>OZ005662.1:152245127-152695127 GCA_963930645.1 Salticus scenicus
TCTCATAACGGTAATGAATTATTTCGTTGTGTCCCTTTAAAGTACTATTTAGCAATAATAATTCACCAAAATCTACAGAGTTCGCATAACGGTGACTTATAGCATGTAAGTAAATTTAAAGCTTAACTGAATAAAGCATTTTGACGCTATTTTAAATAATTTTAGCCCATAAGATACGAGGATAAATAATATTTTTTGAATCCCTGTAAAAAAAAAAAAAAAAAAAAAAAAAAAAACTATAAATATTAGACTTACCAACATCTATAGTTCGTGCCACGGTCACTATAACATTCGTACCGATTTTTAGCTTATAAGAACGACGTGTTTAGACACTATCGTGTTCACTGACACATAACTTCTCCCACCTCCTCCAGCATACAATTACACATATATAAACGTAAAAACAGCAAAAACAAATTCAGGAAATCTCAAAACGTATAGATAACTAAAATCTCAAAGTGTAAATAATTTT
Source organism: Salticus scenicus (assembly GCA_963930645.1). Lineage (NCBI taxonomy): Eukaryota > Metazoa > Arthropoda > Arachnida > Araneae > Salticidae > Salticus > Salticus scenicus. The sequence goes on from OZ005662.1 coordinate 152,245,600, forward strand.
ATGATTAGAATACTTCCCTTACATATGTATGTTCGGAAAGCAAAACCATTAAAAAAAAAAAAAAAAAATAGAGAAAATATGTTTTTCTTAGCCTTCGAAGCACGTGTAATTTATTAAAGCAAAAACAATCAATGCTTTAATAAATTAATAATAATAATAGTAATAAATAAAAAAGTTTCATCTTCCTACAAAGTGTCAATTTGAAAATTCTTAAAAATAAACAAAAAAATAATTTAAAGAAATATATATTATTATCTTGAAAGAAGGTGTTGAACCATATATTTTTATAAGCAATTATTTGTTCACAACTAGATTTCTTAAAAAATAATAAACCTAATATTCGAAAAAATGAAAGAAAAGAAAGAAAATAATTCGTTCTGTTTTTAAAAGTAATATACATATAAAACAATCAATTATTTTTTTTTTCTCATGAAGACCGTTGTCTAACATCATAAATTGAAAAATACAATGTTATACATATTTATTAAAAAACGAATTAAATGCATGAAATAATTTTCAAACTGCTTTTATTATTATTATTATTATATAACACTGCTTAAAAAAGTATATAAGGAAAAAATGAAACAAAATTGCTATTTTTAATTATTAAAAGATCTTTCTTAATACATATCTATATTTTTTTTCCAAATATTTTTCAAATAATGTTTATTTTTCTTGATTTTTTTTATTTTTATTTATTTCAATAAAGCGCACGAAATTTCGTTTTGAATTATTACTTCTGTTTAAAATATGAGTTTTGCATATTGAATAAAATGTAGTAAACAAGTACGGAATTTTATTGTTATTCAAAATTTAGTTTTAGCCCATGGTTTCTGTCGTGCAAGACACATGTGTATGAGAGCACATACTAATGATAGAGGTCTATGTTTTTTCATCAAAGATGCTCAAAGACTCGAGGAGACAAAATATTATAGAAAGCAAAAATAAACATATCTTTTTCTCTCTTTCGTTAAATATCATACATAAACGAGATTTTATGTTAAAAAAAAAATTAAAAAAAAAAAAAAAAAATCACATTTGCTGTTTTAGGAAAAATTAAAATTATAATTCAATTTTAAATGGAGATAATCTCTGCAGAAAATAAATCAGTTGGCAATAAATTAAGAAGTTGGCTTCAAATACCTTGATTAAAATGAAAGATGAAGCTGTTTTGGAGGGTATGAGAATTTGTTAGTAAAAGTCATTATTGGGTGTGTTTTAAATTACTTGGAAAGATTATTATTTCCAGAAAAATTAGCATTCCGTAGTATCTCGTTCTTAGAACGAAAATAAATAAATAAATAAATAAATAAACTATGGATAACATATTCTTGTCTTTTAGCATTTCGAAGAAATTCTGATTTCCTCTTTCTTTAAATGTTGACTAAAATGCAAACTTATTAACGAAAGCTGGCAAAAAGTGAAATTGATTTTGAGTTTTTTCATTATTATTTTCTATTTTTAGTCCTACATGCAATGTATATTTACATTGTTCTGTATTACAATATATATTTAAATAAATTGTGGTGAGTTATCTTTTTTTTTTTTTTCCGAGAAATATTTCATTGCATTGAATTATGAAAGTTTCATTCACGCTCCGATATGTTACTTAATTTTAATCGTCTTAGATATATTTTTTTTCAAAATACTCCTCAATATCATGGGAAAAAAAACTATTATTTGCTTAAAAATATGGCAAGCATTTTATTAATTATTCTTCTGGAAACTTTCCTTTATATTTTTACATTTTTTAGTTTATAAAGCTATACCACTGCGAATACAAAATGTAAAGTAAGACTCTATAAGAGTGTAAGATAAATTTAACAGTTTTTTATTAGATCATCTATTAGTTTTTTAATATATCTATCAGTTTTTTAATAGATTATGCAATACTGTAGATAAATTCAATATGGTAATTTCAATTTTAAAACAAATTTTTTGAATCGTCTGCATCAAATCACATTGTTGCTAGCAAAATTTATTATTACTTTTTTTTTTTTACGTTTGTTAGATATGCCGTAAAACAATAGGATTAATGCCAGAGATTCACACGCGTTTCTTGGAGTTTTTTTTTTTTTTTTTTTTTTTTTTTTTTTTTAACCTTTTATAGAAAGAAAACAAACATTTCATAAAAAAAAAAAAAAAAAAAAAAAAAAAAAATGCATAATTTATGATTTTTTACTAGATGCAGCACAGGTCACAAAATATCCTAGCATTACACAAGGAAAAATACTTTAGTCCCAGTTTCGTAGAAAAGAAAATTGAATTGCTTTTAATTGCTTTCTGTTAGATTAGATATGCGGTAAAGCAATAAGATTAATTCCAGAGATTCACATGCGTTTTTGAAGTATTTATTTATTTTTTTTTTTTTTTTTACCTTTTATAGAAAGAAAACAAACATTTCTTCAAAAATTGTATAATTTATGATGTTTTACTAGATGCAGCACAGGTCACAAAATATCCTTGCATTACACAAGGAAAAATACTTTAGTCCCAGCTTCGTAGAAAAGAAAATTGAATTGCTTTTAATTGCTTTCTGTTAGATTAGATATGCGGTAAAGCAATAAGATTAATGCCAGAGATTCACATGCGTTTTTTTTTTTTTTTTTTTTTTTTTTTTTTTTTTTTTTTTTAATAGAAAGAAAACAAACATTTCTTTAAAAAATTGTATAATTTATGATTTTTTAATAGATGCAGCACAGGTCACAAAATATCCTAGCATTATACAAGAAAAAATACCTTAGTCCTAGTTTCGTAGAAAAGAAAATTGAATTGCTTTTAATTGCTTTCTGTTAGATTAGATATGCGGTAAAGCAATAAGATTAATGCCAGAGATTCACATGCGTTTTTGAAGTTTTATTTTATTTTATTTTTTTTTTTATAGAAAGAAAACAAACATTTCTTTAAAAAACTGTATAATTTATTATTTTTTATTGGTGCAGCACAGGTCACAAAATATCCTAGCAATACACAAGAAAAAATACTTTAGTCCCAGCTTCGTAGAAAAGAAATTTGAATTGCTTTCTGTTAGATTAGATAAGATTAATGCCAGTGATTCACATGCGTTTTTGAAGTTTTTATTTTTTATTTTTATTTTTTTACCTTTTATAGAATGAAAACAAACATTTCTTCAAAAATTGTATAATTTCTGATTTTTTACTAGATGCAGCACAGGTCACAAAATATCCTAGCATTACACAAGGAAAAATACTTTAGTCCCAGTTTCGTAGAAAAGAAAATTGAATTGCTTTTAATTGCTTTCTGTTAGATTAGATATGCGGTAAAGCAATAAGATTAATGCCAGAGATTCACATGCGTTTTTTTTTTTTTTTTTTACCTTTTATAGAAAGAAAACAAACATTTCTTCAAAAATTGTATAATTTATGATGTTTTACTAGATGCAGCACAGGTCACAAAATATCCTTGCATTACACAAGGAAAAATACTTTAGTCCCAGCTTCGTAGAAAAGAAAATTGAATTGCTTTTAATTGCTTTCTGTTAGATTAGATATGCGGTAAAGCAATAAGATTAATGCCAGAGATTCACATGCGTTTTTTTTTTTTTTTTTTTTTTTTAACAGAAAGAAAACAAACATTTCTTTAAAAAATTGTATAATTTATGATTTTTTAATAGATGCAGCACAGGTCACAAAATATCCTAGCATTATACAAGAAAAAATACCTTAGTCCCAGTTTCGTAGAAAAGAAAATTGAATTGCTTTTAATTGCTTTCTGTTAGATTAGATATGCGGTAAAGCAATAAGATTAATGCCAGAGATTCACATGCGTTTTTGAAGTTTTATTTTATTTATTTTTTTATAGAAAGAAAACAAACATTTCTTTAAAAAACTGTATAATTTATGATTTTTTAATAGATGCAGCACAGGTCACAAAATATCCTAGCAATACACAAGAAAAAATACTTTAGTCCCAGCTTCGTAGAAAAGAAATTTGAATTGCTTTCTGTTAGATTAGATAAGATTAATGCCAGTGATTCACATGCGTTTTTGAAGTTTTTATTTTTTTTTTATTTTTTTTTTTTTTACCTTTTATAGAATGAAAACAAACATTTCTTCAAAAATTGTATAATTTATGATTTTTTACTAGATGCAGCACAGGTCACAAAATATCCTAGCATTACACAAGGAAAAATACTTTAGTCCCAGTTTCGTAGAAAAGAAAATTGAATTGCTTTTAATTGCTTTCTGTTAGATTAGATATGCGGTAAAGCAATAAGATTAATGCCAGAGATTCACATGCGTTTTTGAAGTTTTTTTTTTTTTTTTTTTTTTTTTACCTTTTATAGAAAGAAAACAAACATTTCTTCAAAAATTGTATAATTTATGATTTTTTACTAGATGCAGCACAGGTCACAAAATATCATTGCATTACACAAGGAAAAATACTTTAGTCCCAGCTTCGTAGAAAAGAAAATTGAATTGCTTTTAATTGCTTTCTGTTAGATTAGATATGCGGTAAAGCAATAAGATTAATGCCAGAGATTCACATGCGTTTTTTTTTTTTTTTTTTTTTTTTAATAGGAAGAAAACAAACATTTCTTTAAAAAATTGTGTAATTTATGATCATCGGATTATTTTTCATAAATTACATTTAAAAAATATAATTATCTTTAATGAAAAAAAATTTGTATTCTATCAAAACATGTTAATTAAAACATAAAATATTATTTTAGAAAATATTTATTTTAAAATAATTTTTTAAGTTTAATTATTTCGGTTTCATAAAAAAAAAAAAAAAAAAAAAAAAGAGTCATTTTTTTTTTTTAAGCAAATAGCACGAATCAAATAATAGAATTGAAATAAAACTAAATAACGAAAACTAAGGAAACCAAATCTGCAAAAACCTAGTTTTTTCTTATTGTTTTTTTATCTGCTACAAAAATTAATTGCGAGGTGTTTTTCTTTTTAATGCAGTAAATCCATATATATATATATATTTGTCTAGTTATTTCTTCCTAATCCTTTTCTTTAATTAGTGTATCTGGTAGAAATTCCTATATACATATATATATTAGAGTGTTAGACTTTAGAAAAAAGTAAAGCAATTTATTGGAAAAGCAGTAAATAAATGTCATCTATAATATGAATCAAAAATTACTGCATCGATCACACACAAAAAAAAAAAAAAAAAAAAAAAAAATCTTTTGCTATTCTAAAAATCTGGAGTGACTCCACTCGACTTTCCGAACATTGAGTAATTAACAGTTTTGTAGATAAAGTAAAGAAAGAGGAGATGTTAAACAAACAAAAGAGAGAAAACCATAAAAGAATGCTTGAGTATTTTTCTTCATACATTACGCGATGTTTTATTTAACGCTACTGAACTTTGAGCCCATAGATAATTATGATATAGAATTTTTCGTTGTGTCCCTGTGAAAACCTATAAATGCTAAATTCACCAAAATGCTTATAGTTAGTGCAACAGTGATTTAAAATATTCATATAAATTTTCAGCTCGGTCGAATAAAGCGTTTAGATGCTATCACACTTTTAAAAATTTGGTCCCATAGACCATAATGATAAATAATTTTTCTTTGTGTCCCTGTAAAAAACCTGTGAGTGCTAAATTCACCAAAATCTATACAATTGGTGAAACTGTGACCTATAACATGTGTACATTTTTTTTTCTCAGATTAATAAGGTGTTTAGACGCTAACACACTTTTAAAAATTTTGCCCCATAAGCCATAATGATAAATAATTTTTCTTTGTGCCACTGTAAAAAAACTGTAACTGCTAAATTCACCAAAATCTATACAGTCCGTGTACCTGTGACCTATAACATGTGTACAAATGTTTTGCTCAGATTAGTAAAGCGTTTAGACGCTATCGCACTTTTAAAAATTTGGTCCCATAGGCCATAATCAACTTACAATATATGTAACAACTTTCAGCTTATTCGAACAAAGCGTTTAGACGCTAGCGTGTTCACACACACACACACACACACACAAACATCATCATAAAAATACTGAAAACGGACACAGGGGAATTCGAAACGCATAGAAACATCAATATTTCAAATTAGGATTTTTGACATGTTTACAATACTTTCATCACTTTAGTGTTCGGAAAGTAAAAATAATAAATAAATAAATAATAGTACACCGACATATGTAATAATGATACGCACATTTTCGTTTCATTTTTTATTTTTAGTATATAGGTATTTTTAAATTTAGTATATAGGTATTGCTTTCGTTTAAGCCCTTCTTCCTCGTTCCCGTGAAAATCACGGGATGTGATTTCGCTCTCTATTTCTCGTGCCCGTGATATTTCTGGGCTGAGTGTTCAAAGTTAACGCCCTAAAAATTTTAAAGACTTCTGATGTCCGGAATTTTTCTTTATTTCTTATTTTATTCTCTAGATGGAAGTAGCGTTCAATTTATAAAGCAATTGGAGATAATTGGTTTATTTTAAACTGTCAACACTATCTAATTTTAATATTTGTAATACTTATTTTGTAATCTTAGCTCAGTTAGGCTTTAAATATACCTGGTTTTGTGCTCTGTGGTAAAATATATTTTTTAATATTGTGTATATTATGGAGTCAGAATTACAAAGTGACTCGGACTCTAATTTTAGCATAAATGCAGCTTAGGAAATAAGTGATATTTCTGAAAGTTCGGATTTTGAATCTGAGAACAGTGTATCATACGTGTAGTGTTGTAGGATACGTATATATATATATATATACTAGCAGGCAACGCCCGCTTCGCTGGTCCCTATTTTTAAATGAATCACTATAATGAATTCTCAAAATTGCATTAATTTTTATCACATGAAAAAAAAGAGAAACAAAATCTGAGTAGGAAAAATGTCGCACCGGGTTCTCACTGCCTTCGGAAAAAATTCCCAAAATGCTTTAACTCTTATTTCTATTATTTTCCCACTTCGCCCCCCCCCCTCCTGTCTATCCTAATAATTTTACAAATTTGAAAATATCCGCAATCGATTTGTAAGTATCAAAAACCTCTATGCACCAGTTTTGAACGATATATCTCTATTTTTATTTTTTTACCGCTCTACTCCCCCCCCCTTCCCGCCCTCCCAATAATTTTAAAAATTCGAAAATATCCGCAATCGATTTGTAGGTATTGGAAACCTCTATGTACCAATTTTGAATAATCTAACTCTATTTTTTTTTTTTGCCCCTCTGCCCCCCCCTTCCCGGCCCTCCTAATAACTTTACACTTTCGAAAAAATCCCCATTCGACTTGCAGGCCTCTAAAATCTATCTGTTCCGATTTTGAACGGCCTAACTGTATTTCTATTTGTTTTTGACCATAGCCCCCCCCCCCCTTCCCGCCCCACCTAATAATTTTAAAAATTCGAAAGTATCCGCAGTCGATTTGTAAGTATCGAAAACATCTATATACCAATTTTGAACGATCTAACTCTATTTTTATTTTTTTGCCCCCCCCCTCTCCCCTCCCCCTTTCCCGGCCCTCCTAATAACTTTACACTTTCGAAAATATCCCCATTCGACTTGCAGGCATCTAAAACCTAACTGTACCAATTTTGAACGGCCTAACTGTATTTCTATTTGTTTTTGCCCCATAGCCCCCCCCTTGCCGCCCCCCCTCCCGCCCCTCCTAATAATTTTACAAATTCGAAAGTATCCGCAGTCGATTTGTAAGTATCGAAAACATCTATATACCAATTTTGAACGATCTAACTCTATTTTTATTTTTTTGCCCCCCCCTCTGCCCCTCCCCCTTTCCCGGCCCTCCTAATAACTTTACACTTTCGAAAATATCCCCATTCGACTTGCAGGCATCTAAAACCTAACTGTACCAATTTTGAACGGCCTAACTGTATTTCTATTTGTTTTTGCCCCATAGCCCCCCCCCCTTGCCGCCCCCCCCCTCCCGCCCCTCCTAATAATTTTACAAATTCGAAAATATCCGAAATCGATTTGTAGGTATCGAAAACCTCTATATACCAATTTTGAACGATCTAACTCTCTTTTTATTTTTTGCCCCCCCTCTCCCCCCCCTGCTGCCCCACCTGGGGGCTGAATTTCTAAAATTCCAGAAATTAGTTTTTAGATATTTGCATTAGCTATATTTTAGAGCAAAAACTTCACGCATATCTATTTTTTTGTTTGAGATATATAGGATTATGCGAAATCACGTTTTTACGCATGTGAAATCACGTTTTGCCCCCCCTCCCCCCTTGGGGACCGAATTTTGAAAATTCCAGAAATTGGTTTTTTGACATTTGTATTAGCTATATTTTAAAGCAAAAATTTTACGGATATCTGTTTTTTTGTTTGAGATATGAAGAATTTTGTGAAATCACGTTTTGCCCCCCCTTCCCCCCTTGGGGGGCGAATTTTGTAAAATCGCTTCTTAGTGGATGCCTACGTCATAGAAAGAACATTGTCACAAAATTTCATGCTTCTAGGTCCAGGGGTTTGGTCTGGGCGTTGATAGATCACCCCCTCACTCACTCACTCAGGAAGTGTTCTTTTATATATATAGATATATATAATTCTCTTTTAATTCTGCAAAGTTAAATTTTCTTGATTTCAAGCTTTAAAAAAAAATATATATATATATCCAAAAAATTAAAAATGAATAGGAATACTTATGTTGCTCATACATTTTATTTTATACAATTTTCTTGAATTATTATTTTTTTTTTTTTTTTTTTTTTTTTTTTTTACGGTTTTCTTGAAAATTAAAAGACCGTTGAGGGGTTAAATATTCCAGTGGTACCTGTTAAGGATGGTACTGCACAAAAAAAAAAAAAAAAACGCGTGATCGCTGGTGCATTTTAAAAAGCCAAGAAGAAAGAAATAACTGATGAGAGAAGTAAATATTCCGCCTTTTCACTTTTTCCTAACCTATTTTGACAAACTCACAGCATAACCGATGCATGCTCAATTGCATAGCAGATGTTATGAAATGAATATAACTAATACTTTATTTGACAACATAATAGTTTTGAAATGGAACAACACTTATTATGATCTTCTAATAAAGCAATGTACAGGCGCCAGAAAAAGTATCCGAGCTCTATCCCTGTCAAAAAAATGTACAGTTAATACTGCTTTGTTAAGCAAATCCTTGTCGAAACAAGTTTTTAGTCTAAGAACATGATTTGACAAGGATTTATTTAACAAAACAGTATTAAGTGTACTATTTTTATATCGGAATTATTGGCTAGTGGTCGGTTACTTTTGCTGTCGATTGTATGTAACATATCAAAACATTGCAAACACAAGACCAAAAACTGGTTTTGGATGATGAATAATAAGAATTGCATAAAAACAACATAAACTCATATCACTATACAATTCCTGTTTTATTATATCGTAACGTAACACCCTTTGTGTGTGGATGAACTTTCCGGTAATTTGTTACAAAAAAATTTCATATTAATATAGTAAATTTATTTTGATTTTCAAGCTATTAATGAAATATTTCCTTAATCAAAATGGCTTCATCATATAATCCATATTTTATTAAAATTTATAAAAAAAAAAATTAATATCGGTTGCAATCTAGCAATACATATTTAATTTCTGAAAGGTATTATATTAACTTTTATTTATTTAAAAATGTTAAAGATAAGCTAAACATAGTATTTGTTATTCTATATAAGTACATTTTATGTTCTTCCTAATAGACTAGAAAATGTCGTTCTAATATCTATTTATATATATATAAAGATTCACAATAAGATCACATTTTCCAACAAAACATTATAGCGAAGACATCCGAACTTATCTAATAAAACAATGTTATGCTATGAAAGAATAATGAATTATGTTTATAATTAGTCACGAAGTAATAAATTTTTTCCCCATATTACTGAAAACGCTCATTACCCTGTAAAAGAATACAGCAGATTTGTCTTTGTTAAATATATACTTTTTTGTCCAAATGAAGCAATCTAAATTAGTGTTTTGTAAGTTTGCAAAAAAACATTTTTTTTTTTTTTAAATTCCCTTAATCAAATTCAACAGAAAATATGTCGCGCTAAACGTAATTTTTTTAATATTTGCATTTTATTATTATTATTATTATTTCTATTATTATTATTTACTAAATGTAAACTGATTATATAAAAGTATCTTTAAAATATAGTATCTACGGGGATCTCAAATACGTTGTTTTGATATTTCTTCCTGTTTCGTAAATGTTTAATTCAATAACAATTGAATTGGTGTTAGAATCAGTACTAAGGACATCAGTACGCATCCAGATGATGTCTACATGCTTTCTACAGCTGTCATATAAGAATAATAAAAGTACACTGTAAAAAATGTCTGTAAAAATAAAGCACTTTTTTAACATAAATACAGTATAGGTTGCTGTATATTTTTACAGTTAGTTGTGTAAAAATAATTGAAGACTCATTACTTCACATTGTGCTGTAAATCGGTATAATTTTTTTTACAGAAGTCTTTTGGTGCGTATGACATGATTTATCAACCAACCAGTGCTGATGTTGACCGTATCTGTTTTTGTAAAGAAAAGTCATTGTGAGCCCAACGGCGCAAATGGTAAAGTGCTAGCATCTAGAACAGGAGATTGTGAGTTCGAATCCGCTGTACAAGACCGTTTGCTCGCATAAAAAAAATAATAAAGTAAATTACATATTTACAAGAATAAATAAGTTGCTTAGTATTGTGCATTACTCCTTGCATGCATGTGTAATAATTTCAGGAAATACTTTTAAAACATAATGGGAAAATTACAGCATACGTGAGAAAAACCGTAGCAAATTTGTTTTACTGCACACTGTAAAATTATAGCACAGTGAGTAGGAAATGCTTTTACCAGCACACTGCCCTAACAGCACAGTTAGGCTTAACTTATCCACAGTACATCTTAAGGACGTTTCTGGGATGTCTTTTCATCCAGAAGACATCTTGAAGATATCCTGGGGAGGCGATGTGCTGTCTGGGTGTGCTGTATCTACTACAGTGTACATCCTTCGGATAGCTACAGGTGTGACATTTTGAGATCCAGAAGACATCCTCCAAATGAGAAAGTGGCAATTTCTGTTATTCAGAGGATATCAGATTATCCTGGAAATGACATCCTCTGGATATTTTTAGGATAAAAATGTGTTGTCTGGGACTTTATTTTAACTGTTTCTCAAATATTTAAATCCCATATTATAAAATCTCAAAATAATATATATATATATATATATCATACATATATCCTTGAATTCTGTCAACACCTCGAAGTAGGTTTAATTTACCTTCCTGATCAGCGTGCGGCCGTGCTATTATCGTAATGTGCTCCGAAATATCATGACGTAAATGAAAAAAAAAAAAAAAAAAAAAAAAAAAAAAAAACTTTGCCACCTAAATAATGCAAAAAACAGCGAAGTACACATACTTTTAAATAAGTTAATTAGTTAATTTCAGAAATGCCTTAAAAGGCATAATCACACAAAAACCATTATAACTTAAAATAAATAAAATAAATAAAATTATTCTTACATCCTTAGCAAACAGAATTAAATTTAGTACGACAGGCCTTAATTTAATCTATTCATCCATATAAAGACATGCGGAAACTGTATTTCATTCCCTAGCATCGGTTACTATATTCATTTCTTTAAATTACTTTGGTATAACTTTAGCATAGAAGCTCCTTGGATGGTTTTTATACTTTTGTTGCCATTTTGGAGAGGAATTAAAATGGGTACCGCAATTGCGTAAGTAAACATCTTGCAAGGAACGACGAAGCTATTTCGGTGGCAAATTTAAAATTTTGAATATTTGTTAGCAATATCCAGAAGATATAGCCAACAAATATTCAAAAGCCGTCATCAATACCTATCGAAACAAAATAGCTAACAAATATTCAGAAGCCATCACAAATACTTATTCAGAAGATATTGACAACAAACATTCGGAAAACATCCAATTTTAGAATGGTGATGGTCTCGGATACCGAAATCGGCAACATGCTTTTACATACAATCAAAAATAAATTTCTCCTTTATCAACAGGCTTTGAAAAATGTAATCGTTTTTACAAATTTGATATAATATTTTAAAATAGTTTAAGAAATTAACAGGTAAATTTCGGTATTGGCGGGCATCTTGGGAAATTAAGGTTTTAATACAATAAATGGCGACAATGAAATGTCACTGTCTGAAAGAAATAGTTCTGTCGCACTAATAAACCATTGTACAAGTTTAATTATATTTTCCGGTTAATCTAATTTATATTATCAACTACTTTGTCTAAGAAAATTATCTCACAATACTATCTTCGCTAAGGTTTTTCCACACGGACGTGACAGGTGCTTATACCACTAAACGGTAACTAATACACCAACCTGTTCTTTCTGCTAATTGTTAATCTAACTTATTAACAATCGATTTAGGAATATGTAATTTTTTTTACAATTTGAACATATTACTAAAAAATCTATTTATTATTATTAAAATTTATTTAATTATTATTTCTTTTGTATATAGATTTATCTTAGGAACACCTCGGTGGCTTTTAAATTTTTATTGTCATTACGGTGCTGAATCAAAATAGCTGTCGCAATTAGGTAACTAACGACGTCGGATTTTTTACAATTTTATTTTAATTTCTATATATTAAAAAAAAAAAAAAAAAAAAATAGGTTACTGTTGCTGGCGTCAAACATTTTTGTCTGCGACCGCATCTTATGTCGGAGGGAAGAGTCCTTTGCTTCATGAGAGGTATCATTGTGTTCCGAATACTCCAAGGAGGACTTTTCAGCTGCTTAGAATTTTCTATCATATTAATTAAAGAAGTTATTAACTAAAAACGGCAGGTTTTTGAAGATACTCTATTTGCCACCTTTGAAAAAAGTTTCTCTTAGTGACGTTATTCTTCTGTCATGAAGTCATTTTACACAGGAAAATTAAAATATGATCCATGGTTGGAGGTAGGTAGGTTGGTTAGGTTTAACGTCGCACCAATACAGCGCTATGGGTCATTGGCGACGGACTTGGACGCACCCTTATGGATATTCCGGAGACATGCCATCACAATTTTCATCCTCCACGGAGGGGATGGCTCCCCTGCTTTGGTGATCTCCAGATGTATAGTTTTGATGGGAACATGGAGGACTTTACGGCCGCGACGGATTTTATATGCACCAACATTAGTGCACACGGCCGGGTCAGGTATCGATCCGTCAGTCATCTAATTGTCAACTCGGCGCTTTACGACTGGGGTACCACAGTCTGGATCCATGGTTGTAAAAAAGAAATAAAAGGGGTTATGTACTAAAGCTGTAATGTAAAATGGTCTAGATATTACAAATTTCTTTCAATTAAAAAAAGAAAAAAAAAGATTTTCAGCATAGTTTTCATAAAAATAAATAAAAATAAATAATGTTTTATTTAATATTATATATTTCGATTTGACATTGAATATGGGGATTTTATAACATTATTTCTGATTTTGTCTTGTGTTATGCACTATTAATATTCCTATTCAGTGAAAAACAAATCAACGAATAGTCGGCAGAGATCTTCTTGGTTTAAGTAAAGTAAGTCGCGGGGAGGCGAAGCTTATCTCGGGGATTGGTGAGCGGTGCGAGCAGGTGGCAGAGCAACATAGTTATTTGAAAAAAATAAAAAAATCCTTGCACGGTCTTTTTTAATTTTTTGATATAAAAGAAATAGATTCACTTATATTTTAATTAATTTTTGGTACATTTTGTTTTTCTTTATAAAATAATTTTAAAGTGAAAATGTTTTTTTTTTTTGTTTTTTTTTTTTTTAGTTTTTCTTAATATATATACAGTAAAACCTCTCTAAGTTGGACACCTACGGTTCCACGAAAAAGTGTCCAACTTAGAGAGGTGTCCAACTTATAGGGGTTAGACATAATGTTAATGGATACATTCCGTTCCGAGAAAAAGCGTCCAACTTAGAGGGGTGTCCAACTTATAGGGGTGTCCAACTTGAGAGGTTTCACTGTATATTTTTAATATATGTTTTTATTATTTATATATATATATATTTTTTTTTATATATATTATTATATATTGTTATTATATATATTATTGTATATATTATTATAATATTTTTTATATATTTTTTATATATATTATTATATATTGTTATTATATATATTATTACATATATTATTATAATATTTATTTATGTATTATTTTTTTATATATATTATATCCTGTTTCCCACAAGATGAATTTTAAAGATGTGCAATAGATATGTATAATTTTAATCAAATTAAAGCTAAACATGGCCTTTATTCTGTAAATTCCACAGCTAATTTTTATCTGATAATACTTAAAAAAAAAAAAAAAAAAAAAAAAAAATCATTAAATTAAAAAAAAAAAAAAAAAAAAAAAAAAAAAAACATTTATTTTATTCATTTTATTATATTTTACTTGTCATGCTCTGAAGAAAAAAAATCTTTCTTCCGCATAATCAAAAACTGAGATTCAGAGAATAAAAATGTGTGTATATAAAACATTTATGTAAAATTTGCCAACATTCGATGCATATTTGTATTTTCCTAGCATACATATTTAAGGAAAGCATTGCAATCGTCAAAAAATGTAGGTCATAGTCGAACGAACTGTATAAATTTTGGTGATTTATAGGTTTTTACAGGGACACAAAGAATAATTCTTTATGCTTATGATCTATAGGCAATAGTGTTGAATTAAACAACATACTGCATGGAGAAAAACACTGAAACATCCTATTATACTTATCTCTTTAGTTTATTTAACGACTTCTCTTACTTTATTTTATTTATACTTAAGGATCGTAAAATTGAGTGGAGTTACTCCATTTTTTCCTTTTAATCTTGTGGGAAGGTGGAAAAATCAGAAACTGAAAAATTCAAGTTTAACCCCTTGAGGGGTTTGTTTTGCGTGGTAAAATTAATGCCGCCTAATTTTCATTCGCAACTGCAAAAATCCAACTTAGAAATTATTAATGAAATTTTACTTTAAACATATCGGGGAAAAAAAAAATATTCCTCTCTCTGTTTTTTTTTTTTTTTGAATAATAATTCTGGTGCTTCTTGCTTTTAAACTAGCGCAATTTTGCTGCATCTGAAAGTGTTATAGGTTTAAATTTGATAGGGTAAGTGTTGGTTACACTACATAACTTTAATTGCTGCTGACATAATTTTCACTCAGATTTCAAGGAATTTATTTTTAAATGTTACTGTTATTCTAAATTATGTGTTATTTTTATTTATTTATTTATTTATTTATAATATTTTTAGAGATGTAAAATTCCTATTTTCCTTTAAGGAAATTATTTCAAAATATTTAAATAATTATGTACGCAAAATACATAAATAAAATATATAAATAATTATATAATATGAAAAATGTTGCTGCCATAAGGTTATTGTTGTCGAAAATAATGTCATACTGATATATTTTATGTATTTCTAAGGTATATATGAATATTGTTCGGTTGCATTTACGCCAAAATAAAATAATTATTATTTAGTGTCGTGAAAACAACATTACTCATTTGTCCTTTCCCAAGGTAAGCACTGTATTAAAATATTCCCGTTATTTACTATTATTTCACTTTTAAAATATATTATGTATAAATTATGCCTTTACCAATGTTATTACAGAAATTTCATTTCAATGACTTTTACTCGTTTTTCTTTATTAATATTAATTATTATTTTTAATTATTATTTTTATTACTTTAAACAAAAATTTTGAAAAGACATTTTAATGCCAAAATCTAAAATATTTTGAAGTTTTCGAATAATATTGAATAAATTTTATGTTTCATGCACTTATTCTGAAATCGATACATTTTTTTTTTCTTTATTCTTAAAATATAAGAAAATAATTGATTTTTTACTTATATTTTATTTTATTCATCTATTTTTTTTTTTTTTTTTTTTTTTTTTTACAAATAAAACATTGATAGATTACGTTGACTCAGCAGTACAAAAAATAAATTTTAATACATTATATTGTTTTATTCGGTCACTGACTTTTTAAGAATGTTTCATTCTGTGGTAACAATACAAATCTTTTTAATTTTTACTTTAGACGCACACAGTCTTGTTTTCTCTTGAGTAAGCAGATATGATAATTTAAAATAAATCTATTGAGTTAAAATCTGTTATATGATAACAGAAACAAAATATATAAAAATAAATAAATAAATAAATAAATAAATAAATGCATGGACAATTTCATACATGCATGATTTTCTTATAAAAATACATCATATGTTTTATAATAAATATAAGTTTATACATTTATGTGTGTGTGTATGTATTTAAAGTAGAGAGTATGTATTTAAAGTAAACAACTGTAAATAAAAAAATAACAATAAAACCGTACAGATAATTAATCTAAAAAGCATCCGGGAGAAATCTCAAATATCTGCATTTAAGGGGACACCCTGATGACCTCTGTGCTTTTTGGGTTAATTAACTTTCTGGTTTTATTGCTATTTTACAATTTATAGTTATTTACTTTTTATTTAGTTTTACATAACTTTTTATTTTGAATTTAGTTTTTATATTATATTTTAATATTGCTTATTGTATTATTATTATTATTTTTATATTATTTTTAACATTTTGATACATTTCCTTCTTCACTTATATATATATATATATATATATATTGATCATTATTAGCCTTTTGATTTTATAATTATATATATGATAATAATAATTTTCTATTGTAAATGCTCACCATACGGAAAACTTCTTTGGTATTACAATATTACATTTTTAGTTGTAATTAACATTAGTTTAAATAATTAACTGAATGAATCAGATTATAGAATAATAAATCAAATAATAACTTTTTTAAGTAAAATTAACGGCAAGCATTTTCCTCATTATAGAAAAGAAAAGAAAAGAAAAGAAAAGTAAATCTTTTATTATTATTATTATTATTATTATTTACACATGTATTAAAGCTTTCCGATCTAACGTTTAGTAAAATGAAATGATATTCCTTACAGTTTTCCAATCTGTGAGAATACTAAACTGTGCCCTACTAGATTTCAATATAAAAGTGAAGTCAAATGAGCCAGCAGTAAATAGGACTGTCCACGACTGGTGATGATTGCATTTTGTGTTATCATTCGTTCATTACAGTACTACACTGTAAACACAAACGTCTTAAATTCAGTTTAAAATGTGTCCTAAATGGATGGTCACATTTTATGCAGAAAAATGTCTTACTTTTAAGAAATCTTTTCACAAATGAAATTAAGACATTGGAAATGTCTTAAAACACCGGGTTTTTTAAAGCTTTTTAGTAAATAAATAAATAAATGTGACATTTGGTTCTATTTCCTATTAAGTATATGTTTTAGTATATACTACGACATACATAAAATATCAATAGTTAAAAAAAAAAAAAAGAAAAAAAAAATTCCTTTTTACGTACCAAACCAATTACCGACTGGCAAAGTTCATGATTTCGATACATTCTTCTGTGAATATTGAAAAGAAAAAAAAATATAAGATGAATAATAATAATAGTCTTCATCATCATCATCATCATCATGTCCAACGGTTGAAGGCTATAAGCCTGTTCCGGCCTCAATCCATCTTTTACGGGGGTCTTCCTCTATCTCTTCTCCCCCTTGGCCTGTATTTTAGAGCTGCCCTTGGTATACGGTCATTTGGCATTCGTAATAATAATAATAATAATTTTTTTTCATCTGTAATGTTTACCTTATGTAATCATAAATATATGTATATACATATATATGTATATATATATATATATATATATATATATATAGTGATTTCCATAATACTAGAAAATTACTCCGTTTTGTGAAAATAAGCATTATTTCTGATTATTATAATTTTAACATATTTTTTATTAATGTAATCATACATTGCTGTCAAAATTCGCAGTTTTTATTATAATATAAATTAATCTATTCTTTGTATAAACTAACATAAATATTTAATCTTATATTTGTAATGGCAGTTAATTTTTTACTCTGAGAGTAAAAAATGTTAGCTTGTCATGATGTTATAATATTTCCATTATTTCATGAACTCTGTTTGCTCTTTCTTTTATAACCTTTTTCCACCGTTTGATAAATGAATCATCCAATGAAACTGACGTATTGAAAAGATAATTTTAAGGAAAAATATAGAATTATTTGAAGATGAAAATTACATAACAGTAGATATATATGGATCACAGTAAATGAATATAAAACTGTAAGATATTTCTTAAAGTTTTAGTAATTGATTAGTAATTGATTTTAAACTATTATACAATAACTTTGTATGTAAGAAAATCCTTTAACGATTTCATTTATGGCACTTTATTTGTTAAAAGTTAAAATGTAATATAATAAAATGTAGTAAAAGAAATATATATTTAGTATTTTGTAAAAGTATAAGAAAGAAAATATTCATTCCAACAATTAATATACATTTTTGTTTTCAGTAAAGGGATAATTTACATTTCATTCTTCTACAAACTTGTATTTCCCTCTTTGCAATTAATACCTTACAAACTTGTGTAATTTTTGTTGTTTATAATTTACAAAAGATATCCGAAAATGAGTTTATATGTTTTTCTCTAAAAATATTTTTTTTATTTGCTTAACTTTAAGATTCAAATTAGATAAAATATCTTCTTGTATCATATTATATATATATATATATATGAAAAATAACCAAGTGTAAATGAAAATTAATACCAAAACACATGAGCACATGAGGGCCTTCTTCAGGGGGGGCTACCCCATGTAGAGAATGAAATATGAGAAGTTTCTGACGAAACGTTGGCTATTTAGCCAAAAACCACGTTTCTAGCCCCCAAATTCTCACAGATGGAAGGAAGACCATACAGTAAACGAATTTAATTAATATAAAACATAAAAAGCAATTAAATTTATAAATAAAGTACCAAAGTAAATACATCAATATAAAGTACAAGAATATAAATAAATACATGGACAAACTTAAACAGTCAGTAAAATGAGGAAAATTGCTCCCCCCCCCCACCCATAAAAAATATAAAGCCCGCTTCGGCTGGTAGGACCACTTACCAGTTCTTAAATGTCGCCCGAAATGGATAATAAACCTTAAGCAAGGTTGTAATCAAGAAGACTGAAATGTTTATAGAGTAGAAAAACGGGATAGCGGTTGACAGTTAATAATCTTTTGAGATTTTCCAGAACCAAATTCAGGTTTAAACTTTTAATGCAAATCATTTTAATCCTGTTAATTTGGGTAAACATAATATTTTTTAAAACTCCATGACTGATACATTAGAACCAATTCGTTAAATTACAAATTTAAAAGTTAAAATCTTGACTTTTATCATAAATTCCAACAAACCAGTTTTTACCAATTTTTTAAATTTTTAAATAAAAGAAATAAATTTTGTCTTCAGGGTCAGTACGGTTTAAGATAAGGCCATAGAGATATATTTCAGCTGCAAATTTCGCAAAATTTTCACAGCGAAATTTGCAGCTTAAATCTATCCCTCCGACCTTATCTTAAACCGTATGTTTGATTGTCTATTACATATATCCAATATCACTTCTCAAAATTATCAGTGATTATTGAATAAAAAATCTGCCAGATCTGGAAACACTGACACTCAATAACGTTCATGTCTGAGGATATAGGTGGCCAATAGAGGTGTCTAAAATCAGAAGAATGTTACTGGAGAAACTCGGCAGCAACTCTCGACGTGTAAGGTGTAGAATTAACTAAGTTCGTCGGAATGTGCATTGTATATAACTGTGTGCTAGCGATCGAATAGGATGATCCTGTCCCTTGTTAAAGTTACATGTATACTAGAGACTCCCTTAAATGAGGGGGGGGGGAGAGATTTTTAGTACGGAGGAGTATTAGTCTCAGTCTACGGACAAAACGTTGCCGCTAGTTTTAAGATGGTTGGACATTTATCGAAATCGAAAATTTATCGAAAAAGTAATTGGCTAATTTGAAAACAATTTTATGATTTGATAAAAAAAAAAAAAAAATAAAAATAAAAAAAAATAAATAAAAAAAACTAATAGTCCTCCGTACTGACTAAGTTTTGCTTTTCCAAAATTGCATCAAAATCTTTTTTTTTTTTTTTTTTCTTTTGAAAGAACAGTAAAATTAAACTAAATTAATAATATCAGAATCGAAAAAGTTGAAGAAGCCCTTTTTTAGACAAAAATACGTAATTTATTTTAATTTTTAACTATTGCCAAAAAAGTTTGTGAGTTTATTTTATTTTATTTTATTTTTTTTTTTTTTTTAATGAAAAGAAATTCATGCGAAAATATTAAAATCGATATAAAACTTTTGAAAAATTAAACATTCATGTTAAAATTGACGTTATTATAGCTCTAAAGGTATTTTTTTTTATATATTTTTATATTTTATTTTATTTATTTATTTTTTTTTTTATTTGAAGTCCGATACGCATACAATTTCTTTTCTATTTGATACTAAATAACTTTTAGTAAAAAATCAGCTCTCTCGGATATTGTTAACGGGAAAATCGTAATATATACTAGGTTAATATCTATATTTGGATTTTCCCGTCAATTCAGCCTGTGTTAACATTATCCCAGAGATCTGTTTTTTTCTTAAAAATTGTTGAGGGTCAAATAGAAAAAAAAAAAAAAATAGAGAGTATGCGTATCGGATTTCAAAAAGTAAAAACAAGTAAATAAATAAACCCTTATTTAAGTGCCCCCTAATGTATACGTATCAGGGGTCCCATAGCGCGTTAACTGCACTCGCCCCATAACATGAAAAAGCCTCCACCAGCTTGAACAGACTGCTGTTGATATGTTGCTTTCATGAATTCATTAAATTTTCCATACCCGTACATGCCCATCTGATCGATACAACTGGAAATAAGATTTGTCAGACAGCGCAAAGCGTGTTCCCAGTCATCATCAGTGCAATGATGGTACTAGGGGGCCGAAGTGAGACATAAAACTTGTGTTGCACATTCAAGATTGATACACGAGTGGGCGTTTGGCTCCAAAAGCTCATATCAATGATGGTCCGCTAAATAGTTCTCAAGCTGGCATTTGTTGATGTCCCAATGAAATGGTCGTACGTGAAAATCCAAATTTCATCGTTGTAGAAGATGTTGTCAACCCTCTCTCGTTCACCGATTATAATGCCACTTTTAATGTCGCTTAAATCTTCATAACTTGTCCTTGTAGTGGCTTGTGTGGTGAAGTAGTTCCGTTTTGACGGCGCTGCGTCGCCGCTGAAAGAAAACAGAAGAACTTAAATGTTTTTGTTTTAGATTTTGGCAGCAGCCAATAAAAGTCATAGTTTAGATTTTAGATTTTGATTCTTCGACTGCGTTCGAAGATTGAATTTTTCGATCTCTCACTATGAGAGTTTATTAGATTTGGAATAATGTTCCTTTAAGTATTTTTTTCTGTAAATAATGTATATAGAATTTCTAACTTCATTATGACTATTAAATTTCATGAAAAAGAGTGCATCGCTCTCCCTTTTTCATTCTCTCGCTTAAAGCAATCCGGCATTTTGATTTTGTTCTGTTTTTCTTAGATTTCGAATACCACTGAACCGCGAATTATTTATCACTGGATTTATCGGCTTTGACAGACACGTGTTACCTTATATGGACACTGCTCACAGCATCCCATTACTCTGGTTGGTTCCATACCTCAGTTATTTGCATACGCATGCCTATACCAGGTTTTTTGACTCTTCAGTGTATAGCTCTTCAACAGCGAAACGAAGCCAATTTTACACCAAAGTGATATCTAAAAATATGAGTTTTTTTTAAGGTTTATTATTCTTGTTAAAAAGGGGAAAAAAATAAGAACATTGCTTCAAATTGTAACATATCTAGGGTACAACCATTTGTCTTAAATGTATTCATGAGTTCTTTTAAAAAACACGCATATTCAAAATTTACACACAGCCCCCACATTAAAGAAAAAAGCAATGTTCCTACATATATATCTTTTCCTAGTTGCCTATTACTTTTATATATATATATATATATGTATATATATATATATATTTTTTTTTGAAATGATTAGTTATTTTTTATTTTATTTTATTTATAAATTTATTTATTTTTACATTTTTTATAAATTTTGTCATGTACTGACATGTTGAATATCATGAAAAACAGGATGGTAGCACCCTTTATTAAGAGATTTATTCGAAAAGTAATCAGTACCATATTAATTCAACTTCCTATTAATATCAAGTTTGGTTAAATTTCGTTCTGTGGTAGTGATATAGTGTTAAAGACATTTGGTCACCCACAGACAGACATTATCTAAAAAAAAAAGAAATAAAGTTTGTTCAAACGTGTCTTAAAACGTGTAAAATCATCAATAACCAGAATCAGAAAACTTTCAATCTAATACTAATTTCTTATGTGTGAAAAAAAAAGTAAAAATGTGCTTTGTAAATTACAAAACTGACAAAAAAAAAAAAAAAAAAAAAAAACGCGAGAAAACAAAATATAAAATAAGATGAAAATAATAAATGTTAATGTAAAAATTGAATACGCATACATATAATAAAAGAGGAGAAGAAAAAAAACAAAACATAAATGCTTCTAAATCTCCCGTTTTTCTTGGAAGATACGATAGCATACATTTTGAAAAAATAAAAGTTTTCTTTAATAAAATAATATGCAATAGACAATGGTTGGGCTAAATCGTCAGGAAAAAAGATAAGGTTTCAAACAATGTAAACAAAAAGTTACATATATATATTTCTTATTTGTATTAAGGGAAAAAATGACTTGGAAAGAATATATCTTCACTCCATAGTAGGTATTTATATATCTTAGAATTTAATATAGACATTGTAGGCTTTCTTTTTCAAATCAATAAAATTTTTTGACTTTCTACTTCTTAAGTGGACAAGAAGTTCTATAAAAAGTAGCGCAACAGATGGTTTATATCAATCCTCTCTTTATGTCTAGCTATATTGGACGTTTTCCCGAATAAACTATATTTTCCTTTGTTTTGGAGGCAAATTAAATTAGTTTTTAGAAATAGGAAGTATTATATATATATATATATATATATATATATATATATATATATATATATATATATATATATATAAATAGTTCTATATATATATATAAATATTTCTACGATTTACAAAACGAAATATAGAAATTTACTTCGTGAAATACATCTTTTATGTTTTCCAATTATCTGAACTGGAAGCATCTTAATAAGGAGATTTCGGATCACCCGCATTTTATTATGCAGTGTGATAAGGTTCTCCCTAGGTATGCTTTTTCTAAGCCGTATATTATCCACTTGCCCTCTAGGGACATTTGGATGAATATTCCACCTTGGGGTAATACGAATCACATTAAGTGGTACACTGATGGCTCCAAGATGGATAATGGCACTGGTGCTGGTGTTTGCTGTCCTGAGGATGGTACTTCACTTTCCTATCCTTTGGGGAGGTATGCTACTGTCTTTCAGGCTGAAGTCTTTGCGATCCTTATGTGTTGTAGGACTTGAATGAATAGGGGCTACAAGAATCGATATATTGACATTTATTCTGATAGTCAGGATGCCCTGTTGGCTTTACAGAAGTCAGTAATTACTTCTTCTCTTGTTTGGGAGTGTTATTTCACTCTTTGTGCTTGTGAAGGTGTTCACATATATTTGGTTAAATCTTAATTGAATTTTTAAATAAATAAAATCTAATGATAAATTAATGCATTATTGCAATAAAAAAAATAATTAAACTTTAAGTGAGATATTATATTTACATAATTTGTTCTTAGGCATTTGAAGAAAGAATTATTTTTAAATGTCATTAAAAATTACACAATTTTAATTATACATACGACCTACACTATTTATTAACATAAAACAATAACACACATCATTCAGAAATCTAAATTGTATATGTTTTATATCTAAATCATAAATAAAGTGTTTATCTGTTTAAATAGAAAAGTACTTTATTTTATGGGATAAAAAGAAAATAAAAGAAATAATATCTAACGGAAATTCTGACATTAAACGTAATTATAAAAAAAAGTGTTCTCAAATAGTCATAAAACAAGAAACTCATTGTCAGAATTTATATTATTGCAACACCGGATATAATTTATTTTAAATTACCCAATATTAATGATTTCAGTTCATAACGGTCATTTTCTCTAGTCAAACTGTCGCTTGGCATAATGTCGGCGATTAAAGGGTTAATACAATTATAAACCGTCATTACAAATTCAAAAAATAACCATTAGTTTATTATCTAAAACAAAGAACTGAAGTTGGCTTTCATTTTGGCGAAAATAAGATAATGCAAACATATGACTTCCCTTCCGGGGGTTCTCCCCGTGCGAGAAAAAAAAGCAGACCCACAGTTTTTTGCACTTTTCATGAGATTGTAAAGACGTAGTATTTTTGCTCTGCCCTCTCTCTCTCCCTTGATCACCGGAATTTCTGGGATTATTGCGTTGCAAATAATATTTTATGTGTGAACTTGTATTTGTCTTCATGTGATTTCTTTAATAACCAACATCTAATAAAAAACTATGTAAAATTCTCAAGACTTTGATTATTTCATCTTTTCAACAACGTTTTTATAGCAAACTTCACGGCCAATGGATAAGCTGCTTTCGTCTGTGGTGGATTTCTCCTTTACAGATACCTGGTGCCATACTGGTATCCTGGGAAATGAGTTAGCTGATGAGCTGGCTAGGAAGGGTTCTGATACACCTTTTATTGGTCCTGAACCTGTTCTGAGTATTTCTGGTAGTTTGTTGAGGGGTACTATTTTCTCCATCATGAGAAACTTGCAGTACTCTACTTGGCTCAAGACTGAGGGGAGCAGGCAAGCTAAAGAGTTTAACTGTAGTAATCCTAGTGCAAGGGCTAAGGAGCTCATGAAGCTCAATAGAAATGGCATCAGCAAGGTGATTGGTCTCCTTACGGGACACTGTCGCTTAAAAAGACATCTTTATGTCATGGGTATTGCTAGTGATCCATTTTATAGGGGTTGCAAGTACAAGGAGGAAACTGCAACACATATTTTATGTGAATGTGAAGTCTTCTCTGCCTATAGGTTTGAGCACTTGGGGCGGCATATAATTGAGCCTTGGGAGCTTCAGGATATTCCGTTTAGGTGTCTGCTGGGTTTTCTTTCTGCCACAGTTCTTTTTAAAGATTAGGTTTTATGGGTTAGTACAATAGACCTCTGGTCGCAGTGCTTGGTTTCTTGTAATCCACCCACTTATAATTCATTCATTCATTCAACTGATAGCCTTGTATTAATTTCTTGTAATTTATAAATACTTATACCAAATTTCATGCAAAATGTTTGCGAAATATAACGGAATTATTTTACGTAATTCTGTAAACTAATTACCAATTTTATTCCAGCAATTCTCCACAGAAAAGCAAGCTTTTAATCATTCTGATAAAACTATACCCAGGTAAAAAAATCAGCAAAAAACCTTTAAAAAAAACCTTCAGGAAAACTGCAGGTATTTCGGACTAT
Source organism: Salticus scenicus (assembly GCA_963930645.1). Lineage (NCBI taxonomy): Eukaryota > Metazoa > Arthropoda > Arachnida > Araneae > Salticidae > Salticus > Salticus scenicus. The sequence continues at coordinate 152,271,087 of OZ005662.1, forward strand.
AGCCTACATCTTTTTTACAGGTAAAAAACCTGCACTTTTCCTGAAGGTAAAAAACCTGCAGTTTTTCTGAAGGTAAAAAACCTTCACTTTCCCTTTTATTTGTCCGAAATACCTGCAGTTTTCCTGAAAGTAAAAAAACCTTCATTTTCCCTTTTATTTGTCCGAAATAACTGCAGTTTTCCTGCAGGTAAAAAACCTGCAGTGTTTCTGGAAGTAAAAAAACCTCCATTTTCCCCCTTTAGCCTGTCATATATATATCTGCAGTTTTCCTTAAATTTGTTCCAGAAATAAATTTTCTTACATATAAAAAAGATCTAAGCAGTTTTCTTTTAGGTATAAAGTTGTTGTACCTAATCTGGGTTTGACTTTTAGTATCCATTGTAATATATGAAAAACAAAATATTTGCAAAATTTTATTTACTTTTATGTAAAAAAAAAAAAAAAAAAAAAAAAAAAAAAAGTTACAGAACCTTTAACCAACAATTTTATATTTAATAATATCAATTATATTTCTTTAAATAAAGTATAGGCAGTCATTTGAAATAGTCATAGTATTAAAATAAGTGGAATTTTTGTGTGAAAAGATTACATAATTTTGTGTACGGTAGCTAAAGCTTAATAAAAAGGTAACACCTGCATGAAATATGTACGAAACTTTGAATAAACATCATAAAGCAGAAGAATACTCACAGCAATTGCTTTGTAAAACAAGACTTTTCATCGGGGAACAAAAAAGGCACAGTGGTGAGGTTCATTCTGCTTTGTTTGCAGCACTCATATCTACTTTATTCCCTTGAGAAATGACTTTTTTTTTTTTTTTTTTTTTTTTGACTTAAAACATTTGTTGCAAGCTCTTGCATGTTATGGTGTCAGGGATCGCGTTGGTGAGCTATAGCGCACCATTGATCCCAATTTTAATGAAAGAGATGCAGAATTTTTTTAATTGCGGGTCACGAGGACCCGTATTTTTCCCCAAAAAAATATCCTTTATTCTAAAACAATAAATTTTCTTTTATTTAATTCTGTGTCATCATTTCAAAGCAATTTATTTTCCTGAGCTATTTAGCTCTGAATTTAGAAGAATGGGAGAAAGATTCTTTTTACCTCCTTCAAAACCAAATGAATCTCTGGCTGTATCATTCTCTGTGGGCTGTATCTGCTCCAGTCGAAAACAATGCCGTCACTTTTCTCCCTTTCCTTGTGCATTCTGTCTGATGGAGCACATGCGAAATAACCCAAAACCAGCATCAACATAAAGTGATAATAGATTGGAAATGAATTTTTTTTTTTGGGGGGGGTGGGGGGAGGGGATTTGTTTGCTTATTTAGTTAGCAGAATCAATCTCATCAAAATTTGCTACATTATTAGCAAATGTTATTTCATGGGAAGAAAAGTGCTCTTTTGAATAAATTGCAAAATACAATATAGTACCAATTATCTGAAATTCCAAAATCCAGAATAATTTCAATTTCATATAAATTTAATGAAAAGCAAACTAATTTTATTTCATTTAAAATATACCTTATATAGGCTTTTCAATTTTGGCTAATCAATTTCGATCACAATCGTGATCATCTTCAGAGCCACTTGTTACGTCTTCGTCCTTCGTTTTATGGTTTCGCGGTTTGTTGTCAGAGTTCCTTCGCTTCACTTCGGATTCTTGTAAGAGGTGTTGCCATGCAGCTGGGATAATGGAATGTTCTCTATTGTTTACTGTGTTGGGGTTAGTGATAATTTCAAGGGCCTCCCGTTTTAGAGCGTAGTTATGGTTATTGTAGGGAGCTATTTTTTGGATGTTAATAGAGTTAATGTTTATTGGGTTGTTATTATGGGTAGTGGAGAAAGCGGTAGAGGATTTTCCTAGTTTAAGGTCTGCACGGTGTTCTTTTTCACGATCGGTTATTTTTCGTTTAGTCATCCCGATGTAGCAGGCTTTTTTACTATTGATATGTTCGAAGTTGATTTTATAAATTCCGGAGGTGTGGTTTTGTGGAATGGGGTCTTTTTCGTTCCGGATGTGTTGAAAGATATTTTTGTCAGGTTTTATTGGAATGTTTACGTTATTATTTTTGGCTTCATTTTTTATTTTAATGCTGGCGCCGTTACAAAAAGGGATTGCGGTGGTAAAATTAGGTTTAGGTTTCTGGGCGTTATTGATTTTGTTAAGAGATTTTAGGCGTTTTTTGTATAATTTATTTATAAGATTTTTAAAGTAGTTAGCTTTTGCGGCGATTTTTTTGATATTGTTAAGTTCTTTATTTAGTAATTGTTTGTTAGAGCAGATTAGAATAGCGCGGTTGATATAAGATTGAATGGCGGATAATTTGTAAGTGATGGGGGTTTTACAATTTTTGTTTATAATTTCAGTGTTAGTAGTGGGTTTTCTGTAAACGGTAGTGTCGATGGTGTTATTAGGATTTTTTATGATTTTTATATCCAGAAAGTTTAGAGTATTGTTTGTTTCTTTTTCAATTGTGAATTTAATGTTATTATCTAAGGAATTAAGGTTTGTTAGAAGGTTATCTGGGTTTTCAGTGTCGGGAATGATGGCAAAGATGTCGTCCACATATCTAGTCCAAAGTTTACAATTTTTGATTATATGGTTGGCTGAATTTTCAATAAGGCGGAGTTTCAATTCGGCAATGATACCTGAGATAGGGCTCCCCATAGGGATTTGGAGACAATAAAACCAGTGAAACTTTAATTAGAGCAAATAACCTCCTCCTTAATGAATCATATTTTAACTCTAATAATAATACTTACCATCAAAATCAAGGCGTCCCTATGGGGAGCCCTATCTCAGGTATCATTGCCGAATTGAAACTCCGCCTTATTGAAAATTCAGCCAACCATATAATCAAAAATTGTAAACTTTGGACTAGATATGTGGACGACATCTTTGCCATCATTCCCGACACTGAAAACCCAGATAACCTTCTAACAAACCTTAATTCCTTAGATAATAACATTAAATTCACAATTGAAAAAGAAACAAACAATAATCTAAACTTTCTGGATATAAAAATCATAAAAAATCCTAATAACACCATCGACACTACCGTTTACAGAAAACCCACTACTAACACTGAAATTATAAACAAAAATTGTAAAACCCCCATCACTTACAAATTATCCGCCATTCAATCTTATATCAACCGCGCTATTCTAATCTGCTCTAACAAACAATTACTAAATAAAGAACTTAACAATATCAAAAAAATCGCCGCAAAAGCTAACTACTCTAAAAATCTTATAAATAAATTATACAAAAAACGCCTAAAATCTCTTAACAAAATCAATAACGCCCAGAAACCTAAACCTAATTTTACCACCGCAATCCCTTTTTGTAACGGCGCCAGCATTAAAATAAAAAATGAAGCCAAAAATAATAACGTAAACATTCCAATAAAACCTGACAAAAATATCTTTCAACACATCCGAAACGAAAAAGACCCCATTCCACAAAACCACACCTCCGGAATTTATAAAATCAACTTCGAACATATCAATAGTAAAAAAGCCTGCTACATCGGGATGACTAAACGAAAAATAACCGATCGTGAAAAAGAACACCGTGCAGACCTTAAACTAGGAAAAACCTCTACCGCTTTCTCCACTACCCATAATAACAACCCAATAAACATTAACTCTATTAACATCCAAAAAATAGCTCCCTACAATAACCATAACTACGCTCTAAAACGGGAGGCCCTTGAAATTATCACTAACCCCAACACAGTAAACAATAGAGAACATTCCATTATCCCAGCTGCATGGCAACACCTCTTACAAGAATCCGAAGTGAAGCGAAGGAACTCTGACAACAAACCGCGAAACCATAAAACGAAGGACGAAGACGTAACAAGTGGCTCTGAAGATGATCACGATTGTGATCGAAATTGATTAGCCAAAATTGAAAAGCCTATATAAGGTATATTTTAAATGAAATAATTTCAATTTTTTTTTTTTCTTTCATGATTTTAAAAGCATTTAGTATTGAAAAACAAAACTTACTTCACTAAAAAAAAAAGAAAGAAAGAATGTCAAAATGAACCAAGTCTTTTATAATGTTTTTCAATAATCAGAAAATAAAGTAAATTTATTTTTCTCTGGAAATGGTTAAAAATGTTTATGGTCTGGAAAATCTTCTGCAACCAACTACATAAAAAATTCTCCGATTTTATTTGGTGGTCTATTTCAGGGTTTTTTAATTTCTTGTTCAGACAGTCTTACTTTCTAAAAGTAAAGAAAAATAAAAACTTTTCTTTTAGCGATTTGCTCTTATGATCCAGTCACCATTACATTTAGTGGCACCAACAACGCAGCAACTATGAACCACGGCGCTGACGGGAAGGCAGCGAGCAACCAACCCATGTCGGCTGAGGCCAGTTTCTGAAACGAAATCTGTGTGAAAACACATACAGCAACTGAAGATAATGCAAGAGAAGAGAAAATATGCTTCAAATTTCTGAAGATGAGGGAGGGTGGAAATTTAATTTCAATATTAAGAGGGAGGGAGGGGGGGGACTGAAATTAAACAAACGGCCAGTGTGTGCATGGGGGTGAAGGAGAAGGCAGGACTGCAGATGCAAATTTTTTTTTTTTATAAACGGCACTTCCAGTACCATTCTACGCCCAATTCGACTTATTTTTCAATACATTTTTCTTTCATAAATAATATTTAGACGATACAATAGACAATTTTCAATTAAATGTACACGTGTACATGTTAATATATGTGTATTATTGCAGTTATTTTTTATTTTCGGCTCTAGATTCAAAAGAAATAAAAATATTGGATTCAGGAGCTGTTTCAGAAACAAAAACAACTACTACTACTACTTAAAAAAAAAAAAAAAAAACTTATGTATAAAAATTCATACAAATTATTCTTGCATAATGATAGTGTTAAAATTAATATTAAATAATGCATCTAAAATATTAGCTTTTATTTTTTTATTTAAAAAAAAAAAAAAAAAAAATTTAAAGAATTCTTTTAAAGATTTCTTAAAAAAAAAAAAAAAAAAAAAAAAAAAGAAATTTTAGATTTTTTTAGCTAACAACATGTGCAAAAAGGTAAGTTATTCTTTACATATACACTATTGTTAGAGAGTTGTGTTTTATAGTTCAAGAAAATCAATTATGGAAAAAAAAAAAATCTGGAAACTTCTGAATATTTCCCGCGAAGGATGGATCTGATGGATCCTGCGGTTCCTGGATAATGGATCCTATGCTTTTTTTTAAATATCCTTAATAAGAGACTGTTTTTTTCTTTTTTAAGATTATTAACCTTATTCAAAATCTATTGCTGTTGTTAAAATGATCATAATTTTTACTTCTTTAAAACTTCTTTCAATTTCATTGAATAATTTTCTTTGTGCTTTTTATTAATTTTACTTAAGCCTTAGTTTTTAAGAACATAAAATGCGAATGTCAATGTATTCGGTGTCGAGATTTTCAATTTGCACATGCGTCACGACACTCTGTTCTGCGGATTCAGTGCCAGCACTGATATCAAGGAGACTGACTGGAGCGTTGCGGTATCAGAAATGTTGATATTTGCTTCAGAGTTCTTAAAAACCAGGGCTTTAGTAATGCATTATTTTAACTATATGATCAAACACAAGTTTAACAGAGGTAAGTGCTGATTTCCCACGACAAAAAATAATTAAGTTAGAAAGTTATTTTCTTTTTAATGCAATGTTTCAAAATGTAAAACGAAATTGTGAAAAACTTTTTTGTGTTTGTGGAAAATATGAGCAGTTACACCCCCCCCCCCAAAAAAAAATAAAAAAATAAAAATAAATAAATAAATAAAAATAAATAAATTTATACACATATGTTTTTTTGAAAAATAAAATAAATAATAATAAAATTAAATAAATTATTGTGTATTAAGACATAAGAAATGGAGAATACAGAAATTTCTGAACATAAAAATATATTGTACTAGAATATACAAGCATTTTAAAACTATGCATCATATGTATATTTGATTTATTTACTTAAATATTTTATTATTATAGAAAATACATGTATATATATATTTTAAAAAGTGAAAAGTGATATAAAGAATTTTTTATCATCTTCTTTCTTCTATTTCTTCATACACTAAAATTCTCTCATTCACAATTCCGTCATTTTATTTCTCTCATACAGTACCTGAAAAATAAAAGAAATTGTTTTATTAGCAATTTTAGTGTAATCAAGAGTGAAAATGGCTTACACTCAAAAAGCCTGAAAGCTGATAGCAGCAATCTTGGGGGTGGGGGGAAGCTTAACAACAGTGGTGATTTCGTGCAACAATACACAAATACAATTTTACTACAGAACAATATAAAATAAACAATTATACAAAAATAAGTTGAACTCATTCAATTAAATGTTTTATCGCAATGTTTGACACAACACAATATAAATAATTTTAAATAATAAAAGTACTAGTTTTAGTTTTGATACAGAAATTTTTATATGTCTGAAGAATGCTCAGAATCTGAAGAAAATGGGAATGAACGTGAAAGATCCAGTATGTGTACGTTCCCATAGAATCTCAGTAACAGGTAACAGGAGAAAAGAATACACACATAAAGCTACCTATAAAGGGAGATCTAGGCTCCCTAGGTCGCTGTTGTTAAGCACTGTTTTATGTGTTCCTACGAAGGCACCTATAAGGGGCTCTAGAGTTCCTACCAGAGAGCATCTAAGACGTCATAAATCAGTAGCGCATTGTCATGGGCAAAAAATGACTGTACATTGCAGCCAAATTTTTTATGATCGCAGACAACGTCTGTCCAAAAGTTGCGGCCAATTTTTTTATTTTTTTATTTTTATTAGTGCAGACAAAAACTGTCTGCAAGCTGTTTTTCTGTGTCTGCGACTATGTCGCCGTGTCACAGTGTTTCTGCAACTGGGAAACAACCACACTGAAAATCTTAGATTATACACATAAGAGTAAGCCTGCAAAAAATCTTATTTTGCTTAGTTCTTAACACTATACACTAAAAAAATAAAAAAGGAGTTTCCCACCAAAAATCAATTGTATAAAAGACTGCCTTCTAAACCAATTTCTGGTCTTACCTTACCATGTAAAAATAAAGACATTCATTTGAAAAATATCATGAAAATTTTTACTGCACATAAAGGCTTTTTTAACTTTCAATTTTTACTTTAACATTTTATTTGTTTTATGTTATTTTTTAAAAATATTTTACCGTTTTCGTTGAGAAACATACATTTATAGTATATTTTTATCTGATGCAAAATCGGACTTCACATACCTTCGAACAAACGCGATCTGAAAATTCTATAAGAAGTCTCTTCTGGGCGCGATCTATGTGTCCTCGGTCTGTATATTCCGGTGGTCGACAGAAAAAATTATCGTTAGCCGCGGTTTCTCCGATGTTCTTGTTCACGCCGTTGCTGGAAGCCTGCGTATTGAGGATCTCTTCTGCGTATCCAAGAGTAGAAAATGATTGTTACGGAAACAATATAATACAATAAAGAACCACAGAAATTATGTTAAAGTATTAAAATCGGCACCCAATTCTCATATGCAGGATTTCAAATATTCTGCATATTTCGTATTTTGCGCTGAAGCTAAAATTTTTTGTTTAAAATCAGAATTTTATTATTTTGTCAACTTCATGCTAAAACTAATTTACTTAAAATGTAATCAGCGAACATGAAACAGACCTTTGACAAATGTTTTTTTATAATATTCAGACGATTAAATTGCATATATTTCGGTAATCGGACGCAAAAATTATGGATATTTCGGCAAATATATGACAGAAAAAGGTAGGAATTAGGAATCTTGCTGATTTTTTACTCAATAGGTATATATATATTTAATATTTGTGATATCAATTTTTTTGAATAGCACAAATTTTGTCGATTATAGTTGCGAAAATAGTTGCCTATTTTTATTTAGAGAAACAGAGAAACAATCGCTTATTTGAGCAGTTAGCCGTGATGAAGGTAAATTTTGTTAAAATGTAAAATGATAAATTTCGACAATCCACCGCAAGAATATTATATTTTTTTGTAGTGAATTGATGGCTTATTTCAGCACATAATTTAAATGATTAAAAGTAAATTTTATCGACAAAACGATCCCGTAATTTAGTTAGACTTTCATATCTCATATTTCTGCAATCATGCATAAAAAAAGGTAATTTTATTTTTAGGTATTATTATTATTTGTGAAATAATCGCATATTTTGGTATTATTATTTTTTTTTAAAAACATACAAAATTTAAAAATTAGCGGTAAAACTATAGCCTATAGTAGCAATTAGTTGCTATTACAAAAATTTCAAAATATCAGTAATATGATTAATTCGGTATTTCGGAAAATTTGTTGAGTATATCGGTTATACTCTTTGCAAAAAAGTGCGGATTTCATGAATTAATATAGAGATAAAGCCTATTTCAGCAAACAATTAGGATTAAAGTAACTTTATTAAGTAGCGGCGATATGATTACGTATTTCAACAATCAGCCACAAAACATCATTGCAAATTTCAGAAATCACCTTTGAAAAGAGTGCAAATCTGATCGATTAACGCCGAAAAAAATATCGTATTTTAGTAATTAGTTGCGTTTAAATATAACTTTTTGACAGTTAATAGTGAAATAATCCCATATATCTGAATTAGGCTACAAAATTATTGTGTATTTTGGGATTCAACATTGGAAAAAGCGTAAATTTCATCGATTAGTGGCGAAATATTTAAGTATTTGAAGATTCAACATTATAAAGAACATGATTTCCATCAATTAGGGGCGAAATAATAGCAGGTTTCAACAATCGGCCGCAAAAATATTGTTAATTTCAAGAACAGCTTTAGGGGGGGGGGGAGGGGAAATCGCAAAATTTCATCAATTACCAGCGAAATAATAGCAGAATTTGGAAATTATTTGTGATTAAATGTAAGTTTTGACTATAAGAATTGACAGCGGAGAAAAAAATCCTGTAATTTTTAAATCGGCTGCAAATCTATTTCGTATTTCGGTATTCAGCTTTGAGAAAAAAAGCTCAAATTTCATCACTTAGCAACAAAATACTTGAGTATTTGGGAATTTAACATCAAAAACTGCAGAAATTGCATGGATTAGAGACGAAAAAAATTATGCATTTTGGCGATCAATCATAAAAACATCGGGAATTTCGGGAATCAGTCTTAAAGAATTTTATCGATTAGTGACAAAATTATAGCATAATTAACAATTAGTTATGACTATAAATATATAAATATTGCTAATTTCACATTTATTTTGCACATGCTGCATAGTTTTTTTTTTTTTTTTTTTTAATTTCAAAAAAACTAAGTGCATTTTTTTTTTTTTTTTTAATATAATAATGTAGACTTAAAAATAATAATAATAATAACACTTTCATCTATCTGATCGAGCATATATCAGAGAGACACAAATAGATACCTACTATTCTTTATAGAATTATGTGTAATATAATTATTTATGGGAAATAATGCTTAAGACAGTTACACATTAAAGCCTGCACTAACTTTTAAAATATTTGTAGATTACTATTTAAAAATTTTAAATAAACTTATCTCAAAAATAAATATTTTGAAATTATTTAAGTAAAAATTGTTGAATTGTAAATTAGAAATATTTTACTGGGCCCTAATGATTTTAATTATAATTTTTATGAAATTTCAGCTCTTTTGGACAAATAGATTTTGAGATACATCTAAAAAACTATTGCCACCAGGAGACCAGGTTTAAGACTGAAAAATACCAAATTACTTCAAATTTATTAGTCGGTGGTAAAATTTTCTCTAGAACTTATAAAGTCAAAATTTTGTGTTTGTTGAAAATATAAATTTTAACATCATTGCATGTTTCCATCTGTAAATGGCTGCTAAGCTTACAATTTTAATAAATAATTAAATTAAAATAGACCTGAATCCAAGAAGGATGGTACCTGCTGTGTTTTTTCGTTAATTAGGTGATGAGATAGATGAGTGTTCTCTTTTTATTTGTATATATTTTATTTTGTGGACTGTACATTTTATAAACCATTTAGTCAGTGGTGAAGAAAGCGCCCTTTCGTCTATCAATATGTGGCCTTTTACTCACAAAAAAATGCCCTTTTCTATAAATCCGCCCTGCCCTTTTTTTGAAAAAATGTGAACACTAAAATTATAAGAGTTCAATTTTAGTTGTAAATATTTAGCACTTTATAAGAAAAAACACAAATCGAGAAAAATGTGCTTTACAATATGGTTTGGTGAACTTTTCCAAACTCGCCAATTTGGCACAGTTTCTCGATTTTTTTCAAAATGGCCAATTTTACATGTTTAAAAGAAACTACCTAAAAATACAGCATAAAAAGTAGTTTTTCAAAAACTTCAACAAAGCAAAATACAAATTTGCCTAACTTTCATAAACAAAAACTAACAAATAAACATTACAAAAATAATATAAATGTTCAATAAACATAATATATATATATATATAAATAAAATAGAATGTTTTTTTACTTACTTGTTTCCGATTAATCCTGTGCGGAAACCAGTGGTGTCATCAGAAAAAAAAAAATTCAACGGGGTGCACAACCTGAAAAAAAATTTCTTTTTAATAAAATTCTGATAGCATAGTTTAAAAACTCTTATTTAGAATTTACCGGGGAGTGGGGGGTGGGGTGTTGCTCTCCTTGTCCCATTGTGAAAACTTCAAAATAAGTATGTACAGTAACCAAATTAACACCGTTTCAAACACTACTGCAAAGCTTTCTTTTAATATATTCAACAGAAAAACTGAATTCTATTAAACCAATAAATCACCATTTTACATAACATAAAAAAAGCAACCATATCAATTACAAACATATCTCCTACAGAAATTAACAAATAGCCTACTGTTGCCAAAATTAAAAAAGTAAAACCAAACGAAACATATCAAATAAACTACTACTATACCAGTGTACATAGGTAGGCTGGATATAACGTTGCACTAGTACTGTGATACAGGTAATTGGCGACGATCTGGAATTTCGTTTCGCAGCAATCAGTGATACGAACAGTCGGCAGCAAAAGTATTCAAGCACTAGCAATAATACTGTCTCAAAAAAGTACACTTAATACTGCTTTGTTAAATAAATCCTTGTGAAGTCATGTTCTTAGTCAGTCTAAGAACAGGATTTGACAAGGATTTATTTAACAAAATAATATTAACTATACTTTTTTGACATCGGAATTATTGGCTAGCACTCGGATATTTTTACTGCCGACTGCACATCAGTATGCTTCGTGTACATGAAAACCCCCCCAAAAAATCACTGGATAGATACCTCACACGCATACTGCACAAATCTTTAAAACGCACAAAATTTCGTGTTGCAGCAATCAGCAATATGTACGTCTGTACACTCCGTATAAATGAAAAAAAAAAAATCATTGGATACCTCACCTGCTTCCTGCTTAATGCATGAATCTTTAAAATGCACAAAATTTCATTTTGCAGCGATCAGTAATATGCATGTCTGTACGCTCCGCATACATGAAAAAAAAAAAAAAAAACTGGATACTTCACCCGCATTCTGCATGACTCTTTAAAATGTACAAAATTTCATTTCGCAGCGATCAGTGATGTGTATATGAAAACCCAAAAAAATAATCACTAAATACGTCTCCCACAAACTCCATGAATCTTTAAAATGTACAAAATTTGATTTGGCAACAATCAGATACACGAAAATTACACAGCTTTAAAACAGAGCTGTACTGAGAACTCGGTATATACTCGCTACTTGGCCTATCTACCGAGTGCTCGGTACTCGGCCAAATTTAGGCTATGTATTCGGCCAATACCGAGTAGTTGTGGGAATTTCACTATTTTTATGCATTTTCGAAAGAAATGTGTTAATGAGAGATATTTATTTTATAACTACACTAAAAAACTATGTAAATATAAATACAGAGTCATTATAATTAAAATTTTTGCTATAACAGCTTTCTGCAGTTAAAATGGGCTGTTACCAAACTTAGTATAGAGCCCAGTGGCAGGAAGTTTTGTAGCTGTCTGCGACAGGCTTTTAAATTTTCATAATCTGTCTACGAAATTTGCATGTAATCAGAGGTGAAAATGGCTTACACTCAAAAAGCCTGAAAGCTGATTGGGGTGGGGGGGGCTTAACATCAGTGGTGATCTCGTGCAACAATACACGAATACAATTTTACTGCAGAACAACGTAGTATAAACAATTGTGTGTATTCATTCAATTCATCTCAATCAATTAAATATTTTATAGCAATGTTTGACACAATACAATATAAATAATAAAAGTATTAGTTTTAGTTTTGATACAGAAAATTTTTTTTTTAAGTGAATTGTTATTCAAAAGTTGCAGACATTTTTTTTTTATCAGTGCAGACAAAAATTGTCTGCAAGCCGTTTTTCTGTGTCCGCGACTATGTCTCAGTGTTTCTGCCACTGAGGTATAGAGATGATACATGATATGAGCTTTTAATTATAACTATCTTGTATGAATGTAATATGCATTATTTTATAAAAACTTAGTACATAAAATTGTATCTATAAATCACAGAAAAATAAAATATTTTAGAAAAAAAAGAACCTCTATGTAGTATTAACACAAAACTTTAGTTATACATTTGTGCAAATAAAAGTAAGGCACTTTCAAATCGGTAAGAAAAGATTGATTTTGAATTTTATACAATAAAATAACATAAAAAAACTATCACCTATTCGGATACAGTCTACCGTTGAGCAAAAGGTGCATTTATTTAGTATTTTAAGAACAAAAAAAAAATCAATGTGAAAAGAGGAGGGGACAGTTAACCGAGTTAAAGCTTTTATAGCATTTTACGGTACATATAAAAAAGGTAAATACACTAAAACGTTATTTAAAAAGTATTTTCATAATCAAATCTGTTGTTTTGCCAATTATGGCCCAAAACCACCTATCATTTTACATTTCTACGATCTGAAGATTAATAAAACCTAACCTTTAAAACACCATAGTGAGATTACCACATTTCAAACACTGATCATTCAACGATACATAAACATCGAGGGTACCAATGTTGGCATCTTTATCAGTGATCAAAAACAAGACACCAAGCAGTATCGTAAAGCACATTCTATCCTTTTTATTTTATGTATTAAAATCTAAAGATACCTAATCCTTAAAATTTTAAAAATGACTACTTTTTCATGCTCTGAATTTTTACATTAAATTTAGTGTATTTTATTGTTTGTGTCTGAAAAAGTTTATATTCTTTCTTCAATTCAATGCTTTGCGGACTTTTTTAATCAATAAATGCCTTTTTTACAATGGATAAAAAAATTGTATAATTAAAATTACCTTGATGCGTAAAGCTGTAAACATTTGCAACATTAATAGAATTTCTGAGATTCAAGTACAGTCTTCATTAGAATTTGTAATCTGAGTCGCATTAAGTTCACATTCAGAGTTCTGATATTGTAATGTATGAATTATGCTGAAAGGAATATTATTACAATTAGCCAGTCCATATAATATAACGTGAACTCATAACTTAAACTTACAATTGAGTTTATACACACACATTTACTGTATACCTGTATATTACTCATTTTATTTTTGAATATATTGAGAAGTAAAATTTAGTATAAGCTCACAAAAGATCAACTTATTTTTTCTACTTTATTTTATTTAACTCTTTACTTCTAATGCCAAATTCTCTCTTTTAAAGAAGTACTCTCACTTCTAGAAAAAAAAAAAAAAAAAAAAAAAAAAAAAAAAAAAAATCCTAGCAATATCTCTGTATTTAATAAATAATAATACATTCTGTTTATTTGAGAGTTGTTAATAAATAAATAAATTATACTACATGATATTCAGTAAATAATTATATAAACAGCTTTAGCTGTTTTAAAATGAAGCTCACTTTTTAAATATTTCTAGCTTTGAATCTAATGAAGACAACAGTGTCATTATTTTTATTATCTTCGTAAGTAAATGTGCCAGTAATGAGCATCCTTAAGGAATTTCTTTAAAATTATATTTTATTTATTTATTTTTATTATTAAGTATAATTTAACCAATTTTATATCGTCATATTATTACTCTTACAAACTCACCCTAATTCATAAAAAAAAAAAAAAATTACATTAAGAATTTCTAGATATTTACTATAATAATAAATTAAGTTCTTGTCGTTTTAATAATAACTAATTTCTAATTAGATTATTCTGTTCTTTGTTTAATATTTGATCATACAAGTTTGGTTATTATAAACATAACTTTAAATATTCCGCATGAAATCGAATTGCAACATTGATGAAACAAACTGACGATTACACGCTGATGAAACATAACTTTATACTACATCCCAAGTAACACAGACTGTTGGCCCAACTGCGATTTATTGTTAGTTCGTTGGGGAATTGTTATCGTTGGGGAAAGGGCTCAAAATAACAGTGGGCCAACAGTAAATAGTATTGTTGGCCCAACAGTCCTCAAATACTATTTTCCCAACAGCAAAATATAACAGTTGGCCCTACAGTGTCATTCTGTTGTTGGGCCATCTGCAAAACAAGGTGGATGGGCCAACAGTATTCAACTGCAGTTGGGCGAACTGCAAAATATCATTGTTGGGCCTGCAGCATTCACCGACGGTTGGGCCAAACGCAAACCAGATACCATAAGCCAACCGTGTTAAGCGACCGTTGGGTCAAAAGCGAAAAACGAACATTCTGCCAACCAACCAGCTAAACCACAACAACAACAACAACGCTTTCGTCTCCGCCATCTTTGATTATTAGCTGCAAGAGTTGACACGCCGTACATTAAGGTATGTTTATCATTTTAATAATGATATTTTTTGGAATTATCGAGTATATTTCACTAATAATTGGTTATTTAATGATAACAAAACCAAAAAAAATTATTTATCTAATTTAGATCCTGCTATAAAGGGTTTTTGTTGTTGTTGTTTCTAAATAATTTTTATTTAATTTTATTTATTTTTTACATGTTCTTGAACAATTTATTTTTACATATTCTCCATATTTACTTATGGACAGTATAATTTCTTGTATAAATTTCTTCTTTTATTGCAAAAATTAAATTTTTATTTATTTTTTAGTATTATTACTGATTGTATAAATAATTGTGCCTGTTTACAGCTTGAACTAATAAATTTGAAATGAAATTTTCACGAGTAAATATTAAATAATTTATACATGTCTAGAAAGACAGAAAGCATTCGTATTTTCCTTGTCTCACGTTAATTATGAGAATTTAAGAAGCAATCTAGGGCTGTTTAACATTCAGAATTATTGCTTTTTTTTTTTAAACTGCTCGCAATTGAACTTATTGAAATTAATTTCTTAATAATCAATAATGTAAAAATATCACTTTCTTTCTTTTGAAAGGCATATGAAAATTAATGCTTCATACTGAAATTTTAAAAGCCTAAAGTTTTGTTTTCATATTAATCAAAGTGTTAGAGGGTTCATACTCCTCAGGGAATTTAGAATTTGTTAAAAAAAAGTCAGGTAAAATAGAAAATTTCATTAAAAATCAGGGAAAATCAATTATAAAACCTGGAAAAACAATTTTTTTTCTCAAGTTATGTTTTTCTTGTTTAGCTTCGTATCAAAATTTAAATGATTAAGTATTGTGAAAATACACATGTAAATAATGATTTCTACCTGAATTGCTATCATGATCGGCAGTAGTATGACATTATACAGTGAAAGTATAGCTGTATTTTGTCCTGTCTAAAGGAGCTTTTCTTGTAACATGTCGCTGATATTTTCTTGAAAATTGTCTAGGAACTCGGGGGGGGGGGGGGGGGGAAACTCAGGGAATTTTTTTCTCGTATTTGAGTATGAACCCTGTGCTATGATGATGTTTCTGCTAAACCTTTAATCCGTTTACTTTTTAAAACATATTTATAAGTATCTTATTAAAAACAACTAAATTTTTAAATTATCACATAAGTTTATCGTATACTTTAAGCATAATTATAAAAATATTTCGTTGTAATATATAAAAGTATAACAGTGTATTTTGAATGAACATAACAATAATTCATAATGAAATTTTAAAAGTCTAAAGTTTTGATTCTTATGTTAATCAAAATGTTATAACAGTGTGTTTTTCAAAGAACTTAATCCGTTTACTTTTCAGAATATCTTTATAAATAATATTTTGTTAAACTAAATTTTTATATGACATGATGTCTCACTTCGTATAATATAAAAATGTATCAATAGATAGATAAAAAAAATATATATATGTTTATTCATCATAGGCATCCTATGTTGGACCACAGGTGACCTCGGTTTTTTTCCTGCTGTTTACTTAAAGTAAGGCTGTTTTATAATTCTTTTAAAGTTTTCATTACTTTTAGTTAATCAAATTTTGTGTTTTGCAAATTATGGTCCAAAACCACCTATCTTTTTTACTCTTCTAGAATTTGAAGATTAATGAAGTTAATCATGTTTGAAATTATAAAATATTTATTTTAATGTTCTCATTTCATATGTAAATTTTCATGCATCTTAAATTAAGCCTAAGTGTATAGGAACTTCTATATTCTTTAAGAATTATCTAAGAATGGTTCGCATCTGAGAAAGACTATATAATAAAGAATGAAATTATCAATTATTATGGTTTTAATAATCCACTAAGCTGGACATATCAAATATAACAATGAACCTAATTGTGTATACTATTATACACTACAAAAGTTCTGAAACATTTCATGAAAGCATGGTGTTTGCCATTTAACTTAGTTTTGTGTTCAAAAGGCCTTTTTAACACGCTTTTATTAGCTTCACCATGTTTGTTTGTATGTATGTTTGTAACCGCTCTGGGAGCAAACAAAAAATTAGGGATGAAACGGATATCCGGTAACTATCCGGTATCCGGCCTATCCGGCTGAGTTTTAAATATCCGGCGGGGTACCGGATATCAGCACACCGGATACGGATATCCGGCAATTTCAAGCCGGATATCCGACGGATATCCGAAGGAGAAAATTCAAGCTTAAACTCCCATCAAATGAAAATTTTGCGACAATTTTTTAATTTTTTTTAGATCTGTTGTAGCTTGTAAAGGATTTTTTTTTTTTTTTTTTTTTAATTGGCTTCTGCGAAAATCGATTTTGGACTCATTAGCAAACAAATTTAGCCAAAAGTAGCTTCAGGTCTAAGAAATATGGAAGCCCTATTTTAATTTTGTACAGAGTTAGCTAGGTTTTTCTTCCAGAGTGATCTATAACATTCCCCCTGATCTTCCCCATAACAATAAAAAGAGCTGTTCATTGCTGTTCCTGAACAAATGATATTTATTCTCTGCAGTTGCAGTGTATATATAACTCTGTTTTCATGTCTTTTGCTAATATGTTGTTAGATTGTTTAGTAATATTGTTAGTCTTGGATGTTAAAGTTGTTAGATTGTTTCGAGAATGAGTCAAATAATGTGCATTTATTGACTAGAACCTGTTTATTTACAATCCAGTTTTCCATACACGATAAAGCTGTTGTTTTTGTGACCATATATTTATACTAGCAGAAACCTGGCATTACTTGTGCCATCTATCTATCCGATTTGGATTTTTTAAAAAACCCTCCAATTTATATAAATTTGCATTTTTAATGGAATATCTTACTAAAGCACCTGAATTTAGAATTCCCTGTTGCGTTGCATAGATATATCCCAAAAAATTAAAATTATTTCAAATAAAAGTACATATTTAAATTTTCAGAAAGTCTGTTCTTTCTTCGAATTATTACTTTCTTCTATATTAAATAGAAGGAAGTATTGGATTCGTGAAAATTTTCAACTTCCAGTTTTCGGTGGATTTACACATTTTGAGAGAAACAAAACACAATTTGACCATTTTTGGAAAATGTCTATCTGACAAAAATTTTGTGCAGTTCAAGAGTTAATGCACAGAATTTCATATAAATTTATACATAGTTGCATCTTACCAAAAAAAAAAAAAAAAAGTGTCCATCAACTTTTGGTGCAAATCACTCAACAGATGGAGGTGCTATACTATGATTTCTCCCATTTAAAGGAAGACTATATCTCAGCTAATTCTGTGTATAATTAAAAAAATAAACTAAGTGTGTCACAGGGAGTGCTATTATTATGAAACATGTTCATTCATTTTCTGTGCATAACGACCAATAGGTGATGCTGCTATGCTGCAATTTTTTCGTGAATGGGGAATTTATATTTCAGATTCATTCGTGTATAATTGCTAAAAATTTAGTATGGGAAAGGGTCATTTTTATAAAACATCATGTTGATTCAATTTTGGTGCATATTGGTCGATAGGTGGCTATATTATGTTGCAATTTACTCTGTGAATAGGAAGGCTAAATTTCAACATCTATAAAATTTAAGAGATAAACAAGATAAAAACAGGCATAAGAGTGCAGAAAATTAAAAAAAGAGGAAACACGCGTGTTCATAAAATTAATTTTAAAAGAAAAATAACGCGCGTGGGAAAATCTATACAAATGTACGTTCATAAAATTTATTTCAAATGAAAAATAATGCTCACAGGAAAAAACTATATACAAAATATTTTAAAAGTGACAAATTAAACTAAAAGAATAATGCACATCAACACAATAAAGCATGTGTTAAAAAAATAAAAACATTAGCTAGCAATCAACATTTAATCATTGGCTGGTGGTGGAAAATGGGAAAGAGGGGTGGGGGGTAAAAAGTAGTTCATGAGAGAAATATTAAACACAATTCTACTTCTTTATAGGTTCTAGAATATCATAAAGTAAGTTTAAAATTAATATTGTGGATGGATAAACATTCAAAAATTAAAGGCTTCCCGCAGAATGTTTGATCGGCAATGGTTAGAGATGAAAAATAGGGGGGAGGGGGGAGAGGACAAAAAAAATTACATGAGTGAGAAATATTGAATAATTCTGTTCTTTTATATGTTATAGAATCTGACAAAGCATGTTTAAAATGAATATTGATATTTATATTTTGGATGGAAAAAGATTGAGAATCTAAAGTTTTTTGTGGAGTGTTTGAACACTGATCGTTATTAGAGTTTGATTTTAATAAAATAAAAAACAGCGGAATTAACGAAAATCGCAAAAAAGCGAAAAATCGCGGATCCGCAGAAAATTCTCATGCCTGATAAAAATAATATGAGAATAAAAGTTGGCTTAATTTGGGTGTATATCGACCAACAGGTGGCGCAGCTGTTCCTCACCTTCTGCGATTCTCCACATGTCTACATCTCAAAATTTTTTGATTAAAATTGCACTAAACTCAATATCTAAAATTTTTATTGTAAGCAGCTATGATTATGTTTCTTCTGCATGTTAAACAGCATGTAGCGTTATTATATAGAGAGATATAGAAGAAAGTTTTGTGATGGCCATAACATACTAGTTTGAAGCTTTTAGTTTGTTTATTTATTTATTTATTTTCTTCTTTCTTTTATGTTTTCTTATAAATGTCTCAAAAGAGAGTATTGGATTCATAAAAATTTTCAACTTCTGGTTTTTGATGGATTTACACATTCTAAGAAGTCCAGAATCTGGTTTGACCAATTTTTAAAAAAAATGTCTGTGTGTGTGTGACAAAAATTCTGTTCAACTGTACCTCCGGAACTACTGCATACTACAATTGCATATAAATTTATGTGTAGTTGCACCATGACATAAATCAGTGCCTACCAACTTTTGGTGCAAATGGCTCAACAGGTGGTGCTGCCATACTGCAATTTCTGCAACTTAGAGGAATGCTATATCTCAAACTACTGCACAGAATTTCATATAAATATATATGTACATGTAACTGGCATATATTAGTGCCTATCAAATTTTGGTGCCAATCGTTCTACAGGTGGTGCTGTTATACAGTGCTTTCTGCAATTTAGGGAAGGCTATATTTTAGGTTCTATTTCATGTAACTACACAAAACTTCATGTTGGAAAGGCATTATGAGAAATTATGCTAGTTCAGTTTGGGTGCATGTTGGCCAGTAGGTGGCTCTGCAATACAGAAATTTCCCCCCAAAAGGGGAAGGCTATATCTCTTATTCTATTGTGTATAATTGCATAGAACTTGGTATGTGAGAGAACCAGCCATTGTGAAACACTATTGCAATTTATTTTAGGTGTATATCGGCTAACAGGTGGCAATACTGCACTACAATTTACCCAATGAATAGGCTAAGTTAATCCCAACTTCTATGACATATGTGCATGAAACTTGATATATAAGACAACCATTATGAAAGCAAATGTTGACCTTATTATGTGTATCAGCCGACAGGTGGAGCTTCTATTATGATTTTTCACAAGCGTATATCTCAGCATCTGTTGATTAAAATTGCATAAACTCCTTTTGTAAAATATTCATTGTGAGAAGCTATGGTTAAACTTTTACACGATTTAAACCGTAAGTGGCACTGTTATATAGAACTATGTAGAAGAAAGTTTTGTGATGGCCACGACTTATTAGTTTTCGTGTGAAAATAACCCTTCAACTGTGATTATATTAGTAAAATATTTTATTTCATTTTTTTTAATAATAGTATTGTAAAAAATATGTAAATAATAAGTTTTAGTTTTATAATTCTGAACATCTTTTTGTGATAGTGCTTTTCACCAAAAATTGCAAGTGTAGGAGTGTGTATGTTAGGCTTAAAATTTTATTCTTCATGGTAATATTGCACAAATAAATATAATATTAAATAAATATGTTTAAATAAATTATATTTAAAATGTTTTTAAAAGAATAGTATATGAAATATGTTTATATTTTGTTTTAAAATAAAGAAAAAGAAAATAAATATACAACACGACAAAAAAAAGAACTAATGCCGGATATCCGACGGATATCCGGTCCGGATATCCGTATCCGGCAGGCAGAAGAGCTCCGGATATCCGGTATCCGGCAAAATCACTATCCGTTTCATCCCTACAAAAAATCTATGTGGTAAGAAAAGACTTTCCCTACATGGACACTGTGGTTGTGAGGTAAGGCGCCGCGCTACGAACATAAAGGTCTAGCGTTCGATCCCAGTCAGGGAAGATTTTTTAAAAATGGTTTTTGTTTAATTCTAAATTATTTTAATTAAAGATTTAAATGTAAATATTATGGTGTGTCACTCACACGATTTTCTCTTACCCTGCATTTTAATACTAAGATAGATATTGTGTGCTTTTTAGTTCACATTTCTATGAAAGTGGTTCTTTAATTTTTTAAAACTATAATATTATTTTAATTTTAACATGTGCAAAATTCTTCATATATACATCAATTATTCATTCTTTCTTACAACTATTCGTTACTCGGCCGAGCACTCGGTTACTCGGCTAAAGTGCTACTCGGTGCAGCACTAACATTAACTGCTTATAAAATCTTTATTGTGATATAGAGCTGTACCAAGTACTCGGTATATACTCGGTACTCGGCCAATTTGCCGAGTACTCGTTACTCGGCCAAATTTGGACTAAGTATTCGGCCAATACCGAGTAGTTGTAAGAATTTCATTATTTTTATGTATTATTAGAAGAAATGTATTCATAAGAGTTGTTTATTAATAACTAAACTAATATGTAAATATAAATATAGAGTCATTAAACTTTTGCTGCAAAAGCTTTCTGCAGTTAAAACGGGCGAGTAGATTGCCACCAAACTTGGTATAGAGACAATTCATGATATGAGCTTATCCCTTTTAGTTACAAGAATTTAAGTATAACCATCTTGTGTGTGTGTAATTTGCGAATTTTTACTTTCTTCTAAATGCAATAGAAAAAAAGTATTGGATTCGTAAAAATTTTCAACCTCTGGTTTTTGATGGATTTACATGTTTTGAGAGTTGTAGAACACAATTTGACCATTTTTAGAAAATGTCTGTGTGTGTGCGTGGCAAAATTTTGTGGCAGCTGTATCTCAGGAACTACTGCACAGAATGTAATACAAATTGGTATGTAGTTACACTTTGATATTAATTAGTGCCTATCAACGTTTGGTAAAAAATATCTTACAGGTTTCGTTGCCATCCTGCTTTTTTTAAATTTTTAACATGGTGGTATAGAACAAAATTTTGTATAAATGTGTATAAAGAGAATTATTGTTTAATAATCATTATGAAATTTACAAGAATTATTTATAATAGAGATAGTCAACTATGAAAAATTTTTGTATATGTAGGGGGGGGGGGCGGGGAAGTCTTCCCTCGAGGGGAATAAATTTTCATAATGGGTATCTTTCAAAACTGCTCGCTAATACCTTTAAAACGAATGGTTATCTGAGATAATTTAAAATAAAATTATCGATTTTTTTTTAATGTAATATCGAGAATAAAATGAACTTTTTTTGCTTTTTTACATTTAGTGTTATACTACAGTCGGTAACAAAAGTGTCCGAACACTAGCAAAAATTCCTATGTAAAAAAAGTACACTTCATATGGTTTTGTATAGTCAGTGTTCTTACACTGACTAAGAACAGGATTCAACAAGGATTTATTTAACAAAACCGTATGAAGTGTACTTTTCTTACATAGGAATTTTTGCTAGTGTTCTGACACTTTTGTTACCGACTGTACTTCTCTAATATGGAAATCGTACTGCATTATCATGGAAGATAATTTTATTAAATAATGATTGTAATAAATTGGTTTTACTGAGTGAATTTGCAAAGGAAAAAATAGAAGAAAGTCATTTGGTAGCCACAACATTCTAGTTTTATGACAACTTAGTACATAAAATTGTATCTATAAAACAGACAAAAATAAAATATTTCAGATATAAGAACCCTTATATAATGCTGATATAGTATAGATAAAACTTTAAAATCCTGTTTTTATATTTTTTAAATTTATTTCTTACCATTTTCCGCAAACTAATTTAAATATACATTCCAGGTAAATTTACCTTAATCAGGGGTCAATCCAGATTTTAATTTTTTGGTTCCTTTTTTGTGAAATTTTTGTTTAGAATAAAATATTTTTGTGAGAAAATAAAATAGTGTGTAAAATCTTTCATTTTTACAATCATTGTATATAATGTTTAATATCAAGTTTAATAGAGTTTCTTTGAGCTAATTTAAGGCATTTATTTAAAAATAATACTGAAAACATGAAAATACTTTATAAAAGTATCATTTTTATAAAGCAAAGTCTTGTAAAAAGGCTCCTTTTATAAGTATGTGTCCCTTTTCATGGATTTGAATTTTGTGAAGGGTCCATTTTCACGGATTTGAATTTTGTGTAGGATTTCTTTTCACGGATTTGAATTTTGTAAAGGGGCCGTAAAAGGGATCCAAATTTTGTTTGGATCAACCCCTGCCTTATGTTAATGTAATACACTGTAAAAAGTAAATCTGAAGGGCTGCGATGCGTATGCCGAAATATATTTGTTTTATCAAAAGGATGAAAATATGGTATTTGAATCTAAATTGAGGTAAATCTGAAGTTTAATTTGATTTTTTTTCTTAATCTATGCTATAAAATAAATGGAAATTTAAGTTGTAATGATTAAGACATGATATCACATTTTAATTATTAAAACTGATCAATGTGTTTTAATTTTTTTGGTTTTAATGAATTTGAGTTAATATAATTTGATTACAACTTTTTCACATTTGAAACCCGAATAAACTACTACGTCAGAAACGCCAAAGAAAAATATTGGAAATGCATACAGCTGTTTCGGCAGCCTTAAGTGTGCCGTCTTCAGTGCAAAAAGGCACTGAAGACGGCACGTTATCCTTTTTGCACTAAAGACTGCACGCTTAAGGCTGCCGAAACAGCTGTTTGCATTCCCAATTTTTTTCTTTGGCGTTTCTGACATAGTAGTTTATTCGGGTTTTAATATTCCAATGCCAAGTCTCCTGTTATTATTTTTCACATTTGGTATACAAAACATGAAGGTTAGCAATTTCTTATAGTTTTTCTGTTGCGATTCAGCGGCTAAAAATTTACCAGTGAATTAAGTAAATATAGTGTAAACTGTACTTTTCTAAGCCAATTGGTCAAATTAATTCTGTTGATTTCAAATCATATCAATAAAACAAAAGTAAGTGATTAATCTATAAACTACTTAACACTTGTTGCTCTGAGAGAAGTTTTTATTAGAAGTATAATTTTTCAAGATGTATTTTCATGTGTTGCACTTAATTTTATTATTATTATTATTATAATTATTATGTAAAATGGAATCAAAATAACTAAGTATTTTTATTTTAGGTTTGTATATTGCACTTTCTTAGAAGTCTTTCAGACTGTTGATGAAGAGGAAAGTTATATTGAAAATATTTTATCTGGACATACCAAAATAAATAAATAAAATAAATTGTATGATAATTAGTATACTCTAAACATTGTAATATGTAACATTTAAAGTTTTACTGTTTTCAATAAAAAGTATTTGCTATTTTTGAAATGTACCTTTATTTTTTGCATCTTTTTTTAGACTAATGCATTTTACCCAGGGTTGCAGAGATTTTTTTTATTCCCAACATTTCCCCCAATCTATATAAAAGTTTCTCCAAAATGGGAAAACTATTTTAACTATGATTTTTGTAATTCATTGTTGAAACTGATATCATTTGTATATTTTTCTGTAAATATCTCTTCCCCCCCCCCCCGATCATAGATCACTGGATTGGACATATTTCGCACCCCTGCATTTTGCTTTTGTATCCAGATTTAGGTGTCTTCAAAAAATAAGGGAATTATTTTTTAATCGTATACTGTAGGTAAGAATTGTATTACTCCATTGGCAAATTACGTTAAATTGTATAATTATGTCTATTGTCTTTACAAAATATAAAATTAATTTATTCCCAATATAAGATTTAATAATAGTTTTCAATTTTACATAGATTAATTGTTAATAGGAGTTAATGGAGAAAAAATCTCCAAGACATTCTAGGAAAAGTATACATGTTTATTGAATTTTTTTATTTTTCTGACTGAGTGAAAATAATGCCTGGACCGGGAGTCGAACCCCGGACCTTTGACTTACAAGGTCAAGGCTCTACCAATTGAGCTATCCAGGCCAACAACCGGTCGGCATTACTCATTCAGACAACCTTTAGGCAGAAAAAAAGCCTAAAGGTTGTCTGAGTGAGTAATGTCGACCTGGATAGCTCAATTGGTAGAGCCTTGACCTTGTAAGTCAAAGGTCCGGGGTTCGACTCCCGGTCTAGGCATTATTTTCACTCAGTCGGAAAAATAAAAAATTTCAATAAATATGATTTTCTTCCCAATAATAATAATAATAAAAAAAAAAAAGAGTATTCATGTATTTAAAAAAAAAAAAAAAAAAAATCTTTTGTAAAAGAAAATCAGTTTGAAACTAAGAAGTTAGCATGATACAAATATATCCTTGAGGAGGTTGGGTTTTTTTTTTTCTTTTAATCCATTTCCGTTTTATTTTTATTTTATTTTATTTATTTATTTTTTTTTTTTTTTTGAGAAATTAAATTTTTTATTGTTAGTTTTAAATGGGATATTACCTCCCTATTTTTGAAAGGGGTTATTAGTACAATTACCTCTGATAAAATTCAAATTCAATTCATTTTTAGAATAGAGAGAGGAGTTTATGACTTTCTTATAAACAGGTTTTTCTTTTTTTTATAATAACAGTGGTAAGAATTTCAAAATTTTTATCAGCCAAAGATTTCATTTTTTTACAGGACTACAATATATGATACATAATCTGCAATAGCGTATCGTGAATGAACTTTTGGGTATGCTCCATACAGGTGGCTAGAAACAGCACATTATGAAAAGCTCCTCTTCTGTATGACTGTTAAAATGTCACCATATCTGTGTTGCTTCTCGAAATAAGCAAGTTAACAAGATGATTAACTATCCATTTTAATGTATTATTTCTAATTACCTAAGTGGAACATACTGAAAGTGTCATTCATAAGATGTCACCGATAGTCTGTATAGGATAATAGCAGCTTAAAAAGATAATAAAATTTAAGTAGTTGCCTATCCAAATACTAAGGGAGAGTTTTTCTTTTTTTGACAATGTTACACTGTTCATAAAAAAAAATATAAAAAAATCTCTCGTCATGTCTAAAGAATAACTTGCAACTGCGGAGTAAACAAACATTTTCCCAGCCTTTCATATAAACATTTTATCATTGCATATTACTTCATCATCTTAATATTTTCCCCCTCTCTCTTTCATTGAAATAATGTGGTGAAAATTTACTCTCTATTTCTCGTGTGTATTTCCTGGCTGTAATGTTGAAAAGCAATTTACAAAAACATACATTTTCTGATTTATATAAGATTTCATTTGTATTTTAAAATTAATTACAATTATATTCAATTGTCATATTTGCCACCTAAATTTATTTTGTAAGTGCAGTCTAACCTTGTTAACGTGAACACACTTAATGTGAATTACTTTTAACATGAACTGTTTCCATAATCCCGTTGCTACTGATAACATGGACATTTTTTCTCCCTGGAGAATCACGTTAACGAGGTTCAGCTGTATTTTTAAAAATCTAAAGATTGGGTAAACGGATCAGTGAAAATGTGTATATACCAGTAAAATCTTAAAATTTCTGGTACTGCACTTAATTTTCTTAATTTTTACCTTTGTTAGGTCTATTTCATTATAAATCAATAGTTTGAATTACATCCTCGCATAATTTTTAATTTGATTACATTATAATCCAGCAACAGTGATGTAGATATTTTTAGTTCTGAAATTTAACTTTCTTTAAAATTTAAAGCAACAAAAATAAAAAGCAATCTTATATGTTATCAGACTTGATATGAGAATTTGAATTTTCTATTCTATATAGTATAAAAATTTTGCTGATATATTTATTAAAGTGAGATAAAATAAAACAACAGATTGATTTATATTCCTTTCAATCTATTACTAGTAAAATAAGAATTTAAATGAACTCATTCGCTAAAAATAGTCAGTTTAAAAAAGGAGAGTTAAATAAATAAATAATTTTAATTTTCACTTTTAAGGTATATATTTAAAAACAAGATTTAAATATGAGACGTGGTATAAATTACTAGTGCTCTACCACTGAATTATTTAGTCGATATCAGACAATCTAACCTGTAGTAATCACTTATGTTAGAGCTTACAGATCACATTAAAAATTTTTTCTGTTTCATATGAGTAATTCCTTCAAGTCAGATATTGGCTAGGTTTTTCAGTAAGTACAAAACTGACACAGTCAGAGGTTCTATGTTTGAATCTTAGCCAAATCACTTTTCTATTTTGCTAAAGATAATTCACTTTTAGAAATGTGCATACATGATGTTAAGAATTTGTAGTCAGATAATTTATCCGCAAACAATCAAATATTTATTACAATGTGCTATAAGGAGTAAGGGCATACCAACATCAACAAATAAAAATGCTGTTTTTATATATTACATTGATTTTCGCATATTTCTTTTATGTACATTGAGATTTATTTTTCAGACTTCATAATTTTTTTTATATAATTACAATTTAGAGTAAATAAGATATTCATTCTTCTTTTGGAAATTTATATAATATTATAACATTTAAAGAAAAAATTATCTTTAAGTTTGTTAATTTGTTTCAGAAATATATTTATTCATTTTGAAAGTAATAAGATATTGAGAATATAGCACTTTTAAACAAGTAATTTCATGATAATTTATAAATTCTTTTGATTAAAATTTAAACTTTTTTTAAATATATATATATATATATATATATATATAATAAAGATGATCTATTAAGCATAGTAGAAGCCATGCAACAGATAGAAGATCACTGAAACACCAATGACCAAAAAGAAAAAAAAAAAATCATCAGTGGATGAAATACACTAATGTAAAGAAACCAGATCTATTAATTAACAGCCTGCAAAACAAACGAATCAATAAAGTAAAACAACAAATCTTAACTTAAAACCATAAACTTATCAAAATTAATGAAAAAACAACCTAAGAAACACAAGGTAGGAAGAAGGAGGCAGGCGGCAAGACTTGTGACTTGCCTATATATGGGTCATTTCTCAAGAATTCTCTGTCATTTAGGTTAAACTCAAGGAGTTAGGAACAAAGCACCAAATAAAAAAATTATATTTTTTAGGCTATTTGGTTTTATTTTTACTCAAATAAAATATATCTTTTAGGGTGAATAAACACATTCTAAATTGAAAAAAGAATTAATTAATATGTTGCAATTATAATTAATTTATTAGGGAATAAACTAATTATAATTGCAATATATTATTTCTTTTTTCAATTTAGAATGTGTTTATTCACCCTAAAAGATATATTTTATTTGAGTAAAAATAAAACCAAATAGCCTAAAAAATATAATTTTTTTATTTGGTGCTTTGTTCCTAACTCCTTTAGTTTAACCTAAATGACAGAGAATTCTTGAGAAATGGTACCCTATATACATTCTCACACTTCGTTGGCCAACGGTTGGTTTTGGCCGCTGGCCCTCGGTTGAGCCAACCGTTGGGTGACAGTTGGGCCAACAATAGAACGGTTAGAAAAACTGGCCTAACCGTAGCCCAACAGTCTGCCAACCGTGGCCCAATGGTCTTCCAACCGTGGCCCAACGGTCATCCAACCGTGGGCCAACAGTTCACCAACTGTTTGCCAACCACGGCCCAACCGTTCGCCAACCATGGCCCAACCATTTGCCAACCATGACCCAACCGTTTGCCAACCATGACCCAACTGCTCCATCGTTGGGCCAACCGTCACCCAACGGTTAGCTCAACCGAGGGCCAACGGCCAAAACCAACGGTTGGCCAACGATGAAGGAAACTGTAGAGCCAACCGTTTCCCAACCATTCCGTGTTACTTGGGATACTTGCAATTAAAAAAAAAAAAAAGAATAAATAATAAATGATTAAGAATAAATAATGAATATTAACTTAACTTGATAAATCCACGCTAAAAGTAAATCCGTGTAGTCAGTCACATTTCTTCCATGACGCCGGGCATCCATCTTGTAAATGTAAATAAATACTATAGCGTGTGTTGCCATACCTGTTTTTCGAAGGCTACAAAATATGCCACAGAAATTCTTTGATTTAAATTAACATTTAACATTCAGGTTCAACCAATATTAATAATAATCATAAAAAATGAACTATATTTTAAAATAAAGATGAATAATATACATATAATATTTTATATTAGAGTATTTTGAATGCTCGAAACTTTTGAAATTAATTTGAAATCAATAGTACAGTCAAATTAGGAAAAATAAGGGAAAAAATTTATAAAGTTTTGAAACTTTGGGATTATACTTATGACGGATCTAATAATTCAAAACAAAAAAGTTCCCCACTCTGAGGGGGGAGCTTCCCCCCTACACCCCCCCCCAAAAAAAAACGTATAATTCGTTGAAATGAAGAAAAAAATAGGGAATTTATTGATCGAGTATTAGAATTATGGCATAACATTCCTGAGGGGTCTGATAATGCAAATTAAAAAAGTTTCCTACCGTGGGGTGGGAGCTAACCCCCTCCGCCCCCCAAAAAAAATGTATAATTCGTTTAAATAAAGAAAAAAAATATATAATATTAATTTATAGAGTATTGAAATTTTGGTACAACATTCCTGAGTAATTTAATAACTGAAAACAAAACAATTTCCCATCCTGGGGTAAGAGCTTCTTTCTCCCCCTACCCACCCCCTCAAAAAAAAAAAAAAAAAAAAAAAAATATTTAATTTATTAAAAATAAGAAAAATGATTAAATAGAATTTTGAAATTTTGGTATAACATATTCTTGAGGTGCTTAATAATGGGATACAAAAAAAAAAAAAAAAATAATAATAATAATAATCCACCATGCAGTGGGAACTCTCCTCCTTCACCCCTCCCCCCCCCCCCCCCCCCCCAAATAAAAAAATAATTCAATTTTGCTGAATTTAAGAAAAATATGAAAGCAAGTTATATAAGAGTTTTTAGTTTTAAGGAAAGTTCTCTTGAAGTGTCTAATAATAGAAAACAGAAAAGTTCCCTTCTCTGGGTTTCGGTAATTCTTGTCCATTACTAGACTTTTCATGAATGTTATCCTAAAATTTCAAGCGCTTATAAATTATTATATCTGTTTTTCCTAATATGAAAGAGCTATACGGTCTAGAGAGGAAAAGGAAGGAGGGGGGAGGAATGGGGGGAAGCTCCCCCCCCCCAGGAAGGGGGAACTTTTTTGTTTTGCATTACTAGAGCCCCCAGGAATGTTATTCCAAAGTTTCAAAACTTTATAATTTTTTTCCCTTATTTGGTGTTTTTTGGTCTAATTTGACTGTACTACAGTGCTTTCCTTTTAAGATAATTCTAGGTTTTAAGACTTTCAGTTGGGCATAAGAAATGGATTTCAGGATCCTCCTAGTTCGAAATAAATAAATGAATAAAGAAAGAAGAAGAAGAAAAAAAAAAGATAATACATGATTTTTTTAAGGTAGCTTTTGAAGAAAAAGAAATTCATTAAAAAAATAAATAAATAAAATTGTCTTACGTGGGGTTCCGAGGAACACTGGGGATGTATTCAAATTTTTAAAACACACTGATTATATAATATAGTAAAAAGTAAATATATATATATATATATATATATATACATATATATTGCAAAATTCGAATGTACAAACAATTTTGCGAATAAAAATGCACAAACTTTGCCAATAGAAAATAAGCATCAATTTTACACAAAATATGTGCACAGTTTTTACAACTTAGAATCTACACTTTTTTGCATGTATGTTAAAAAAAAAAAGAAAAAGAAAAAATGCAAATAATTTGCACAAAAAGTGCATTTTTTTTTTTTTTTTTTTTCGAAGTATTCACAAATATTCAGTTTTAATGCACAAATTGCGCATAATCTACACTTTTTTGCAAAAAAAGTGCAAAGAATTTCTAGCTGGGCTTACACACACCAGAAATTATTTTCTCCCCACCCAACCTTCTTTACAATGTCAGACTTCTTCTCTCTTTAATATAGAGCTGACTTCTGTAAAAAGATTCGATCCTATGAATATTACAACCTTCTGCAAAAAGATCTTCAAAAGCCTTTAAGTTACCTGCATGAAAGGCAGTTTTCATTTCCCTTCAAAATACCTGATATAATCTAATTAAAATCGTCTAAGTCATTGAAGGTAATTTGAAGGTGATAAGCTTTCTGAAATAAACCTGTATGAAACCTTTAAAAAAACTTCATATTTCCTGAAGGGAACCTGCAGTTTTTATTTTTGTATGAAACCTTTAAAAAACCTGTATGAAACCTTTAAAAAATCTGAATATTTCCTGAAGGAAACCTGTATTTTTTATTTACCTTCAAAATACCTGTGGAAACCTTCAAGATACCTGCAAAGTATGCATTTTTTTAAAGGTTTTTTGCTGATTTTTTTACCTGGGTATTTAAGAGAGTGTGACAATTTTAAAATATTCTTTTAAGAAATACCGTCTATAGATAGTAATGGTACGAAATTCTTTTGTGTGTCCCTGAAAAGGAACCGTAGTTATTATATACACAAATAAAAAGAATGCACATAATTAATTACAAATCATTAATATTTAACCTAATTTAACTCATTTGGAATTATAGAATGTCAATGGAATTCTTTTGTGAAGTCCTGTAAATAAATTATTGCCAAAACGTCAGTGGAGGCATGCCTGTGGGGACTCAAAAATATTTTTGGTTCTGTCTGTGTGTCTGCTTGTCTCTCTGTCTCGGGATATCGGCCGCAAAATCACGCTATTTACTTGCAATTTGGTACACGTGTTCACTAGCCACATGGAATCAGCCGTATAGTTTTGAGTGTGTATTCCATTTGTAGTTCGTGTACAGGGACACACCAAAGTTTTTCTTATCATTACGGCCTATGGACATAATTTGTAGGTACCGCAATAACGGCCTCAAAAATCCTCCGACTAACTTGCAATTGGTACACATCTTCAGGCTCTGTATAAAAATAGCTGTATGAATTTTTATAGGTCTATATTGTTCATGGACTGTGTACAGGATCACGCCAAAGTTTTTCTTATCATTACGGCCTATGGGGTGAATTTCATTTAAACGAATTTTAACATCCTTAGTCTGCATTCAACAAAATGAAATTAGCGTACATTTCTGAGATACATAAACGGATGTTTTCTGCAGAAAATATGTGCTTTTAGGCTTCCTAATTAATAAGTAGGATTTTACAAAAGCGTTCCGACAATATCACGTAATCATCCAAATTATGTCAAATTTAGAAGAATTATTCATGAAAAATGTAGAACAATTTGGATAGTTTTTGCTGTTGTATACAATGTTTATGGTTCGTTTACAGAGACACACAAAAGAATTTTATGACATTATTGCCTATAGACAAAAATTTTTTACGCGCATTTTAACACATTTATGTTGCACTCAATAAAATGGAATCAACATACATTTAAACGATACTTAAAAGCATGATTTCTCTAAAAAGAAGGAATGTGTAGACTAAATAATTTATTTACAGGACCGCACAAACGTATTCCTATGGCATTCTGTAATTATCCATATAATGCCAAATGTGGTTCAAATGTTAATGAGTTATACATGTGAGTTATATATCTCTGTATATATCTGTGACTTTCTTTCAGGGATACACAAAAGAATTTCGTACTATTACGATCTACAGCTAATATTTTCTAAAAGTGCATTTTAACAAGGTTACACACTATTAAATATAATGGAATGCTAGTAGAATACTTAAAAGCATGTTTTTCTGTAATATATTCCGGGCATAGAATTGTTAACTAGTTTACAGGGTTACACAAAATAATTGCGATACGTTACGCAATCATTTTTAATGAAATTTGGTACAAGTATTTATGAGTTACAAGGAATTAATAGAAGGCAGCAGTTATTAGGAAAATATAGAAATATACTCATATATACAAAGAGATATAGGCAGAGAGGTACAACGGGGAGGGTTAAGTGGGGCGGCATGAAAAATTGTTTAGCTATTTCTGTCCAGATCCTGAACGTGAGTACCTTTTTGCAAGTCAATCAGGAGATTTTTGAGGCTCCTATTGCGGTACATACAAGATGTGTCTATTTGCTGTTATGATAAGAAATACTTTGGTGAGTCCTTGTACATAAACTACAAACAGAATATACACCGATACAGCTAATACAGTGTGGCTTATAAACATGTACCAAATTGCAAGTCTGTAGCGTGATTTTTGCGGCCGCTATCACGAGACAGACACACAGACAAACAGAACCCAAAATCTTTTTTGAGTCTCCACATGGAGACCTCCATTGACGTTTCGGCAATCATAATTTATGAGTTTCGAATGTTTTTATTTCCTGTTTTGTATACTTAAATACATGTTATTCTTGTTCTCATATAAATATCGGTTATCCCAAAAAGGACTGATGGATTTTGAAAACCAATAACAATAATAAAAATAATAATTAAAAGGAAAAAAACTTTTTTCGATACTGATGACACTGATTAGATACTACGTTTTTGGCAACAATTAAAAATTAAAATAAGCTATGTATTTGTGTCTAAAAGAGAGCTTCTTCGACTTTTTCGATGCTGTCCGTTTCGATACTGATTTTTATTAATTTTCTTTTCTTCTTTTTTTCTTTCAAAAAAAAAAAAAAAAAAAAAAAAAAAAGAAAGTGATTTAGTTGAAATTTTGGCAAAAGCATAATTTAGTTTAGCAATGGAAGGCTATTAGTTTTTTTTTTTTTTTTTTTTTTTTTCAAATTATAAAATCGCTTTCAAATTATTCAATTATATATTCGATAAATTTCCAATTTGGATAAATGTCCAACTATCGTAAAACTGGAATCATAAGAATCCGTAGATT
This sequence comes from Salticus scenicus, assembly GCA_963930645.1. Classification (NCBI taxonomy): domain Eukaryota; kingdom Metazoa; phylum Arthropoda; class Arachnida; order Araneae; family Salticidae; genus Salticus; species Salticus scenicus. Next base: position 152,304,918 of record OZ005662.1, read on the forward strand.
GAGACTAATAGTCCTCTGTACAGAAAAAAAAAGGGGGGGACTAGAAACAGATTGAGATTTAAATGTGTTGTTTATAGCCTTATACTTGGAAATCCAAGGAGTTTAATTTCACCAATTTTCAAATTTAATTAACATTTTCAGCAAAAAGAGTGCTGTTGTTGTTTGAAAACTGCAGCGAAATTAAAATCGTTGCATCTTTATTCGGTATTTTACTACGCAGTCTGTTAGTGAGCACTTGTGAAATAGTATAATTATTAAAAAGGTTTGACAGAGGCGTTTCGGCAGTACAAATAGCATTGCAACACCACCTTTATGTGAAAATGTTACGAGTAATTAAAACTGTAATTTTTGTGGGTAAAAAATCAGAATTTTCCAAACACAAGGCTAGTAACTTTATATCTATCTCGTTTAGTTTTTATTTATTTATTTATTTGTTATTTATTTTTATAGATTTTAAAAATCCATCAGTCATATTGGGACACACGTTATATAAAATAACATGAAACTATTCAGCTTATCTTCCGACGACTTGCAGCCGTTACTACGTCAGTAAATATGAAATTTGTTTCAATCTAATTTATTTGGGTATTCTTGCCACTACAAGAGACGATGACGCATTTATAGCAATGTGATTTAAAAGACTTTGTAGGCAAGTAATAATAAAAGAAAAGCTTATTCAAAGAAATAAATCTCATCAATAAATTATGCATGGTGGTCGGAAAGTAACTCCCTACTAGAAATATTTTTTTTTTCTCCTAAACGAATGTAGGTATAAAGACAACTTTTTGGGCACATTTAGTTTATTGGGTGCATAATAATTACAAAAGTTACAATTCAATGTGTGCTCCAGTATTTTCTATACACTGTCTTAAACGAAGAGGTACGTTTTCTACAGCATTCCAGAGGAAATAAATTAGAAATGTCAGTCTTATCGTTACAAATTCGGTACCAAATGAAAGCGGCGATTTTTCTGAATCCAGGAGGGCAAAACGTTTTTCGACATGTTCATTAGATTTTTAAAAATTAACTGTAGTAGGAAATCAGGAAAATAAAACCCATCAGGAGCACCACTTATTACCTCACAGATTTTGCCCACCCCCATAAAAATTAATCGCATGGGGTGAGGTCTGGACTACACGCAGGCCATTCTGTGGAGCCTCGGCGGCTTATCCAGCGTCCAGTGAATCACTCATCAAGCCACTGCCATATATTAGACATATGGAAAAGAAAAAAAAAATATTACAAATAATGCCCCACTACAGTCTACAAAACAAGGTAACTTTTATAGCAATCTACACATAGCATCAATAGCTATTCCAAATTCAGAATAGGGAATTACTTTCCGCCCTCCCTGTATATTATACTGTTTTTCAACTCAGATAAAATTATTCTATACTCAATTAGAAAATTTCATTTAAAACGTACATTTCAATACATTATAGAACTTTTATCAGTTTTACGTCATATTTTACAGTAATTGTAAGGAAAAATTAAAAAATGCTTTCATAAAAAAATATTTTATTTTACGTTTTATAAATATATAACCTTAAATATAAGATGGAAAAAATAAAGATATATTAATTAGAAAATGTCTGTTAAAAATATTACAGAAATTAGATTTCATTCAAAAATTTTATACTACAAATAAATAGTCTCTATTTTTTAGCAATATTTTTGTATTGTTCGTTTAAAATAAAAATAATATATATATATATATATATATATTAATTAATTTTTAATAATATTTCACGTAATATGATAAAATCTAATCTTAAAGATTGGTTTTTCAAAATTACTTAAAATTGCTTAAGCGTCGGCTAATACTTTTTTTAATATTAATTAATGCCAGGAAAATATTAATTAAATTTTTAATAGGAAAATATAATAAAAGAAAACTTATCTAATGGAATCATCGGATTATTTTTCATAAATTACATTTAAAAAATATAATTATCTTTAACGAAAAAAAATTTCTATTCTACCAAAACATGTTAATTAAAACATAAAATATTATTTTAGAAAATATTTATATTAAAATAATTTTTTAAGTTTAATTATTTCAGTTTCATAAAAAAAAGTTTTTTTTTTCAAGCAAATAGCAGGAATCAAATAATAGAGTTAAAATAAAACTAAATAACGAAAACTAAGCAAATCAATTCTGTAAAAACCTAGTTCTTTCTTATTGTTTTTTTATCTGCTACAAAAATTAATTGCGAGGTGTTTTTCTTGTTAATGCAGTAATTTCACATATATATATTTTTTTTCTAGTTATTTCTTTCTATTCATTTTCTTTAATTAGAGAATCTGGTAGAAATTCGAATATATATATATATATATATTAGTGTGTTAGACTTTAGAAAAAAAAATAAAGCAATTTATTGGAAACGCAGAAAATAAATTTCATCTATAAATGAATCAAAAATTACTGTGTCGATCACAGAAAAAAAAATAGTACACCGACATATGTAATAATAATACGCACATTTCAATTTAATTTTTTATTTTATTTATTTATTTATTTAGTAGGGGAGAGTGGTGATGAATGGGACATTTTTCATGTTTTTATTAACAACGTTCCCCATATGTAATTCAGAATTTTGTAACATTGCTCATAAGCACACTTCAGTAATCAGTTACAAATAAACATACAACATTTAATAAAAAGTTATCATTTTTAATTAATAATATATATATATATTTTTTGCATGCATGCGCATTGTCTCATTCATCCCCACATGTGGGGATGAATGGGACAGGACTGAAGTTAACAAAGAAAAGAAAACAAAATGGAAAGTAAATAAATTTTTAAAGTTAAATTGCTTTATGTGATTTTATTACACTTTTTGGATTCACTGAAATTAACAAAAACTGATGTATTTACTCAAATTAACATCGAAAGGCAAAGGTCCTTTGGTTCGCACAGTTCCCAGTGCTCTAGGCTTTGGTAATTTAATCAAATAAGATTTAATCTAAAAATAAATAAATAAATAAGACACTAGAAAGATATAAATCATTATAATACAGTACAAATTATTCAGATAAATTTTTGTTTCCGACTGATCGGGAAAAATAAGCATTCTAGTCTGTTTTACTTTAATAATCACCAGGATTTATTTAATTAGCTTGATTGAAATTGTGATTTTAATCAAACTATCATTAGTTTATTTTTATATATTTTTTAATTATTGATATTATTGATTTAAGCTGCATTGAATATTCTAACTTATATTTTTTTTAATGATAATTATTATAAACAAAAATCGAACAATTAATTTCAATCTATTTTTATCTAAATCCATGCTATTTTTATAATTCCATGTTATAACTACTGATACAGGTTATAAAAATATTGAAAATCTATCTACGATTTGTTTTAATATAATTCTTGTGTACAATTTTAAATTAGCACATAGTGGGAAATGTCCCATTCATCCCCATTCAAACTGTCCCATTCATCCCCACCACCACATGATCATATAAAACAGGAAATATGTTCAAGGAACAATTGACAATATTCTTCTTGAATATCATAAACACAGTAAAAGATTATGCATTTTCATCATATAAGAGTTATATTAACTTTAAACAATTAGTTAATTTCTTAACTACCATCTAATTGAATCAGTAAAAAATACTTTGGCAGCAGAAAAAGACACTTAAATTTTTTCTGTCTTTCAATCGCTAGCACGACTCTGAAACTACACTTGATGAATGACCTCAGTACTGCCATATATCAGAAAAATTGTGAAGTTTCTGATGCATGCAAAACATAAAACTTTTGCTACTGTTCCATTCATCCTGCGTCCCATTCATCTCCACTCTCCCCTATATGACGAAGGTATTGTTTGTTTAAGCCCTTCTTCCTCGCTCCCGTGAAAATAACGGGATGGGATTTCGCTCACTATTTCTCGTGCCCGTGATATTTCCGGGCTGAGTGTTCAAAGTTAACGCCTTAAAAAATTTTAAAGACTTCTGATATCCGTTTTTTTTTTTTTTTTTTTTTTTTTTTTTTCTCTTATTTTATTCTCTAGATGGAAGTAGCGTTCAATTCATAAAGCAATTGGAGATAATTGGTTTATTTTAAACTGCCAACACTATCTAATTTTAAAAATGTGTAATACTTGTTTTATAATCTTAACTCAGATAGGCTTTTGAATATACGTGGTTTTGTACTCTGTGGTAAAATATATTTTTTAATATTGTGTATATTATGGAGTCAGAATTATAAAGTGACTTGGATTCTAATTATAGCATAAATGCATCTTAGAGTGATACGGAAATAAGTGATATTTCTGAAAGTTCGAGTAGTAAATCTGAAAACAGTATATTATATGTGTAGTGTTGTATGATACGCATTTTTTTTTTTTTTGGATAAAATTCTTTTTTAATGTTTGAAACACATATATGTTACTTTTGTCTACTTACTGAAAAAACAACGTTTAGTGATAATAAATAATATTGTTTGTTTTTCTGCAAAATTAAAATTTCTTGATTTCAGGCTAAAAAAAATTCCAAAAATTAAAAATGAATAAGTATATTTATATTGTTTATAGGGTAAGTGCTCCAGTAATTGGCATGCTCCAGTAATTGACATCTATCCAGAAATAATTAATAAATAAGAAAAAAAATCACATATTTTACGTATAAGAATTTTAACATTTTATGTCAAGCACTAGAGCATAGGGTGCTAATAACTGGTAAAATCAAAAACCGGCAATATCAATTACTGGAACATTGAGTGGATGTCAAATAAAAATTCATAAAAGAAAAAATAATTCTTATCAAATTTATATATTTTAACATATATATGGTTATGAATGTCTTTCATACCATATGTACTAACTTAAGATTTTTAAAAATATTTTCTAAAAACTAGAACATTAAAAACACCAGAGATTGTTCTAAAAGTCTCAATCACTGGTACACTTACCCTACACCTTATTTTATAAAATTTTCTTAAATAAAAAAAAGACTTTTTATTATTATTATTATTATTTTTTGTACCCTTTTCTTAAAAATTAATAGATTATTTACAGTTTAAATATTCCTGTTGTACCTGTTAAGGATGGTACTGCACAAAAAACGCGTGATCGCTGGCTCATTTTAAAAAGCCAAGAAGAAAGAAATAACTGATGAGAGAAGGAAATATATTCCGCCTGTTCACCTTTTCCTAAACTATTTTGACAAACTCACAGCATAACTGACGCTGCATGCTCAATTGAATAGCAGATGTTATGAAATGAATATAACCAATACATGATTTGAAAACATAATAGTTTTGAAAAAATTACAACACTTAATATGAAACCCGAATGAACTACTACGTCACTGAAGACGGTACGCTTAAGGCTACCGAAACAGCTGTATGCATTTAAAATATTTTTTTTTTTTTTTTGGCGGTTCTCACCTAGTAGTTCATTCGAGTTTTAATATTCCAACGCCAAGTGTCCTGTTATTATTAATACTTAATATGATATTCTAAAAAAGAAATGTATGTAACATATCAAAACATTCCAAACACAAGACTAAAAACTAGTGCTGGATGATGAATAACAAAAATTGCATAAACAACATAAACCCATATCACTATTAATATCATTATCGGGTGATAAAGGCAAGTGTGTATATATTATGCGATTGCTGTTTTATTATATCGTAGTGTAACACCCTTTGCGTGTCTATGAACTTTCTGGTAATTTGTTACAAAAATTTCATATTGATATAGTAAATTTATTTTGCTTTTCAAGTGATTAATGAAACATGTCCTTAATCAAAATGACTTCATCATATAATCCATATCTAATTAAAATTTATAAAAAAAATTAATATCGGTTGCACTCTAGCAATAAATATTTAAACTCTGAAAAGTATGAAATTAACTTTCATTTATGAAATAGTAATAAAATATAATGAAATATCTTTCAGCATATCATATAATTTTAATAACTTTAATAAACTTTCTATCCAACGTTTCGGTTAAATTTCATCTTTAACCATCCTCAGGAAAAAATTATATTTAAAAACCATAAACACAGACAATTTAAGTCATTCTATGATACCACAAATATGATATGCTGAAAGATATTTCATTATATTTTATTACTATTTCATTGGATATAAAGTTTATTAAAGTTATTAAAATTATATGATATGCTGAAAGATATTTCATTATATTTTATTACTATTTCATTGGATATAAAGTTTATTAAAATTATTAAAATTATATGATATGCTGAAAGATATTTCATTATATTTTATTACTATTTCATTGGATATAAAGTTTATTAAAATTATTAAAATTATATGATATGCTGAAAGATATTTCATTATATTTTATTACTATTTCATAATTATTAAAACAGCATATATAAAAGTGGAATAATTATTTCTGAATTAACTTTCATTTAATTAAAAAAGTAAAAGATTAGCTAAACATAGTATTTGTTATTCTATGTAAGTACATTTTATCTTCTTCCTAATAGACTAGAAAATGTAGTTCTAATATCTATCTATCTATATATAAAGATTCATAATAAGATCACATTTTCCAAGAAAACATTATAGCGAAGACAATCCGAACTTATCTAATAAAACAATGTTATGCTATGAAAGAATAATGAATCATGCTTGTAATTAGCCACGAAGTAATATTTTTTCCCATATTACTGAAAACGCTCATTACCTTGTAAAAGAATACAGGAGATTTGTCTTTGGTAAATATATACTTTTTTTGTCGAAATGACGCAATCTAAATTAGTGTTTTATAGGTTTGTAAAAAACGATTTTTTTTTTAAATTCCCTTTATCCCATTAAACAGAAAATATGTCGCGCTGAATGTAAAATTTTTAATATTTGCATTTTTATTATTATTATTATTATTATTTCTATTATTATTATTTACTAAATGTAAACTGATTATATAAAAGTATCTTTAAAATATAGTATCTACGGGGATCTCAAATACGTTGTTTTGATATTTCTTCCTGTTTCGTAAATGTTTAATTCAATAACTATTGAATTGGTGTTAGAATCAGTACTAAGGACATCAGTACGCATCCAGATGATGTCTACATGCTATCTACAGCTGTCATATAAGAATAATAAAAGTACACTGTAAAAAATGTCTGTAAAAATAAAGCACTTTTTTAACATAAATACAGTATAGGTTGCTGTATATTTTTACAGTTAGTTGTGTAAAAATAATTGAAGACTCATTACTTCACATTGTGCTGTAAATCGGTATAATTTTTTTTACAGAAGTCTTTTGGTGCGTATGACATGATTTATCAACCAACCAGTGCTGATGTTGACCGTATCTGTTTTTGTAAAGAAAAGTCATCGTCAGCCTAACGGCGCGATTTGTAAAATGCTGACCTCTAGTACAGGAGATTGTGAGTATGTTTTGCGTGGTAAAATTTATGCCGCCTAGTTTTCATTCGCAACTGCAAAAATCCAACTTAGAAATTATTAATGAAATTTTACTTTAAACATATCGGGGGAAAAGAAATATTTCTCTCTCTCTCTCTTTTTTTTTTTTTTTTTTTTTAAATAATAATTCTGGTGCTTCTTGCTTTTAAACTAGCGCAATTTTGCTGCACCTGAAAGTGATATAGGTTTAAATTTGATAGGGTAAGTGTTGGTTAGACTACATAACTTTAATTGCTGCTGACATAATTTTCACTCAGTTTTCAAGGAATTTATTTTTAAATGTTACTGTTATTCTAAATTATGTGTTATTTTTATTTATTTATTTATTTATTTATAATATTTTTAGAGATGTAAAATTCCTATTTTCCTTTAAGGAAATTATTTTAAAATATTTAAATAATTATGTACGCAAAATCTATAAATAAAATCTATAAATAATTATATAATATGAAAAATGTTGCTGCCATAAGGTTATTTTTGTCTAAAACAATGTCATACTGATATATTTTATGTATTACTAAGGTATATATGAATATTGTTCGGTAAGTAGAAAATAAAAGCATGAAATGAACCTCAAAACTTGAATAGGTTAAAAATAGTAATATTAAATAATAATAATAAAAAAATTCTGGCCGTCTGATCGCCGCTTTTGAATATAGTCGTACACTGTACTGCTATTACTCCTGATAATAAAGTTATAATTCAAAATTTTATTTTTATGGATTTTAAAATTATTTTTAAATTAAAAGCTGTTTTTTTTCATTTTAAAATGCATAATCATATTTTTGCATTTACGCCAAAATAAAATAATCATTAATTAGTGCCGTGAAAACAACATTACTCATTTGTCCTTTCCCAAGGTAAGCACTGTATTAAAATATTCCCGTTATTCACTATTATTTCACTTTTAAAATATATTATGAATAAATTAGGCCTTTACCAATGTTATTATAGAAATTTCATTTCAATATGACTTTTACTTGTTTCTGTTTATTAATATTAATTATTATTTTTAATTATTATTGTTATTACTTTAAACGAAAATTTTGAAAAGACATTTTGATGCCAAAATCTAAAATATTTTGAAGTTTTGGAATAATATTGCATAAATTTTATGTTTCATGCACTTACTCTGAAATCAATACATTTTTTTTTTCTCTATTCTTAAAATATAAGAAAAGAATTGATTTTTTATTTTATTTTTTTATTTTATTCATATATTTTATTTTATTCATCTTTTTTTTTTTTTTTTTTTTTTTTTTTACAAATAAAACATTGATAGATTACGTTGACTCAGCAGTACAAAAAAAGAAATTTTAATACATTATATTGTTTTATTCGGTCACTGACTTTTTAAGAATGTTTCATTTTCTGGTAACAATACAAATCTTTTAAATTTTTACTTTAGACGCACACAGTCTAGTTTTCTTTTGAGTAAGCAGATATGATAATTTAAAATAAATCTATTAAGTTAAAATCTGCTATATGAAAACAGAAACAAAATATATTTAAAAAAAAAAAATGCATGGACAGTTTTATACATGCATGATTTTCTTATAAAAATGCATCATATGTTTTAAAATAAATATAACTTTATACATATATGTGTGTGTGTGATAGAGAGAGTGTGTATTTAAAGTAAACAACTATAAGTAGAAAAATAACAATAAAACCGTGCAGATAATTGACCCAAAAAGCATCAGAGAGACCTCTCAAATATCTGCATTTGAGGAGACACCCTGATGACCTCTATGCTTTTTGGGTTAATTAACTTTCTGGTTTTATTGCTATTTTTCAATTTATAGTTATTTACTTTTTATTTCGTTTTACATATCTTTTTATTGCGCATTTAGTTTTTATATTATATTTTAATATTGCTTATTTTATTATTATTATTTTTTTAACATATCTTTTTATTGCGCATTTAGTTTTGATATTATATTTTAATACTGCTTATTTTATTATTATTATTATTTTTAACATATCTTTTTATTGCTCATTTAGTTTTTATATTATATTTTAATATTATATTTTAATATTGCTTATTTTATTATTATTATTATTATTATTTTTTAACATTTTGATATATTTTCTTCATCACTTATATATACATATATATATATACATATTGATCATTATTATTCTTTTGATTTTATAATTCTATATTTGATAATAAATGAATGGTTGGTTGGGTTTTACGTCGCACTAGTGCTGCGCAGATGGGCAATTGGCGACGGTCTGGGACACACCCCTAGAGGTGGTCCGGAGACATGCCATCACAATTTTGATCCTCCACGGAAGAGATGGCTCTCCCGCTTCGGTGACCCACAGAGGTATAATTTTTTATGGGAACATGGAGGACATTGCGGTCACGACAGATTTTACATGCACCAGCCACCATTAGTGTACACGACGGTCTTTGGCCGGCTCGAGTACCGAACCCGCAATCTTCCAATTACGAGACCGGCACTCTACCGAGTGGGCTACCGCGGCCCCATATGATAATAATAAATTTCTATTGTAAATGCTCACCATACGGAAAACTTCTTTGGTATTACAATATTACATTTTTAGTTCTAATTAATATTAGTTTAAATAATTAACTGAATGAATCAGATTATATAATAATAAATCAAATAATAACTTTTTTAAGTAAAATTAAGGGCAAGCATTTTCCTCATTATATTTATATATGTTATTTTATGATTTGCTTTCAGATCTTTATTAATGTTTAGCTAATAAAAGGTATTTTATTTTTTATTAATGTCTTAAAAACGTTAAACATACTAGCAGGCTTTGCCCGCTTCGCTGGCCACTAAATTTAAAGGAAACTCTTTTCTATATAGCTTTATAAAAATAAAATGAAATAAATTACTGAAATTGTTCAAAAGCTCGCTCCAGGTCCCTGCTGCATTCGGCAGCGATTTGGCCATCCACTGCAATTCGGGCGCTTGTCCCTATTACCTGCGACAATAGTTTACCAATGAGCTTCCATAGGTGCTTATTATATAACAGTTTCGAAATAGATAGTATCGAAAAAATTGGAGTTTCCCTTTTATATTTGAATCTCAGTTACATGTGAACAACACTATACGTGTTGTTCACATGTACCTCATTCTGGACTCAAATGTAACTGGGTTTAGACAACATAATATCTGCTTTTACGTTATTTCATATGTTTATTTTGTTTATCCAATCAACCATTAAATGACAGCAATTTTTCGCCAAATATTACAATATGCTGTGACCGGCTACGTCTGTCGCATGAGACAATTAATTTTTTGTGTTTATATATAATTCATGGTTTGTAAACCTGATAGTACAGCCTTAATATAGTTCTCTTTGGCGGCTTTTGAATTTTTGTCACCATTTTAGACTTAATCCATTGTAACAATAAGACTTAATCCCTTGTAACAATATGCTATGAGCGCTATTTCTGCCGTATTTTAGACAACTAATCTTTTTATGGTTATATGTATTTCCCATTAAACATATTTTTATTTATTTATTTAAATATTAATTTGAATTTTTCAAATATTTCTGTTCGACAGCGTGCAAGTGCAGTCACACACAGAGGCTCGTTTGTTTGCATGATAAATTAGCATAGTGATTATTATATTAAAAAATAAATAAATAGGTAAACATTATCGTGTTACACAACTTTATTATGTCGCTCCATTGGCGGCTTTTGAATTTTTGTCGCCATATTAGCGATGGATTTTTTTTTTTTTTTTTTTTTTTTTTTTTTTTTTGTATGGAAAGGGGAAGACTATTTTGCTAATAATTTTATCAGACTCTTTTTCGTTTATACATAAGAATCCTTTATATTCGGCTTATATTTTTAATGGTTTTTAGGTTTAAAATAGTGCTTGTTGAAATAAATTTCCTATCTTTAAAACTGCATTTGTTCTGTAAATTTTATGTAAAAATAAATCATTTATGTTTTTATATATTTAAAACGCTACTTAGATTAAAATGGCTGTTGCTATATTAAACTTCTTGTCGAAAAACGTTCGGTGTACTTCAACACCAAAATTTAAAAAATCGCCCAGCAGGATCTGTTAATGAAACTGATAAAATAAAAATATGGTTCATATAGTTTAAATAATCTATTTAAAAAACGTTTATAACCCAAATTATTAATGTATCGTATCACATACATAGATATAGTAATAATATATAGATTGATCACTGGTGAGAAAAAAGTGATTCCTTTTCACTCGGAAAAGACGGTGATTTTACCAAAATATGGTAGTCTTTCCCCGAGTGAATACACACGAATGTTTTAGCAAATAAAATTCATGAATAATTTATTTACTAAAGGTGAATGAAAAGCTCCAGATATAGTTTCAAATTCATTCTTCTTTTTTTCCTTTTTTCCTTCAATACCAATTAATGGCTGATTCCAAAGCTTTTTTTTCGGCATCAAAAATCTTTGCACGATAATATGGGGATGATAGATCTATATATATTATTATATCTATGATCACATAATTCTTTTCGAAGATAGAATAAAACTTAATTTGAAAAAAAAGAAAAATAATAATAACTTTTGTTTATTAACCAAAATAATTGATGAAATTTGAAATGCAAGTTGGTCTTGTGGGGTACAGGCTGTATATTATATTTTTGTGTTCGTGAGAGAAAATTTAAAAGAATTTGAAAACTGCAGTTTTTAATCCCACTTAAAAATCACGTGACTTAATGTGAAGCAGATTTTTCTTTTTTTTTTTTCTCCTAACGGTTTCCATACAATCTTCTGCTGTTGCCACCTAAAATTCATACTTTAGTTAATTTTAAAAAATCTAATTGTCCGATTGACAAGCTGTTTAATGCATCGGATTTACAAAATTTTTTCCTTTCATTTGCTATCTTATTTGTAACGATGCGACTGATATTTCTAATTTATTTTTTAATCTTTCTGATTTATTTTCGTCATTTTAAATAATTGAACTTTTTTTTTTTTTTTAATTATTATTATTTTGTCGAAAAAAAATTGGCAACAATTAAATTATGGATAAAATGTTAAAATTTAAATGGCTTATTTATCAGAAATTAGAAGTTTATTATTTTCATATTTTAATTAATTAAAAAAAACTAATCATCCGATTGATAAGCTGTTTAATGCATCGGATTTACAAAAAAAATTCCCTTTCATTTGTTATCTTATTTGTAACGATGCGACTGATATTTCTAATTTATTTTCTAATCTTTCTGATTTATTTTCCTCATTTTAAATAAATGTACGTTTTTTTTTTTTTATTATTATTATTATTTTGTCGAAAAAAAAAATTGGCAACAATTAAATTATGGATAAAATGTTAAAATTTAAATGGCTTATTTTTCAGAAATTAGAAGGTTATTATTTTCACATTTTAATTAATTAAGAAAAAACTAATCAAAAATTCGAAAATCTGACTTCGATGTGCACAATGACCCTTCGGGGGGCACCTTTGTGTTAAATCTCGTGACTGTCCGAGCTACCGTTTTCGAGAACAGTGAAATATACAAATATTGCTCACTTAATAGTATAAGATAATATTCCATTACAAGTAAAAAAAAAAAAAAAAGAAAAAGAAAAAGAAAAAAACTATGAAAAACGAATGGATTCATTTACCCATTGTTTCACTTAAAAACGAATCTTATTTTATATAGAACATATTAATATACCCCTTGTGTCTGATAGAAGGGATTGTCAATTATCCCAATGAAAAATATATCCAACCTTTCTCTCTGAGATTTATTTGAATTTAGTGTGTCATTCCCCCCCCCCCTCCCTCAAAAAAAAAATATATATATATATATATCCTTTTTTTTTTTTTTTTTTTTACACATGCATTAAAGCTTTCCGATCTAACATTCTGTAAAATGAAATGATATTCCTTACAGGTTCCGAATCTGGGAGAATACTAAACTGTGCCCTACTAGATTTCGATATAAAAGTGAAGTCAAATGAGCCAGCAGTAGATAGGACTGTCCACTACTGGTCATGATTGCATTTTGTGTTACCATTTGTTAATTACAGTACTACACTGTAAACACAAACGTCTTAAATTCAGTTTAAAATGTGTCTTAAATGGATGGTCACATTTCAAGCAGAAAAATGCCTTACTTTTAAGAAATCTTTTCACAACTGAAATTACGAAATTGGAAATGTCTTAAAACACCGGGTTTTTTAAAGCTTTTTAGTAAATAAATAAATAAATAAATAAATGTGACATTTGGTTCTATTTTTTATTAAATATACGTTTTAGAATATTTTACTACATACATAAAATATCAATAGTTAAAAAAAAAAAAAAAAAAAAAAAAAAAAACTTTCATTTTCCGGACTAAACCAATTACCGACTACCAAAGTTCATGATTTCAATGCATACTTCTGTCGATATTGAAAATGAAAAGGTATAACATGAATAATAATAATAATATATTTTTTTCATCTGTACTGTTTAGCTTATGTATATATGTATATATATATATATATATTAATATATATATATATATATATATTCAGTGATTTCCGTAATACAAGAAAATTACTCCGTTTTGTGTAAATAAGCATTATTTCTGATTATTATAATTTTAACATATTTTTTATTAATGTAATCATACATTGCTGTCAAAATTCGCAGTTTTTATTATAATATAAATTAATCTATTCTTTGTATAAACTAACATAAATATTTAATCTTAGATTTGTAATGGCAGTTAATTTTTTACTCGGAGAGTAAAAAATGTTAGCTTGTCATGATGTTATAACATTTCCATTATTTCATGAACTCTGTTTGCTCTTTCTTTTATAACCTTTTCCACTGTTTGATAAATGGATCATCCAATGAAACTTACTTTGATGTATTGAGAAGATAATTTTAAAGAAAAATAAAGAATTATTTGAAGATGAAAATTACATAACAGTAGATATGTATGAATAACGGTAAATTAATATAAACCTGTAAGATATTTCTTAATGTTTTAGTAATAGATTAGTAATTGATTTTAAACTATTATACAATAACTTTGTATGTAAGAAAATCCTTTAACGATTCCATTTATGCCACTTTATTTGTTAAAAGTTAAAATGTAATATAATAAAATGTAACAAAAGAAATATATATTTTGTATTTTTGTAAAAGTATAAGAAAAAAAAAATATATTCATTCCAACAATTAACCCTTTCAGCGTTAGCCGTTTTTTGGTATATCTGTTTATTGATTCATAAAATTAATACTATGCACAGTATACGTATGAGAATTTAATACTGTGTACTAGACATGTTTATTAATCTTATTTTCTTGAAAAAAGCAAAATATATTTCAAAATTTAGCTACACCAGCCTTTTATTTTGACTATGCATACCGGAAAAAGACGGGCTTAATATACATTCGTTTCTTTCTTTCTTTCTTTCTTTTTTTTTTTTTTTTTTCAGTAAAAGGGTAATTTACATTTTATTTTTTCTACAAATTTGTGTTTCCATCTTCGCAATTAATACCTCACAAACTTCTGTAATTTTTGTTGTTTATAACTTACGAAAGATATCCGAAAATGAGTTTATATGTTTTTCTCTAAAAATATTTTTTTATTTGCTTAACTTTAAGTTTCTAATTAGATAAAATATCTCCTTTTATCACATTATTATGTATATATATATATATATGTGTGTGTGTGTGTGTGTGTGTGTGTGAGAGAAAAATAACCAAGTGTAAATGAAAATTAATACCAAAACACATGAGCACATGAGGGCCTTCTTCAGGGGAGCTCCCCTATGTAGAGAATGAAATATGAGAAGTTTTTGACGAAACGTTGGCTATTTAGCCAAAAAACACGTTTCTAGCCCCCAATTTCTAACAGATGGAAACAAGACCATAAAGCAAACGAGTTTAATTAATACAAAACATAAAAAGCAATTAAATTAATAAATAAAGTACCAAAGTAAATACATCAATATAAAGTCCAAAATAATAAATAAATACATGGACAAACTTAAACAGTCAGTAGAATGAGGAAAATTGCCCCGCCCCCCCCCCTCCCCTCCCATCAAAAATATAGAGCCCGCTTCGGCTGGTACGAAAGCTTACCAGCTCTTAAATGTCGCCTGAAATGGATAATAAACCTTAAGCAGGGTTGTAATCAAGAATACTGAAATGTTTATTGAGTAGAAAAACGGGATAGCGGTTGACAGTTAATAAGCTTTTCCAGAGCCAAATTCAGGTCTAAATGGTTATTGCAATCATTTTAATTTGGGTAAACATAATATTTTTTTAAACTCTGTGACTGATACATTAGAAACAATTCGTTAAATTGCAAATTTTAAAGTTAAAATCTTGCCTTTTATCATAAACTCCAATAAACAAGTCTTTACCTATTTTTTAAATTTTTAAATCAAAGAAAGAAATTTTATCTTCAGGGTCAGTACGGTTTAAGACATGGCCGGAGGGATAGATTTCAGCTGCAAATTTCGCAAAACTTTCACAACGAAACTTTCAGCTGAAATCTATCCCTTCGACCTTATCTTAAACCGTATGTTTGGTTGTCTCTATTACGTATATCAAATATCACTTCTCAAAATTATTAGTGTTTATTAAATAAAAAATCTGCCAGATCTGGCAACACTGACACTCAATAACGTTCATGTCTGAGGATATAGGTGGCCAATAGATGTGCCTAAAATGAGAAGAATGTTCCTGGAGAAACTCGGCAGCAATTCTCGACGTGTAAGGTGTAGAATTAACTAAGTTCGTCGGAATGTACATTGTATATAACTGGACGCTAGCGATCGAACAGGATGCTCCTGTCCCTTGTTAAAGTTACATGTATACTAGAGACTCCCTTAAATGAGGGGTGGGGGGATATTTTTAGTACGGAGGAGTATTAGTCTCAGTCTACGGACAAAACGTTGTCGCTAGTTTTAAGATGGTTGGACATTTATCAAAATCGAAAATTTATCGAAAAAATAATTGGGTAAAAAACTAATAGTCTTCCGTACTAATTAAATTTTGCTTTTCCAAAATTGCATCAAAATCTTTTTTTTTTTTTTTTTTTTTTTGAAAGAGCAATAAAATAAAATAAAATTAATAATATCAGTATCGGAAAAGTTGAAGAAGCCTTTTTCAGACAAAAATACATAATTTATTTTAATTTTCAATTGTTGCCAAAAAAGTTTGCGAGTTGATTTTTTTTTTTTTTTTTTTTTTTTTTTTTTTTTTAACGAAAAGAAATTTACACGAAAATATTAAAATCGATATAAAACTTTGTGAAAAATTAAACTTGCATGTTAAAATTGACGTTATTATAGCTCTAAAGGTATTTTTTTAATATTTTATTTTATTTGTTTTTTTAATTTGAATTCCGATACGCATAAACTCTTATTCTTTTTTTTTTTTTTTTTTTTTTTTTCTATTTGACCCTAAATAACTTTCAGTAAAAAATCAGCTCTCTCGGATAATGTTTACGGGAAAATCCTAATATATACTAGGTTAATACCTATATTTGGATTTTCTCGTCAATTCGGCTTGTGTTAACATTATCTCAGAGATCTGATATTTTCTTAAAAATTGTTGAGGTTCAAATAGAAAAAAAATAGAGAGTATGCGTATCGGATTACAAAAAGTAAAAATAAATAAATAAATAAACCCTTATTTAAGTGGCACCCTGATTTATACGTATCAGAGGTCACATAGCGCATTAACTGATCACGCCCCATAACATGAAAAAGCCTCCAACTTGAACAGGCTGCTGTTGATATGTTGCTTTCATGAACTCATGAAATTTTCTCCATACCCGTACATGCCCATCTGATCGATACAACTGGAAATAAGATTTGTCAGACAATGAAAAGCGTGTTTCCAGTCATCATCAGTGCAATGATGGTACTAGGAGGCCGAGGCGAGACATAAGACTTGTGTTGCAAAGTCAACATTGATACACGAGTGGGCGTTTGGATCCAAAAGCTCATATCAATGATGGTCCGCTAAATAGGTAACAAGCTGTCATATGTTGAGGTCCCAATGAAATGGTCGTACGTGAAAATCCAAATTTCATCGTTATAGAAGATGTTGTCAGCCCTCTCTCGTTCACCGATTATTCGCCACTTCCAAAGTCGCTTAAATCTTTATAACTTGTCATTGTAGTAACTGGATTTATCGGCTTTGACAGACACGTGTTACCTTATATAGTCACTGCTCACAGCATCCCATTACTCTGGTTGGTTCCATACCTCAGTTTTTTGCATACGCACGCCTATACCAGGTTTTTTGGGTCTTCAGTGTATAGCTCTTTAATATCGAAACAAAGTCAATTTTACGCCAAACAGATATCTAAAAATATGAGTTTTTTTTTTTTTTTTTTTTTTTTTTTTTTAAGGTTTATTATTCTTGTTAAAAATTGAAAAAATAAGAACATTGCTTCAAATTGTAAAAGATCTAGGGTTCAACCATTTGTCTTCAATTATTCATGAGTTGAATAATTGAGTTGAATCAATTATTCATGAGTTGAATTCTTTTCTTTCGATATCTAAAAAATATGAGGTTTTTTTTTTTTTTTTTTAAGGTTTATTATTCTTGTTAAAAAGGGGAAAAAAATGAGAGCATCGGTTCAAATTGTAACAGATCTAGGGTTCAACCATTTGTCTTAAATGTATTGATGAGTTCTTTTAAAAAACACGCATATTCAAAATTTACACACAGCCCTCTCTTTAAAGAAAAAACCAACGCTCCTACATATATATTTTTTCCTAGTTGCCTATTACTTTTCTTTTATATATATTGTTTTTTTACTTCAAAATGATTAATTATCTTTTATTTTATTTTATTTTATTTATTTTTACATTTTTTATAAATTTTGTCATTACTGACATGTTGAAAATCATGAAAAACAGGATGGTAGCACCCTTTATTATGAGATTTATTCGAAAAGTAATCAGCACCATATTAATTCAACTTCCTATTAAATATAAAGTTTGGTTAAATTTCGTTCTGTTGTAGTGATATAGTGTTAAAGAAATTTGGACACCCACAGACAGACATTATCTAAAATAATAATAATAATAATAATAATAAAGCTTGTTGAAAAGGGTCTTAAAACGTGTAAAATTATCAATAACCAGAATGAGCAAACTTTGTTGAATCAAATACTATTTTCTTATGTGTGTAAAAAAAAAAAAAAAAAAAAAAAAAAAAGTAAAAATGTGCTTTGTAGATTACGAAACTGAGAAAAAAAAAAAAAAAAGAAAAGAAAAGAAAACTCGGGAAAACAAAATATAAAATAACATGGAAATAATAAATGATAACGTAAAAATTGAATACGCATACATATAATAAACGAGGGAAAAAAAAAAAAAAAACATAAATGCTTCTAAATCTCCCATTTTTCTTGGAAGATAGGACAGCATACATTTTGAAAAAAAAATAAAAGTTTTATTTAATAAAATAATATGCAATTGAAAATGGTTGGGCTAAATTTTCAGGAAAAAAGATAAGGTTTCAAACAATGTAAAGAAAAAGTTACATATATATTTTTTTTATTTTTATTAAGGGAAAAAATGGATTGGAAAGAATACATCTTCACTCCATAGTAGGTATATATATATCTTAGAATTTAATATTGAGACATTGTAATCTTTCTTTTTCAAATCAATAGAATATTTTGATTTTCTATTTCTAAAGTGGACAAGAAGGTCAGAAAAAAATAGCGCAACAGATGGTTTATATCAATTCTGTCTCTATGTCTAGCTATATTGGACGTTTTCCCGAATAAACTATATTTCCCTTTGTTTTGGAGGCAAATTAAATTAGTTTTTAGAAATAGGAAGTAATATATATACAGGGTGTTTATAAAGTCCCGGACCAATTTTGATGTTTAATAACTCATAAAATAATAAAGATAGATTAAAATTAATAGCATAAATGGTTAGATAGACTCAAAAACTTTTATGACCCTTGTCAATGAACTTCCACGCACGGAGAATATCTTCGTCGCGGAGAATATCTTCGTCGCACGGAGAATATCAAGTCGATAGTCAATTTCACGCCAGGTAGCGGCAAGCATGTCGGCATCCACAGAGGCTATTGCGGTTGTAATTCTGACTTTTAGGTAATTATTCGACTTCCGCTCGAATAAACATCACATATAAAAGTACTACATAGAACAAACACATCAAAAGTAACATAACATTGCAATAGTTGCCAAAAACAAAAGAGAGAAAAATTAAATTAATAAGCAGAAGATATTTAGAAAAGTACAGATATTTAGACTGGAAAATGAAATTATATGAAATTAACCACACGCGCAGACGATATTTACAAAAGTGAAGAATTTCAAACCTAAAAAGAAAATATATGAGTTATTCCATCAATAAATGCCATAAGTTTGTTTATATCTTCATTATTTTATGAGTTATTAAACATCAAAATGGGTCCGGGACTTTATAAACACCCTGTATATATATATATATATATAAACATCCCATTGAGAAGAAAAACCAACTCCAAAATCATATTTAAGCATAAAATTCAAGAAAAAAGCAAGTCAACAAAAACTTAACGAAATTAATAAACAAACTAAAATCAATTAGAGTACGAAAAACATCTTTAACTTAAACCAGAACTAAAAATGAGACAGAGCGAAATTAAAATTACTATGGAGACAGGCAGCATGGCTTACAACATGCACTGCAGGGTTAAACTAGTTCTACGCATGCAACGTTCCCCTCACCTGTCACGACCAAATGAAAAAAACTCATGAAACCAATTCTCTAAACCATCCTTTCTTTCCAACAACATTTTCAGCTCAGTACTCCTTTTAAACTGATTCACGAATTGGTACACCATACTTTTTACTAAACCTCTATAGAAACCCTGCGCTGTGCACTGACGACACCAATCCACCATATCCTCAAACATCTCTTCCAAGTCTGAATTTAATCTAGCTATACGTACTAAACCATTTCTAAATACGTTCTTTTTAACTGAAATATGTACGTTAGATGTAAAATGCATTAGCTTTATTGTTTTAAAATGAAAGTCTTTTCTTTTCTCATAAATTCTAGTTACCAAATTATCATTCTCTAATTTTATATTTACATCCAAAAATTTATATTTTTACAATTTATATATATATATATATATATATATATATATATATATATATACATAAATATTTCTACGATTTACAAAATGAAATATCGACATCTTTTACGTTTACTATTTCATAAAATTTTTAAAATGGCTGATTTATGTACAAGCATTATAAAATACGTTTAATTTCGACAGAGGAATTATAATGTTATAAATAAATGTAGAGAATATATATATATATTCTAGATTGATTAAATTATTCAACAAAATAGCTTCTGAATTTTAACATGAATAATTTATGTCGTTTCTAATATATTACAGATCAAAAACACGAAAATTAAATTTAAAGGATTTACTACACTGTATAAAAGCCATTTAATAATTAAACAAATGCTTTCATATATTTTTATTTAATTCAATTTTTTCGTTATTTATATTAAGGAATTCAATATTATTCTAAAAAAGTATTATTCTATAACAGAAATTTAGGAATAAATAGTTTAGAAAGATTTTAATTTATGTATTGTTGGTTTTTGTTGAGACTAATTTTAAAATAAGGTATCTAAATTATATCTTTTGTTATTTATTACTCGGAAAATAACGAACATGAAATTTGCCCGATATATTTCTCTATATAAAAACATTTTCAGATTTAAACTTTTATTAAATGCTTTAATGTATTTTTATTTGATTCAATTGTTCCGTTCAATTTTATTTTTAAATAATTCTTTATTTTTCGGAAAAGTGGACAGTCTATAACAGAAATTTGGGAATGAATGATTAAAAAATTAATTAATTTATGTATTGCTGTTTTTTTTTTTTTTTTGTAGAGACTAATTTTGAAGTAATGTAAATATATTTTTAAAGGAAGATTTAATTCAGTCACATTTTTTTTTAATTGAAACATAAAGTGATTTTAGTAGCAAATTGAAATACTATAAAGTTCCTTCAAGATTGTCTGTTATTACATTTTGCAATTAAAGGATAGATTAAATAAAATTAAGAAAATATAACTACATGTGATCGAGTGTGAAATGTATTAAAAATACATTCTATTGTAAGTGAAAACTTAGAATGATTTTTATGCAAAATGTGTTACTATAATCTCATGTTAAAGTTTTTCGAAAGTTTAAAAAATGTTCATGCGTTTTGTTAAATTTGTTTAATTGTCTTCAGTTCAGTAATTGGATAAGTGAAACTCTCAGATGGTATAGTATTTAAAGAAAAATATTTGTTTTTTATTAATAATAATAATAATAATAATAATAATAATAATAATAATAATAATAAATACTTTTTTTAATATGAAATTTGCTTCCAAATGCTGGATAGAATTGTCAGTAATGTTCAAAATATTTATGGTCCGTTTAGATGGAGTAGTACATCATTTAATTACATTTAATAATTTTCGCAGTAATTTTGAAACTTTTTTTTTTTTTTTTTTTTAAGTTAAAGTAAAACCTAAAGGATGATTCATTATCTACCTGCATATTATATAATTTTTATTTTATTAAATTAACTTATGATCGCAGTAGCAGTTTTATTAGATAAAACATTGAGTAGAACAATTAGAGTTATATTTCAAAAAATTACATAAACAGATTTATTCATTTTTGAAGAAAAGTTATACATGCATTTACCTCCAGTTTGTATTTTAGTTGTATTCAATATAGCGTAAAATTTAAAGTAATTTTAAATGTAAAAACACATCAAATATTATTGATGAAATACAGGAAATAAGATATAACACCTAGGTTAGTTTATTTTATTAACTTTAGAAAAACATTTCTTTACATAGCCTTTAACTGTTCATTATCTTCAAATTTTCGGAGGGTTTTCTTGATGTTTTCCATCATGGCCTGGAAAAACGTTGAAGAAAAGTTATACATGCATTTGCCTGCAGTTTTTATTTTTGACTTGTATGTAATATAGCGTAAAATTTAAAGTAATTTTAAATGTAAAAACACATCAAATATTATTCATAAAATACAGGAAATAAGATATAACACCTAGGTTAGTTTAGTTTATTATCTTTAATAAAACATTCTTTACATAGCCTTTAAATGTTCATTAACTTCGAATTTTCGGAGGGTTTTCTTGATGTCTTCCATCATGGCCTGGAAAAAAATTGAAGAAAAGTTATACATGCATTTACCTGTAGTTTTTATTTCAGTTGTTCTTCACATAGTGTAAAATTTAAAGTAATTTTAAATGTAAAAATACATCAAATATTATTGATAAAATACAGGAAATAAGATATAACGCCTAGGTTAGTTTATTTTATTATCTTTAGAAAAACATTCTTTACATAGCATTTAACTGTCCATTATCTTCGATTTTTTGGAGGGTTTTCCTGATGTTTTCCATCATGGCCTGGAAAAACGTGGAAGAAAAGTTATACATGCATTTGCCTGCAGTTTTTATTTTTGACTTGTATTTAATATAGCGTAAAATTTAAACTAATTTTAAATGTAAAAACACGTCAAATATTATTGATAAAATACAGGAAATAAGATATAACACCTACGTTAGTTTAGTTTATTATCTTTAGTAAAACATTCTTAACCTACCCTTTAAATGCTCATTAACTTCGAATTTTCGGAGCGTTTTCTTCATGTTTTCCATCATGGCCAAGAGGACAGATATATGAACATCATTCACCTCCCATACAGCACAGAATGTTTTAGTAATGTTTCAAAAAACTTACAAACTTTCAAAAACATAACACATTTAAGTACGCTCTCTGGTACCTTTCTGAAACATTCACCCTTTAGGATTTTCTATCTGTTAAGTGATTGAACCGTTTCTGTTACGTATCTGATTTTTTGTTATGATCGCGGACATTTCTACGCTTATGAAACTAATCGGAAAGCAATCTGAAGGTTTTTCAGCGCTTCTGAAATGTTTATAATGTTCCAGTGTTATATGATTGTTACGTTTCTGGAACATTTTGTGCTGTTAGGTCTGCTTTTGAGTAAATCTATTGATTAATTGTCGCTTAGATTTTGCTTCCCAACCACTGTGAAACCATAGCCTCCTAAACTAGATGTCTTCAGCGTGGGTCGGAAACTTGGCAACAGTTCAAACGGTAGAAAGTGAAACCTGGAACAGATTGTGCACTTTTTTATTCAACTGTCACCAATAATTTTAAGAAGTGATATATGATCTATATATATAACCAACGTTCCTTCGATTCTTTTCGCCATTTATGTATGTCAAATCCAACTTTTAAAAATTGTTGGTGGCTGTTGAATAAAGAAAATCGCGCATTCTGTACCAGGTGGCGCTGTCTACCGCCAAGTTGCCGAGCCACTCGGTAGGCATCTAGTTTAGCAGGCTATGGTCAAACATTTGACCGCTTTTATTAAGGGCAAAATTGTAACATTGTTTTCGCTTCACAGTTTTTTTCAGTGCACTAAATTAATATTTATTTCAACTTGAGATTAAAAATGTAACAATGTGCATGATTACAATCGTTATAACTAATATTCACGACCTTCAAACTGGAAAAACAAGTTAATATGTCATAATTATGTCATATTTAATTAAAAGTATAATGGCTAAAGCTTTTGACAAGCGATATTTAGTTTTTTTTTTTTTTTTTTTTTTTTTTTTTTTATGTATTTATACAACCTACACCTCTTTGAATTCGTCTTAATACTTTTTTAACGCTCGTTATATTTCAGTGAGCAGAAATTTGGGCATTCGAAATATCCATGCTCTAATACTAACCTTGACAATTATCCATGTTTATACTTATAATTTAAAATAAATGTAAAATTACTTTTAAGTTATTGCAATAAATATATGATTTAGCTTTAAATAATTTGTAATTAATGCATAGCATTAAAAAAACACAGTATCAATTAAACTGCAGTTATGCCATATATATAATGAATTTGTTGATAATATTATCCAGGGATATGAAGTTTAAGTATATAATGTAAGATAACTTTAAATATTTTGTGTAAAATAGGGTGATTATACAACCCATGAGAAATTGTGCAACTGCGAAAAGCAAAAATCAAAAATTATAAACAAATCCCACCAACATCAGAATTTTATTTTTTCATCTTTTACTAAAGAACAACGCGTAATAAATTCACATGTAAATAAAAATTATATATATATATATATATATATATATATATATAAATTTCTTTTAAGGTGACAATGGTGCATTTTCAAAATAAAAAGATTCAATTATAATTATCTTGCAGAGAAAATATTACAGATTCATATATTCTTGTTTAGAGATAAAAAATAGCACATAAAAATTAACATTTACATTACGATTAATTAATATATTAATTTATTGTTAAAATTCCAGTTGCTCATCAAACATTAATTCTTGATCTTTAAAACTTTCGTTAATAGATAGCATTAGAAGATTTTAACAAATGTTATTTGAAAGTTTTTATTTACAATCATAATTATATGAGAAAAAAAAATCATTATTATTATTTCTTTTATTTATGGTAAATTTCAAAATTTTAAAGTTAAAAAAAAATAATAATAAATAAATAAATGGAAAATTTTAATAAGATTTGTGCTAAGATACATAAAAGTCCTTTAAATAAAGTTTCATAAATTCGAAAAAAAAAAAAAAAAAATCTGGAGTAACGCCACTCGATTTTCTGAAATTAAATTATTAACGGTTGTACAAATTAAAATAAGAAAGAGAAGTCATTAAACAAACAAAGGGGAAAAATATAATAAGTTTTTTAAGTACTTTTCTCAATATAGTATGTTGTTTAAATTAACGCTATGGCGCTTCAGTAATTTGAATCTATAGATCATAACGATAAATAATTTTTCATTGTGTCACTGTAAAAGTCTGTAAGTTCTAGACTCACGAAAATTTATACGATTCGTGTGACAGTGACATATATATAATTTTTCAGCTCAATCGGATAAGGCGTTTAGAAGATACCACACTTTAAATGATTTGAACCCGAAAGGCAGAATGATAAAGAATTTTTCGTTGTGTCCCGGTAAAACAAAAAAACAAAAAAAAAAAAAAAAAAAAAAAAAAACTTTTAAGTTCTATATTTACCAAAATCCATACAGTTCGTGAGATGGTGATATATAATATATGTATAAATTTAATGCTTAATCCAATAAGGTGTTTTAAACATATGGGCTCATAGGCCATAAAAAAAAAGAATTTACTTTTCGCCCATGTAAAAAAAAATTAAGTACTGGATTCACAAAACTTTATTAAGTACGTGCGACAGTGATATACAACATGTGTAAAACTTTTCAGCTCAATCGAATAAGGTGTTTAGACACTATAGCAGTTTAAACAATTTAGACTTATGTGTCATAATGATAAAGAAATTTTCTTTGTGTCCCTGTAAAAAAAAAAAAAAAAAAAAAAAAAAAAAAACTCTAAATGGCCCATTTACCAAATTCAATAGGGTTCATATTACGGTCACTTACAAAATACGTACCAATTTTCGTCTCATTTAAACAAAGCATTTATATGCTATCAAGTTCCCTCATATATATACATACATACATACACATATACATACACACATACATGACTGTAAAAATATTAAAAATGAACTCAGGAGTCCTCAAAATGTATAGAGGCATCGGAATTTCAAATTCGTATTTTTGACATGATTACAATAAAAATATGTATGTTTGGAGTTATAAGTCGCACAAAACATTTTAAACTTGACGAAACGACGTAAAAATTAGTTTTAAGAAGTTGATGTATAAAGCTTTCATTTTACAACAGATTCAGTTTTAAATTACAAATATAAACGCTTGTATCTCATTATAGAGTGACGGGGATTGAAAATATTCTTTCTAACACACGTTACTACTGTTATATATTTTCATATTTTAGTAAATTTGAAATGTTAAATTTTTTGTTGAGTTTTAACACTTTGATAATCACTGTCGAATTAATGTATTTTTGTTAATGTAATCGTTTATATAACTATATTAAATATGCATCAAGAATAAATAAATAATAGTAATAAATATACAATAATGGATTTCAATTACTGTTACAAGGAAATTAAATATAATATAATTATTTTGGATTGTTCTCTCTATCAGAAAACAATTGTCGTGTAAATAACTCCTTATCTTCATGGATGGAAGATGTACAAATAAAACTGTAATATAATCCTTACACGCAAGTAATGCATTCAGAAAAAAATCATTTTCGATATATTTTGTACACGTATTCTCAGCTATCATTCAGTCACATATTGTAAATAATATTGTACTTTCAATACAGGAATTCCAAAATAATTAATAACTATAATAAACTTAATGCTCTGTACCAAATATTTCGTCTTAACATTATGTTGAAAATATTTTTTTATACTAAAAAAAAAATCATTTATCTATATTTATAAATGTTTTGTTTATTACTAAATATATATGTATGTATATTCATTTGTTGCATTAATTAGTTCATACAAAAAAAAAAAAAAGTTTAAAATATTGTTAAAAATTCTAAACAATTAATGAATATTATTTATAATACATACACGGGTGTTCAAAATTAAAACAACAACCTGACCTGTTTTCTCACTTTCTTCTTCAGTGCATAACTTTTGAACAATTTTCATATGTATAATTGTTTAAAAGTTATGCACAAAAGAAGAAAACGAAAAAAAACGGAATATTACTCTAAGTGTGAACACCAGTGTATGTATATAAACACATAATTATTTTAAAATAACTGTATTTCAAAATTTAAAGAACACATACTTATTCTATATAATGTTACAAAACCTTTTGTTCGGTAAATAAATTAAGATGATTTATAAAAAAAAAAAAAAAAAAAAAATGATAGAATAGATTGGAGGAGAAGTGATAGTTTTTTATCAAAATTTCTGTAAAATATTTTCTTTTTACTTAATATTTTCGATATCGGACGGAGATATATACTTTTCATTACATACTGAAAATATATTTAACTTCAAAAATATTATAAATGTTTTGAAATAAAAGACATTTATTATATCATATAACCAAAAATGTATGATAAGATTTTGAATCATGTTTATTTATTTATTTACTTTTGCAGTGAAATTCAACACCTTAAAATCCTCTGACCACCTTTGAAAAGGGCAAAACTGTAATGACAAAGTTTTACAATTTGTCAATGTATTAAAAAAATAAAATAAAATAAATAAGGCTTAATTCAACTTGAGAACAAAAATGTAAATGTGTACTTTATAATAATATTTATGACTATAACAAAAAACCTTCAAACTAGAAAATCATGTTAAAAATGCATAGTGATATAACTTTGAATTATAAATGTATTGGGGAAAAAAGAGGAGCACAGTGACCGGATATATCCGTCAACAGCGGTCAGGTGATTAATAGCGAAGGGTTATACCGCACACAGTGGACGAGAGACAAACTTGTGAACAAAATAAAAAACTTATTTTTAGAGAATACATTTATAAGTGTCCACTGCTAGTATTAGCGGAAAATAAACGTAATGTAATTGTCCATCCTGCCGCCACTGAGAATTTTCTTTTTTAATATACCTTACCCGAATACATGGTAGAGAAAATATTGTTTTTTGCTCGATTTTTTGAAATTCAGTTTTTGCTGTATTTACACGTTTACAGATCCCTTAAATAATAATTAAAAAATATATATATATATTTTAGCGGTTGGTCTGTATGTATGTCTGTTATCAGCATATCAAAAGAATAAATAGTATCAGAAAGTCTAAACTCAGTATTTTAAATGTGTATCATAGTGATGTTACACTAAACTTTTCATTAAGATCAATAAAATGGTTCTTGTACAAGGACATATAAAAGAATCTAAATACATTACATCGTTTCTGTTAAAACTGTGTAACATCTATATGTTGCCTATATAAACAAAATGTAATGAATTTATCTTTATATGCATAAAACCTTGTTTTTTGTATATTGTGATATGAAAAATCATTCTTCATTTGTTTACAGGGCTACTTGAAGTATTTGGATACATTCGGGATATATTTGGAAATTGCGGGATTTATAATTCCTTTTGTGTTAAATGTTTTTCTTATAAGACTAAATTAAGTACACAATATGATATGCATATTGTTTAAATTCAATACACAGAACTAAAAAATAATAATAATTATAATAATAATAATAATAAATAATAATAATAATAATAATAATAAGCTAACCTGCTTTCCTATAGAATGTAGTTGAGTTGTGAGATTTTCGTTGACGCAGACCCCATCTTTATTTAGTTAACTTAACTACTTAAGTATTAAATATGAAATTGGCACAGAGACTCAGATATATAAATATAAAACTAAGAGTTTATTCAATAAAAATAATGGGAAGATGATCTGAATTTTGTAGCTCAGTCATCGGATTGAAATACATTAAAAAATAAATGTATAATAACTAATTTAGATAATTTGAAATATCTCCCCTTAGAATAGTAGAAGTATAGAAACGGATGCACTCTTTACTTAGATACTGTGACTTTCAACAAATCCGCGGATTCCCGGCTGAATCTATTTCCCATTCACGAATGCTTGCACTGAAGCACAACAACTTAACTTAAGCACAACTTAATCTCAGGCCTCCATTGTCATAGACAGACGTCGGACAAGACTCCACAACACCACACCATTTACGAAATTCATCTCCTTCTTATACAACTTTCTACCAACTTCCCTTCTCTTCATTTCAACCAAACTTTTAATATCACTTTCCATTCATCTACATATCGGAACTTAATTCCTTCGTTGCAGCACCATGTCGACACAAAACTAATCTAACCCAAAATTTCGCCGAGTCACTGGAGCCGAAACGATTTAACCATCCCAATTGAATACTTTGCTGGATCCAGATTAATTTTAAACAAACTGTGGTGACTTTCTACAGTCTCAACCTCACAGAATTAATTTTTTTACTATATTTTACTATGTCGACGAACACCAGCTCAGGACAGAAAATTAATTTCTCTGCTTATACTGTAAATAAATTACTTTTGTAGCGATATGTTCAATTTTTTTTTTCTTGTAGCATATCACGTTTTGAGGTGACTTGAATAGGAAAGGTCAAATTTAGCGGTTGATCTATATCTATGTCTGTTATCAGCATAATTTAAAAACAAATAACTGCAAAGAATTGAAATTTGTATTAGATTTTCATTTAAAAAATTTAATCAAGATTTGCAAGTTTGAACGAAAATTAACAACAAACTTGCTTCTCTTTTTAAGTTTGCACTTTAACTGATCGTAGGATTCAGAGAGAGGAGCACACTTTCCACAGTATTATATGTCAAATAAAAGTGTTCTATTTTAGATTATTTTTAAAACACATTGAACTTCTTATCGTACCTTATTGGTCTTACAACTTAACGATCTAAGAGAAAACTCATGTGAGTGACACACTAGATTATTTTTAAAAGTTTTAAACGAACCATATATTAATAATAATAAATAAAAGCAGGAGACCTGGCGTTGGAATATTAAAACACGAATAAACTACTACGT
Organism: Salticus scenicus; assembly: GCA_963930645.1. Taxonomy (NCBI): domain Eukaryota; kingdom Metazoa; phylum Arthropoda; class Arachnida; order Araneae; family Salticidae; genus Salticus; species Salticus scenicus. The sequence continues at coordinate 152,334,915 of OZ005662.1, forward strand.
CAGAAACGCCAAAGAAAAATATTTATGATGCATACAGTTGTTTCGGTAGTCTTATGCGTACCGTCTTCAGTGCAAAAAGAATTCTGAAGCTGGAGAATTGCTCGTATGTATAGGAGAGGGACCGAATTTAGTTCAACAAATAGAATTACGGGAAAGGTGGGGAGTGTGGCCAATAGGAATTTAGGAATGTTAGCTGTGTAAACAGTAGAAAAATTAAGAAAATGTGGACTGAATGTAAACTTTCTAACAATCAGAAAAAAAGGGAACAAAGATATCACAATTTACAAGGTTTTTAAATTTTTTATAAATATGAAAAGCTTCAATGAAATCGAGTTCATAAATGGATTTATGTCTGCAAATTATTTTAGCTGAATTAAATTTAAAATTATGATTTTAAATGTATATATTGGCCAAACTAAACGCAGTCTTAAATTTCATCTAAAAGAACATATGAATTACGTCCACAAACAAGAAACCAATAAATCGGCTATTTCTAAACATAGCTGGGAGGAAAATCATAAATTTAAATTTAATTCAGCTAAAATAATTTGCAGACCTAAATCCATTCATGAACTCGATTTCTTTGAAGCTTTTCATATTTATAAAAAAATTAAAAACCTAAAAAATTGTGATTTCGCTGTTCCCTATTTTTCTGATTGTTGGAAATAATCCAGTCTACATTTTCTTAATTTTTCTACTGTTTACACAGCTAACATTCCTGAATTCCTATTAGCCACTCTCCCCACCTTTCCCGTAATCCTACTGGTTGAACTAAATTCGGTCCCTCTCCTATATATACGAGCACTTCTCCAGATTCAGAATTCTTTTTGCACTGAAGACGGTACACTTAAAGCTACCTAAACATCTGTATGCATCTCAATTATTTTCTTTGGAGTTTCTGACGTAGTAGTTTATTCGGGTTTTAATGAACCATATATTGCTTTAATAATTTATACAAAAACTGTATTGCTCTCAATTTAATGCAAAAAATTATTATTAGAAGGAAAATATTTTCAGTAATTTTGTGTTTAGATTTTTTATTAATACTATAGCTATGGCTATGCTATAATACTACTAATACTATGCCTATGATATATTATATTTTTTTCCTTTTTTTAATTTTTTTTTTTTTTTTTTTTTTTTAATTTAAAGCAGAAGATAACAGAATTTACATGTAGTAATTACTATATCCGGAGAATAACACGTCTATGGTACAAAATGTATTAATAAGAAAAGAAAAGACTTTCTAAAGATCAAATCATGCTACTTTTTAAATTTTAATCTTAATTACTGTATTCAGTTTTCGTAAAAAATAATTAAACTAATTATAATTAAAATGTAATCATTTATGAAATTAACTTTAGTTGATTTTCAATTCACTTGTTATTTTTTGAATCAATTTAGCTTTATACTTACAATTTGAATATTTAATTTAATATATAATAAAATTTAACAAGTTTAAACGCGTATCTATATTTTAATGAATTACTTCCTCAACACAAATAACAAGTGCTGTAATTCTAATAAATCCTTTAAAGTTAACGTGACTTACTTTTTTAAAATGTAGTACAATAATATCCTTAATGTAAATTGCTGCAAATATTTTCTTCAATTAATATGATCAAACGATTTGTATAACAGATTTTCTGTGAACTTTAAAAGCAGTATGATAAGATTACACGAAAATAATTTTTTTTTTTTCTTAAGAGCAGAAGATAACATATTTTGCATGTAGCAATTACTATTTTCGGAGAATAACACGTCTATGGTACAAAATATATTAATAAGAAAAGAAAATACTTTCTAACGATCAAATCATGCTACTTTTTAAATTTTTAACTTAATTACTGTAGTCAGTTCTCGTAAAAAATAACTAAACAAATTTAAATAAAAATGTAATCATTTATGAAATTAAATGAAAATAACTTTAGTTGGTTTTCAGCTCACTTGTTATTTTTCTAGTCGATTTAGCTTTATATGTAAAATTTGAATATTTAATTTAATGTATAATAAAATTTAACAAGTTTAAACACGTATCTATAATTTAATGAATTACTTCCTAAACACAAATAACAAGTGCTGTAATTCTAATAAATCCTTTAAAGTTAACGTTACTTACTTTTTTAAATGTAGTACAATAATATCCTTAATGTAAATTTGTCTTGTATAGCAAAGTGCTACAATTAAAACTCGCACTTTGCGGGGAAAACGTGAATCTGCTGTTTTAGGATTCGATTTGAGTAATAGAGTTAGTGCCGATCCTAAGCTAAAATTGTAATTTGAAATACGCTAATATTTTGGAAACTGAATAGTATAAAAGGAGAAAGAAGATTGCTTTTGAGGTCAGTTGGAGGGGAGTCAGTTGGAGAGGAGTTAAAGTTAGTTGGAAAGAAGATTGTTTTGGAGAGTTAGGAGCGGATATAGTTGGATAAGTCGAGTAGGTAGCAGTGTCAGGGAATCCTCCTGCTAATCGAAAGTTTACTTGACCTCATGAGTTTATGAAAGTGATTAAAAGAGGTTGGGATCATTTGTGAGTAATTAAGTAAAGTAACGGGAGTTATTTATTAATATCAAAGTATTTAAGAGGACTGCCCATTTTAAGTCGTAAGTTACTAGATGTTATTATAGTCCAGCGCCCTCCTTCTTATTTAAGCTCAATTAAAGCTCATTTATGTTATATATTTGGACTCTGTCATTTCTTCATAGTTTAAGTATTTCATTTACAGCTGCAAGTTAAAGTTAGATAAGCATGGAAAAGTCGCGTTCTCCACAAATTGCTGTAAATATTTTTTTGAATTAATAAGACCAAACAATTTGTATAACAGATTTTCTGTGAACTTTAAAAGCAGTATGATAAGATTACACGAAAATAAGATATTTTTACGAAAGCATTGTTTATCATGATATCTGTTTGCGAATATATTATTTATATTTTCAATACTTATATGTTACAAATGAGATTATGTTATATTGAAAATTTCTTTTAAGACGTAAACTCATCTCTATTGGGCATTTAAGTAGAGTTTGATTACTAGTTTGATAATCTAAGAGATAAAAAGTGCATTAAAGCACAAACACAATTTCGGAAATTTATTACTTGATAAATTCGTAACTATGTTAACATACAACATATGTATATGTTAACATAGAACATAAAAAAAAATTGTTAAATTAAATATTCATTAAAGTCATCTTCTTATATTAGTTAAAAAACACCATTTAAAAAATATTTAGATTAAAGAAACATTAAATTATTGTTGCAGTTTTCACAAATTAAGTACATTAAAAACATAATCTGTTTTTTAAAAATAGTAAAATCTGTAAGAGTTCATGATATATTTAAGATGATTTTTTTTTTCATTCCTACACATACTGAAATTTACTGTACGGTATTCATCAAAAGTTTAATAAAATTTGTATGTGTACTTTTTCAATAATTTGTTGATTTTTATTTTTTCATTTTAATTACTTTCTTCGAGAAGAAAGATTTATTAGGAATACAGAAGAAAGTAGTGGATTTATTAATGATACAGAATAATGTATTGAGTTACATTAAATGAATTTGACCAATCACTGTACAGGTTCGCAGAATTAAATGTCCTTTCTATTAGGGTACTCACCCTCCGCAACATTACATTTTTTATTTTTCTAATACGCTGATAAATTTTATTATGGTTAATTTAGTATTTCAGTTTCAATGTAATTCTATATTATTTTTATTCGAATGATTCCCATAATGCAATTTTATATAAAATATTGCCCTATTATGTTAAAAAAAAAAAATAATTTCGTAAACCTTACGACGTACAGTCGGTAACAAAAGTGTCTGAACACTAGCAAAAATTCCTATGTAAAGAAAGTACACTTCGTACGGTTTTATTAAATAAATCCTTGTCAAATCCTATTCTTATTCAGTGTAAGAACATGATTCGATAAGGATTTATTTAACAAAACCGTATGAAGTGCACTTTTTTGCATAGGAATTTTTGCTAGTGTTCGGACACTTTTGTTACCGACTATACTCATATTCGAAAATTAAAAGAAAATCATGTTTATGCCGTAAATGTTATTTTAAAGTTTAAGTTTTATGACATCTTTACTTTGAACACATTCCTCATAACAGACGTTTACGCTAAATTTTGTCCTATTCTGCCAACTTATGAAAATCGTAAATTTTAAATAACTTATGAAGTTTTCAAAATAGAAGTCTCAGAATTATAAATGCTTATGCGTGTATAATAAATGACATTTTAAAAATGATCTAACATCTTTAGTAAAAAAATTTCAAGATAAAGGACAAGAACCCGATTTTTTTTTTATCTTCCCGTGTTAAAAAAAATATATAATCGTTATTTTTTAATAACTTCCAAGAAAAATTCAGATTAGAATATTATAAATCAATAGGGTCCTTGCCTTATTTCCAAGTGATAATTTAAATTTGTCAACCTATTTACGATCTGATGCTTTTGAGATAATGTTCACACATTATAGCAATCATTTAATGAATTAACAAAGTATCAAACCGATTAAACAATCGACGGATACAAGATTTGTAATTTTAAGATCCATTACATCTCAAAACACGTAAAAATGTTTTTTTTTTAAAAGAGAGAGAGATACAAATTTTTGCCAAATTCTAAAGTTTCCCATACTTATATTAAATAGTGAATTAAAATAGAACATATCGTAGTAGTCAAACTAACATATTTAAAAATGGGGTCTTATTAAGGAAATTAAATTAGCTATATAATTTTATAAAGTTATATACTAATTAATAAAATATAAAAATAATTTTGTACAAAATTTTACACATAAAGTTAATTTTCTTTTACTATTCAACATATTTGAGATTCAAAAGGAAAAGAATATTCCAACTGGATAATTGCATTTTGAACAGAATTTCAAATGCATATTATTGTACGCGAAATAAAAACATATGTTTCTAAAGGAGAAAATTCTACATCAAATATTCTACATCATATAGCGTGTCAAAATGCTTACAAAATCATATTAAAAATAATAAGCTTTGAAGAAACGTCATTGCATTGCAGTTGTGAAAAAAATTCGATATTCTTAAACTTGAGAGAAAAAGTTTCGTAAAATGCTAATATATATCTTGAAGTAAATGAGAAATATCACAAATATTTGACATAAAATTCAATATCTTTTTTCATGAAAATCTCAATGCAAAATGTAAATTTCAATGGAAAAGCTAATAAACCAAGGTGGAATATGCAATGTATATAATGTAATGTGTTTAATATAAGAATATGTTTTACAAATAACATGATTTGTAGTTTAAAAGAAAAGACTCAATGACCAAAATAGATATGCCATCGTTATTATGAAACAGCATCGAAATAATTGAATAAACTAATGTGTATGTATGTAAAATGTTTGCATAATTTGAGGATTATCTAGTGCAAAAAGATCTTAATTTAATGCATGATTAAGTAATTTAAAAAAGTTCGTATTTAAAACTTTAATCTTTTTATATTTCAAAATTAAAACATTATTGTAATAAAGTACAGAGAAACAGACCAGACCACTTTTCCTACGACCACGTTTCCTACGACTAGCAGTGAGGCCGAGTCCAAAAGTTTGGAGGGATGCAAAATGGGGAAATTGCACATTTTTCATTTTGACTTGTAAATGATAGAGCATGAAAATACAAACATTTTGATACCATTTTTATGCATATTTGAAAACCGGATGCTTTAATAAATTAACTTTAAAAGACGTAGTTCTCATGTTGGCGGGAAAACGCTGCGTCACGTGATAAAACCTATCGTGACGTCACTATCCATGAAATGAACTGCCGGCTGAATTTCTCTTGTAAAGAAAAATCGTGCATTCAGCGAAATTTTGTATTCTTTCTTTAAAAAAAAATATTAAAACTATTTGAACTCATTAAACATCACTTCATTCTATAAATGACACCAAGTTTCAATGATATATTTTTTTGTACTCGCCTGCTGTTATTAATCCAAATTAAACTATAATCGAAATAATAGTTGATCAACAGAATTTTCTTAAAGAATGTTTTTAGTATGCTATGCCAAAGATGTATCTTTTAAATACTTGTTTTGTTTCATTTTATTATGTTTTATAGATTTATTATTATTTTATTATTATTATAGACTGAGTACAGAAATAAAATATTGGGATTGAGTAATAATATTTAACTGAATAATATGCATATTTTCATTGCTTAAATAATCTAGAATAGTTTATGCTAAATTAACCTAAATTAGATTACTTTTATAATTATGAGATGCCAGTATATCTGTATATATATATATATATATATATATATATATATATATATATATATATATAATTTTTTTAATACATTTCAATATTATAACTTAACAATATTTCTATTAAAATAGCAGCTGAAGATTGTGAATAATTAAAAATATTATAGTGATGCAGTTTGAGAAATTGAAAAGTATTTAAGGAAAATTACATGCGCTTATCATTCTAAATAAATAAATTAAATTAAAAGAAGGTCTCCGTACAAAAATATTAATATTATTTATATATGTATATATAAATAAGTTATTTATTTTAGTTAGTTATTTTTATAATGTAATTACTTTTTTATTTGGAAAAATTTAAAAATAGAAAGAAAAGATTAATAGAAATAGAAAGTAATAATAATAACAACCTTTAGCAATAGGAAAGATATAGAGTACTTTAAAATAAAATAAACACAAGAAATATATGTTAAATGTAATAAAACCTTATAAGTTATACATGATCTAGTTATAAATATGAATGGTATTAAATAATTAATTAAAAATTTGCAGTAAATTTCAGCAATCAAACGCAATATATACACTGGTGGACAATTGCTAAGGACGGATGACAATAACTAAGCTATTGTCATCCGTCCTTAGCAATTGTCCACCAGTGTATATATATATATATATTAAATTCATTTATCAATGAAGCCTTAATGTAAAATCCAAATATGTTTAGAATATATCAGGGGTCGATCCAGGTAAAAACTGGGACCCATTTGCTTCCCCTTCACAAAATCCAAATATCTAAAATGGGCCCCTTTAGAAATTACAAATCCATAAAATGGGTCTCTTCACAAAATTCAGATTCATAACAACAGGCTTCTCTCAAGATTTACTTTTAAAAAGATGATGATTTTGTAAAAGTTTTCCACGTTAAAAATATTATTTTTAATGAGTGTGTATACTTGGCTCAGTAATATGCTGTTAACTTGATAATGAACATTAGATAGAGTAACTTCTTAAGTGAAAGGTTTCGTGTGATAATTCTTTTTATCACAAAAAGAAATAAATTTTCACAAAATTATTTTGTTTTTCACAAAAATGAGCCCCAAAAGTAAACCTGGAACAACCTTTGCATATACTATAACTGACGGTCTTCGCCTGCTTCGCTGGTCGCTAAATTTAATTAAAAAAAAAAAAAAAAAAAAAAAAAAAAAAAAAAAACTTCTTTTATATCATTCTATAAACAAAAAATAAATAAATAGATAATTAAAAAATAAATTCATCGAAATCGCTCTTAACATCGTTTTGGTTATTCGCAGCCTGCGGCAACTTCTTTCCCTCCAGTGTTTCCCTCCCTTTTTTAGATCTGGGTTCTTATTGCCCGCAGCAATGTCTTTCGTGAGCACTTCAATTTGTGTACATATCAGGAGGCGAAAGCTGCTATTACTCAAAAACTAAGATTTTAAGGATAGCTGTATCTCAGCATCTATTAAATATACTTTAATTTTGGCACCATGTACTTTATTGCAATCACTTTTTCTGCTATATTACCATTTCACTTCGATTAGTACAATAAATAAATAAATAACAAAATATTTTCCTTTCAAAGGCATTAAATAAATAATAAATAAGTTTTTATTAAATTTAAATTTTAATAAGACTAATCCTTTATGCGATATTAACATTTTACCGATAAAAACATTTAATTATATTTTCCTTTTGAAATGAATTAATTAAATAAATAAATAGTTGTGTAACAGCCGTTGCTAATGTAAACAACGTAGAACAATATAATTCAAATAAATTTAAGAAAATTAAATGGAAAAATAAATGGATAAAATTGAAATATATATAAATTACTTAAAAAATTATAAAAAGTAAACTTTTTTTTTTTTTTTTTATAAAATAAAATAAAAATAAATAAATAATGCAATTTGAAAATAACATTTTTTTTTTTTCGTTGCAAAAACATGAAGTAAATATTACATACACAATTAATGACTGCTCTATAAAATAATCATATATAATTTATAAAACAACATAATTAAAAAATTCTGGTAAAAAATAATAATAATAATAAAATAAATAATCAGTAAAATATATTTTTATGTACTATGAAATTTTAATGAATATTTTAATTATAATTAAATCTTTAAGCATACATTATGAAAAAAGAAATATTCTCACATACAAGCATCTAAAAAATTAGAGAAATGTAAAAAAATACTACTAATATATTAAAGCAATGCTAAAATTCTATTATGAAGACGTTTATAATTTTCAAACTATGAATACAGAACAAATCTAGATCGTTTAGCTATAGCTACTCTTATATTTATGAGCTAATAAAATCGAGGTTTCTTCTCAAAAATGAAAATATGGAAAGAGCATCTATTTTCGGAACATTATCCGATTGCTCATTTACAAATCCAAAATCGACATTATACAAATAAAAATAGAAATATATATATATAAGATATAGTATAGTTATGGAAGGTTTAAGTTATTTCTTACAAAAGGTAAAAATTTTAAGAATAAACTATAAAATACAGATTAGAATAGAGCGAACAAAAAGAAAAGCAAGCGGTAAAAGAGTGTAAACATTCACACTTCGTGTACTGTGACGTCAATCCCCTCACGGAGCGTTTTTGGATCACGTGGTTTTGTTTTGGTTTTTAGCGATTTTAAAACGTTAATTAAAAGTTAATTTGAAATAATTTTACAATTTTAATTGGATTTTTCGGATTCCCAAGATTGATTTTATCGATTACAATTAAAAGAAATTGTTTTTCCTTCCGTGTGCAACTTCCCCATTGGCTGAGAGATAGTTATTTGGCAAACATCCAGTTATTCGGTGTTCCCTTATCGCTTGTTTTCTTTCAGTCACCCCTATTTTAACACTGGACTCGTTCAATCCGCGCTTGCGCAGAGGCTTCCATGGTCGCAAGAAATGTGGTAGAATATTCCTATTTATGGTATATAAATAAGATCAACAAAGAAAGAAATATTCTATTTATACAGAATAAGTAGAAAGTTGAAGAAAACATTTCCAGAGGTCAAAAGTAAAGTAATATTTCTTAACAAATATTCATGTGTCAATTGAATACACGAACTTGAAACGAGTAAGGACATGGTAAAGCTAGAAGAGTTTGCGCAAATTTCAATAGAATGATATAAAAATGTAATTATTATTTTTTTAATTAAATGTTTGCAGAATAGTTTTACTTAAAATTTTACAGACGATTTTCACACGCAACATTCCTTGAAATTCAGCAATTTTGCACAAACTTTCTAGTAACAAACGTATTAACTTGAAAATACAACATTTGGATTTCCCAAATTTATTCGTTTTAAATTACTCTAAAAGACACAGACAAAGATCGAACGTCAAAAAACTTAACATCGTTAATCAGGAAGATTCAAAATGTTTAAATGTACAAAAAACAAGCGATGAATATTTAGCTTAAAAACATACATTACTTATCATATCTCTAAGAGGAATTCATTTCAATTCCTGAACAGCTTTCCTAAAAATGGTAAAATATGGTAGTAAAGCAAAAAAGCAATTAAAAAAAAGAAAGAATGTTATCATTTAAATATTTGCAGTCCTGTATATCTTTCGAAGATCATATACAGACAATATGGTGCACCTAAATATAATCCTATAGTAATAATACACGGTCGAGCATGAATTGATTGAATACGCTTCAATCAATTTGCAACTATTGTCGCACATTTATCTAGTTCTTTTGGGTAGCCTTGTAAACGAACAGTCAATGATTCCCCTACCGTATTCTACATGATATATATTTTTACGCATATAAAAAATATATATTCGTTTCATTTGGTATAGTGCAGTCTATAGATGTAAAACTCTACTTACATGCAATTTCCCCCATAGACTTAATGTATCTGAATTCTCTTGGGTGTCCCTGTACACGAATCGTTTGCTTGATCTCAACGAAAAGTTTATTGTTTCATCCCTATATCATACACATTCAGAATACCAAGTGTAGACTTTCTGCTGTAGCTTGTTTTTGAGATATGGTTACACAGAGACACACAGACAGACTAACCTCTAAAATCATCATTTTTGGATTCAGGAGACCTCAAAACGTGTAAATATAAAAAAAAACTCACTTTCAAAAATTTGACCCAAAAACAGTAATTCCTCTACATTTTGAGTAAGAGAAAGTAAAAATCTTACTTGTGAAAATAAATAAACATGTAAAGTATTCTTAAAAATTATTAAACTCAGAAATACAATTACTCTACTGTTTAGAAATGCAAAGTATTACTTATTTTTTATTTTACATTTAATATTAATATTTTTTCTTTTAAGAACAAAGTTTACTGAATTCGATTCTTTGTTTTTCAATATCACGTGTTTAAGCAGACGACTATTTTATTTATTAAACGATCATTTATATTTTTATTAATTTTTGGAGCTCTCGTGCAACTTTATCTAATTTATTATTATTTTTTTTTACTCCATTTTCATATTTTTATTTTTTCATGTGCATGAGCAAATTTAATATTTTACATATAACTTTTACTTTTGCTTACCCATAAGGTAGAAAAATTACAGTTTTTGGGACAAATTTTCGAAAGTGAGTTTTTATTATATTTATACGTTTTAAGGTCTCCTGAATTGGAAAATCATATTTTTTACGATTGGTCTGTGTGTGTGTGTGTGTGTATGTGTGTGTGTATGTGTATGTGTGTGTGTCTGTCTGTCTGTCTGTTATCAGCATACCTCAAAAACAATATGTAGCAGAAAGTCCAAACTTGGTATTTTAAATGTGTATGATATAGGGTCGCTAAACTAACCTTTTCGTTGAGATGAAGCAAATGGTTCGTCATGTATGGGACACCCAAGAGAATTTAAAGGCATTACGTCTATGGGGAAAAGTGCTGGTAAGTAGAGTTTAACATCTATAGACAGCACTAAACCAAATGAAAAGGATATATATCTTTTAAATGCTTAAAAACATGTATTACGTAGAATATGGTAAGGAAATCATTTACTATTCATTTACAGGGCTACACAAAAGTAATAGATTATAGTGGGACAATAGCTGAAAATTGGTGGATGTGTGTTTCAAGTTGTGCCGTGTTTTATTGCTATAGGATTATATTTAGGTGCACCATGTGGTCTGTACATAATCTTTAAAAGATATACAGGGCTGCGAATATTTAAGCGATAACATTATTTCTTGTTGTTAGTGGATGTGCTTTACAAATAATATTTTACCATTTCCAGGAAAGCTGTTCGAGAATTGAAATAAATTCCTCATACAGATATGGTAAATAATGTACGTTTTAAGCTAAATATACATCGCTTGGTTTTTATATATTTACACGTTTTTAGGCTTCCTGATTACCGTAGTCAGGTTTTTTTAACGTTAGATCTTTATCTGTGTCTCTTAGAGTGACTTAAAAACGAATGATTTTGGGAGATCCAATTGTTGCATTTTGAAGTTAATATACGTTTATTGCTGGAAAAGTTTGATCAAGATTAATAAGTTTCGAGGAATGTTGCGAGTGAAAATTGTCTGTATGATTTTAAGTAAACTTTTAATTTTAATAACAGAATTAAATTCTATATAAATGTATGTCCATTAATGAAACGGGGGGTTGAGGGGGCGGTAGCCCCTCGCACAGAACGGATTATCATATAAAACTCTACCGAAGCCTAATTTGAACTGTTTAACATAGATTTACATAATAGTACTCGTTATCTTACATCTTAATATATATATATATATTTATTTATTTATTAAGCTCCTGCTATTATATATATATATATATATATATATATTTATTAAGATTTATTAAATTTGCATGTATTATTATTATTATTATTATGTATTATGTATTATGTATTATTATTATTATTATTATTATTATTTATTTATTTATTTTGTGGGGGGGGGGAGGACAGCAATTAAAAATTTAAATGAAATGTCCATTTTAAAGCTTTTACCAGGTTATTATTTTCATATTTTAATTACATTTAAGAAATCTAATCAAAATTTTGTTACAAATAAGGTACTAAATGAAAGAAGCAATTTTTCTGAATTCGTCGGATTAATTAACTTATCAATCGGACAATTAGATTTTTTTAAATTAACTAAAGTATGAAAATGTGGTGGCAACTTGCGTCAACACACGGACAGAGTCCAAGAAAATCTCTTAGCCTTTTATATATAGAAAGATTAATAATTTTGATAAATAATATTAATTTTGATAATTAAAGAACATCTAGGTGTTCTAGCATGCCAAATTTTTGACCATTTACTTTCATATAATGCATTAATAACATATATTTAAATAATGACAAAAGGCTTCATAATCTATAGGAAGTTTCGCGATGCCATCAAAATGTCAATTTTACGATAAAGTCACAAGTTTTACCGATGAACACAGGGTTAATCTTTTGTCCAGAGGTATGTCTTTTGACTCCTATCCCTCGCATGTTAAGTTTGAAGAAAACTCACCGCACGCACTTCTGCAATGGTAACCGCTGACGCTCCGTGGAACGAGTTATGAACTTCACTATATGGCAATAGAGGGCAGCACCACACCCTCTCAGCGATAAAATCTGGGAAACGTTCACAGCACCAAGCCTGCCATGCGTCACGCCGTGCGAATTTACAGACGATAAACTGACAGCACAATCTGCCAAACGCTACTGTCTGCAGGAGCAATATCGCTCGTACGACGAGGTACTTTCTGGGAGGGAGAGTACTATACCGACGCCATCAAAACGCCATTTCTCCGTTAGTGTATCAAAGCTTACCGATGAACATGGGGTTAACATTTTATCCAGAGGAATATTTTTGGACGCCTATGCCTCAGATCTCACGTTCGAATACAACCTACCACACATGCACATTCTGCATGACTCATTTCACGTATTTGATAGTTTACGTTACTTCTGAATTAGGAACATATTTGTATGAATATCATGAAATGCTTTGTTTCTGTTGTCCAATGATAAAATAAAATAAATAAACAAACAAATAAATAAATAAATAATAATTATATAATAAAAAAGAACTCATTTAATGCCTATAGTACAGACAACCACAGATCTCTTCTGATGTTCCTGATTATGTGCAAAATTTTATGTTGTTCAAAAAACTCATGACATGACACTCAAAAACTCTTGACATCACACTTTTGTCCTTTCACTTTACTGTAACTCTAAATTGCGCAGCTAGACATTTTTGATCGAATTGTACACGTTGTTCAAAAGTGTTTGTTACTTGTGATGATTGGATAATATCGAATAAACGTCCAAAGATACTCTGGGATATTCTATCAGATACAGAACTTTTCATTTCACATATAGCAACTATATAATACATAACTGCTGGGCTCAGGTAGACAGACATTTTCTCATTAAATAAAGCTTTCCTTACAAATAACGAGTTTATGCCATCCTATATCAAATATCTACCAATCCCAGATTCCACATCGCAAACCACTGCAGTTACCACTCCGCGTTTGCCTTCAATTTCAATGAGTTTTCTTCCAGTACCATCTAGGATCAACCTTCTCAAGTAAAAGCTTTGAGAGAAATGATTAACTTCCTCCAGAGGCGATGTGATATTCGTTATAATGGCAGAACTTAGTAAATAAAATTGGAAATATCAAAAGCAAAAATAGAGTTCTTCAGTATCGACGGACAAACCAATCAAAAAGACAATTCAGGAAGTAATAAAATGAAACAAAAATGGAAAAAATAAATTAAAATAAACGATTTTTTTTTTTTTTTATAAAGACTTATTTTTAAAAGACCAAAACTTCCGGAAAGCCAAACGACAATGTAAAATCAAGAAAGGTAGTGAGTAAAAAAATTTAAAAAGAGAACAATTTTTGTCTCTTCTGTCTTAAATGATTTGGAAAACCAGAGAACAATTATTTAACGTACGATGTGCAAATATTGTGTGCAATAATCATGTGCTACTACTGGTGAAATGATATTTTATGTTTGTTTTTATTTATTTTTATTTTCTAATGGCGCAGCGCATATGCCCCAAGCATGTGTAATGTTTGTTTTTATAGTAATGAGGAAAATGATATCCAGGAAAGTAATTTTTTATGGCTTCATTAAGGGATGTTGAATGGAAGATTTCCTGCAGGCTTTATTGTATTTTAATTTAATAAAGAAGCATCACAAAACTGGCGTTGTAAAAAATTATTACTTACAAACTTTGAATAAACACCATAAAATGCAATAAACTCGCAACAATTGTTTCGGGTCGAAAAAACCACGACCCTTCATCAGGCGAACAAAGTAAGCACGAGTGCTGCAATCAAAGCGGCAACGCACAAAATCGTTTAAAATAAAAAGAAAAAGTTTATAAAGTAGAAACTAAATATAGCTACTGGTGTGAGTAGAATTGTACCAAAACACAAGGAAATAAATAAATGAGTGAGATTAAACATATAACAATCAAAGGATTACTCACACCAGTAGCTATATTTAGTTTCTACTTTATAAACTTTTTCTTTTTATTTTAAACGATTTTGTGCGTTGCCGCTTTGATTGCAGCACTCGTGCTTACTTTGTTCGCCTGATGAAGGGTCGTGGTTTTTTCGACCCGAAACAATTGTTGCGAGTTTATTGCATTTTATGGTGTTTATTCAAAGTTTGTAAGTAATAATTTTTTATTGTATTTTCATTCGCTAGAATTAAATTTTAAGATTTGATAAATTTTTGAATATTTCCTTAATTTTTGTACTACCAGGACATTAAACACGTAATGTTGGCTGTTTTATTATCGAGCTCTGTTAGCTGCAACTTGGTTTTAATTTGAGCTTCTTAATTGACAATGATAATTAATATTTTTAGTTAATTTTTAAAAGTTTTAACATAGTGATATCTTTCTTAAACTACACCGATAGTATTAAATAAATTAATTATATATATGTATATATATATATATATATATACATTAATCTCGTAAAAATAAACTGATCCAACTAACCCCGTTCCACCCTATTTACTTTGCTACACAAAAAGAGAAAAAAAAGAAGAGGATGGAAGCTCTAAAGAAATGTGGATTATTGTAATTTCATTATTACATTTAAAAAACATTTTGAAACAAATTGATTCGGCTAATATGAAAAATTGAATAGGTAATTAAATTCAGGTCAGTTTAGGTCCCCGTATGGTATGATTTTGCAATTACATAGCATATTAAACAAATCAGTATTCCAATTGTAAAATAACAATTAACTAGGGAAGATAAAATTTTAACAAAACAAAATAAGAGCAGTTCGATAATTATATGTTACATTTAAAAACATTAACATACATTCAATACTGCTTCATCTTTATACAAGATAATTAAAAACTACTTAGAATACTTGCAAAATGGGTTAATTAAGTATAATGTGCATTCAAAGTGGTTTGATACTTCTGTACAAGTTTCTAGAAGGGAAAATTCCTTGTTTATACGCTAGGGCATAACTCAAGGCTGTTTTAAAAAGAAATCAGGACCCTAATAGCACATTTATTCTTTAGGACATCCTCAAGATATTCCAAGGAAGAAGAATGTTTACGGGAAGCCTAAGGTGATCTGAGGATAAATGTGTTTTCAGGGAAGCGTTAAAATTTTAGGGAGGTATGATTTAAGCATACTTACCAACCACCTCATTATTAACCATACAATTTTTAGTACCGCCTTTTTTTTTCGCACCAGTCATTTTTTAAGAGTAATCTTATTCTTATTTAATCGCGACCACATTTGGAGAAAATTACTCTAAAAGTAAAACAGTGTGGGAAAAGGGGCGTTAACAATTGTACGGTTATTAATGAGATGGTTGGCAAGTATGATTTAAGCCGTTCTACTATAACATTTTATAACATTTTAGCTCATTTAAAAAAAAAAAAAAACATGTTTGTTTCTTTTACCTCTTATCAAAGAAATGTAATGCTTGAAATACAAGAGTTATTTAAAAAATATAAATTCAATGTATGATAGATAAATCAAATTTTATCTTATATTAATGAATTAAAAATAAATAAAATTTTAATAGAATTAAAAAAAAAAAGAAACAATTGAGAAAAAATATTTTATAAAAATTTAAAATTCAGGACATTATTTTTTCAGAGACTATTCCTTCATGGTTAAATTTATATATATATATATATATATATATATATATATATGTGTGTGTGTGTGTGTGTGTGTGTATTGGATAACTCAAATGCTAGAAAAAAAAAAGAATCAGTTTAAGAAAAACACTACAATTATATTGGAAAAAAAAAAAAAAATGAATAAAGCTTTCTTTTGTAACAGCTGGCAAAAATATTATATTTGTCTTTTGCTAAAAGTGTTTACTTAGTTGATGGAAAAAAAAATATATTGCGTTTTAAAAGTAATGGGAAAATATTTTTAAAATTCTTTGTGAAAGACAACATCCTCAATATTTTACAATGTACGTTCAGATAAAATTATTTTAGATGGGGAAATAATAATATGAATAAAATATGTTTTTCGGTTTTTAGAAATGTTATAATGTATGTTATATTATACGACTTTTTCTGTATAGGTGGAATTATTTATTGGATTTTGAATTATTAGTTTTCAAGTAGAAGATTGTTATATTTTAATTTAATATATATATATATATATATATATATATATATATATATATATATATATAAAGTTTGCAATTAATTTCAACACAATATTTTCTTTTGTGTATACTTATAATTAAAACACTAATCTTGCTCAGATTTTCATGAACTAAATCATAAACCATTGGGACTTTGAAAAGTCAAGTGTATATGAATTATTGCAAAAGAATGAGACGAAAAAGTGATTAATGAAAATTAATTTTTGCTTAATATATTTTTATTTTATTTTTTTATGTAAAGAAAAGAACACTACAGAAACATTCAATTACAGTATTGCTTGATTAAAACTATAATACAATACATCAAATATAGAAAAAAAAAACACGTTATGAATTTAAAAGGTCAAAAGACTTAGCCTTAAAAACAGTAAAAGGCATGTTAAAAATATCTAAATATCAGGAAACTCATTAAAATTTATATAATGAAAAATTACCAATATAATTATATTTTACAAATGGAGTGGCAAATAAATGATTATTTTAAGAGACTCGGTTGGCACATTAATTTGAATACAGTTAAGAACATCACTTCAATCAATTATATTATTGATAACTTTATTGTAAAAAATAATAAACAAAAAAAGGTCACGACGAGATTTTAAACTGGGAAGATTGTAAATACTTCGCAGATACGAGGAAGAAATGGCATGAGTATAAATAAAATTACTTTTAAAATATAAATAACGTGCGAATTTAGTTTGAACCTGCTCCAGAATTTTGATTTTATTTTCATAAAAAGATCCCAAATAAGACTACAATACTCCAGATTTTTAAGAATTTAATGGTCGTTTAGTGTATAATAAATGAATTTTAATTTGCCTTAAATAATCTAAACTAAATAAAATACACAAAATAACAATATTTTTTTTTTAAATTATTTTTGAGATCATGTTCTCTCCTATTTATTGGAATTTCATATTGAATTTTACAGCCGATGCCAAAACATAGCAACTTAATTTCTAAGTAATTCGAATGCTCTTTCAAAACCATGGTAGAGTTTAATTATTTCACTAGGATTCTTTCCTGCTTCAAATGAGCTGTTACAGTAAATGTGGAATTAGAAAGAAAAAGGCAAGCCATTCATTCCATTTAACGACAAACATAGCTAAGAATTTGACAATTTAGAATCTAAATTTTGCGAAACACATTAGTTTATTGTTTCCAAAATTTCAAAGTTCTAACTTCAATAGGAACTAAATTTTAGACTTTTCCATTGGATTCTAGCGCAAAAATATTGAGGGAAAAAAAAAAAAAAAAAAACATATTTATCTGATATGAGTTGGAAGAATAGAAGCTCGAAAATTTTAAAATGTAGAAAAAAAAATCATTTTAGTTAATTAAACCTGTTAACCGATTTAAAATTTTTTAATTGAGATCTCATATTTAATATTTATTTTCAATTTTTAGTTTTTTTTTTTTTTTTTTTTTTTTTTAAGTCGGTTTCAAATTAGCGATTGTTAAATAGAGCATTTCGTATTCCTGTCCGAAAAGAAAAAGTGACGTATAATTTAACACGATTTAAAAATTGGAAGATTTCCAGATGATAAATTTCAAATTTTCAACATATCAAGTTGCCCGAAAAATCACATTTTAAATAATTAAAAAAATATAATAATCCATGAAACAGATTTTAGTCAAACATAGCTAAAAACTCGATAAAATTAGTGTCTTAAATAGTAAAAAAAAACTGAATCGGGTCTAGTTGTTAGAAACTGGAGTATTATAGACAGACAGAATTTTCAAGCATATAATTTATTTGTTTTTAGTCAAGATTTAAAAATTATAATAATACTAATAACCACTTCTCAAAATTTAGGTATAAGTTATTTTATGTTAACAAACTAAATATTTCTATAAGTTTTTTTGGGAATATTACAAAATGAATTTCAAATATTCTGCACGCAAAAGGAAAACATGGCAATATCGAAGAAACTGCAATTATAACAAAAACTATCACAAAACTTGTTTGTAAATCATATAAAATGTTTCCGTGCAAGAAGCAAAAGATTATCAAGGAAAGGAAGCGGACAATTACTTTCTATTCCATACGTTAATTGGATATTACTGTCTATGGAGTTTATAGTTTGTAATATGTGGTCAATATTGTGAAGAGACGTGTCGGTAAATTTGAGAGTGTAATCAATGTAAGGGGTTCAAATTTTATTGTTAGTCTAAAGATTTAACTTCAGTCTTTCTCTCTCACCAATTTTCGCTGATATTTATATACATTATTATGAAAGTATACTCTTAAAGAATTTTCCTTACCCTTTTTTTACCCGCTACGTTGATGATACTTTCACGCTTATCGACACACCGCTTCACTTTATTGGCAACGTCTTAGAAACTTATTAACATTATACACAATTCACATTATATATTTAAAAAAAAAATCTTTATTTCCTGTATATACATATCCGTTGTTGTGAGAAAAGCTTCGGAACCGCCATCTATCTTAAAAATTTTACAGTGTTTTCACCTCCCCATGCGCGTTCATATCATCCACCTATCTAAAAGTGGCATGTTTTTTTTATACTTTTTTAGAAATTTCCTTACAATTTATTCTGGTTCAGCTTTATTAAGCACTGATGTTAAATATTTGAAAAACATTGCAATTGACAGACTTTTCCATTATAGAGATAATCCTTCCATTATAACGATTGCTACTTTATATGTTTTGATGATTAGTATACTTCTAACGATAGTCTTAACAATTTCTTTCGCTGATAAATCGAGTTTTGCGAAACCGAAATTTTGCTAAGGAAAAAAATTGAAATTTAGTTTTGTATATAGATGTAATGTATGAAATTTTTTGATATTTTTTAATTTTTAAAAACATTAAAAACTAAAAAAATATATCATTTTAGAAATATTTAAAAAAAATTGGTAATTAAACATTATTTTTGATCGTTATATAATTATAGTTTACATATAAAAGCAAAATATCATTAGCATATAAATGTAATTAATTCCTTATGTCAAAATAACTTGATATTATACTAGATAATTTTCAATTTTTTTACGTTATAGCAATATAATTTATATTATTTAAAATACTCACTTTTCATAAATAGTTTTATGAGTATATATATATCTATATATATATATATATATAAAATATGCTTACTTCAAGACGAAAATAATAATAATAATAATAATAATAATAATAATAATAATAACGAAATTACCTATTGTTTTTGTGTTATCTATATTCTGTGAAAATCATGACAAAAATACGTTATTTTAAATTACATTTTTATTTACATTTTATGCGTTAGTAACTTTAGAATTAAGACTCAAAATGCATTAAAGAAGGACCTCTATTCATTATCAATTTTGTATTAATGAATGCAGGTCGTAAGTACTTAATTACCTTAATAATTTAATTAATATCCCCAATGCTAATTAGCTGAGACTTTAAGAAAATTAATTGCTGTAATTATTTCAACGATGTGTATTTAAACACTTTCAATAAACGGCTTTTAATGGAGCTTTACATCAACGACGATAGAAATAATAGTGTTCAGATTTAAAAACGGTTAATGTACTGTAAATTATAATAAGATATGCACTTAGATATATATGGCCTAATGAAGTAATATAGAAATAATTATGTTTGATTGCATTTTTCCCAAATATTTTATTTATAAATATATCTTTTTAAATATTAAAATTTTAGAAGAAATGCTTTCATGAGAATTAAATGTGTTAAATGCTTAGTTTTAATTTAACTTCTTTTTATATTAATTTTAGTAGTTTAAAATTTAAAGAAATGTTCAGGATTTTATTTACACCTCATATCTGTCTTTCATTTTTAAACTATATATATACGCTTAGGAGAGCAAGAAACGTTGTTTAATAATCAAATAATTTATGCATTTATTTATTTATTTATTTATATTTTTAATAACTTACATATAAATATATCTGGAATAACAGTAGCAATTCAGCAAAAGAAATATACGTGTTAAATGTCATTTATTACGCATTGCTAAAATAATATTAGTGAATAATAACAATGTTGTAAAAAGTAGAATTCCTTTTCTGAATTTAAACTATTGTTTCAGAAAAAAAAAAAAATAAATAAATAAATAAAGACAGAAAGAAAACAGAGAAATTACTTCACTTCTTTGTAGGATGACCTTGGCTACAGACTTGACGAATTTGGTAACTTGGTAACCAAATTTGAGAGCAATGTTAGCTTAGGATTTCAGAAACCTTGATGAGACGTCTCGATTACGAATGAAGTTCCAGAGTTTTTCTAGAGCGTTCTTTTTGTTTTCGGCATAGAATCATGGAGAACCATTGTATAAATTAAAGTCAAAAATATAAAATGAAAGGAGTACATTCGAAGAAGTACAGTTTGTTAGACTTCAAGCTCTGAGTTTTCTCCCCGACGGTCTGAACGATAAACTGTTGATTTCAACCACAGATATTTGAACGAAGTTATTTCTGAAACAGCCATATTCTTGCTCACGATGTATTAATGTAGCGATGACCTTTTTTCATACTCAGTAATAGTCTTATTATTTTGTTTCGAGATTATTCGTTGAATAAAGTGCATTCGTTGATTATAATATGTTTTCATATTTATAACCTACATTCTACGCGCAAAAAAGTTAAAGCTTTCGTAATATTTGGAGACTAACGTGGAGATGTTCGGCTGAACACCTGAAATAGAACTACATTGTAAAAAAAAAAAAAAAAAAAAAAAATCTAAAATAGGTAAAAATGTTTACGATATTTGAGTAAAGCAATGTTCGAAATTGGAAAGTTTTGTTTATAACCCAAAATTTCAACCTAAATTGGATACGCGACCAATTTTGGATAGAATTGTTTTGGGGTTTATTTTTTGCAGTGTACATATGTATACATACGAAATGTTTACATTTTGTGTAGATCATCTACGCATGTTAGATTATATATATATATATAGGAAAAGCGTAATACAATATTTTCTACACCGTCTTTGTTTATAGACAAAAATGTAAAATAAGATAGTGAACCATACATAACAAGTTTGTAAACTCAAAATACATAGATTTTCTGACCCATTTTGGGTTATAAACAGAACTTTCAAATATGGAACATTGCTTTATCCAAATAACTTACAAATTTTTATCTTTTTTTTTTTTTTTTTTTTACTGTGTATAGCATAAGGAAATTAGAAACTTATTGTAACCTTGGATTCATAGTTTAAATAGTATAAAGATGAGATACAAGCAATACAAGAGGGCATAAATGACTTTAGTAATAGCTATTTGACAATTTTTCTGTTATGACATTGAATATTTTAAACAGTGTATATTTACGTATTTCAAAGTTTATTTTTATTATTATCCTTATTATTTTAGAAACAAATACTTAAATTTCTTTTATATGACCGGAATGAATTGAAAAACCCCCTTGGAGATTAAAATACTTACAGGTATATTTACACCCCGCGACAAAAAGATATGTACAAAGGGTTTTTTTCTTGGATTTTTTATGAAACAACATTATCTAAATTGTGCTTCCCCCAGGCCCCCCTGGCACAAGCAACAATTTTATGCTATAAAACACTAATACTGTCCGAAAACTTCATGAAAGCGAGGAAGGTTAAGTTTAAATTTTTTTTATAAATAACGCTAGACTATGATCATAATTCGACATATACTTACTTAACAAAACAGAATTAGGTGCACATCCTTTAAATAGAAATTATTGCTAGCGCTTTAATAATTTCGATGCTAATTGTACATGAAATTTTGTTTCATTCCGTTCATTAGTTTCAACTGCAGATGCCTCCAAATGATACATGTAGTAATTTATATAGACGGTCATCAGCATGTTATCGACCAAAGATTTTTTTTAGATTATATATATATATATATATATATATTTTTTTTTTTTTTGAAGATTTTTTTTTTAATTAATCAAAAGAGAAATATCTTAAGTTCTTAGTATCATTACGCCATAAAAAGTTCAATAATTTTTTCTATCGACTACGAAATAGAATGGAAACTTGAAAATCATGCATTTTTATATGAAATTGTCACACTTATTCTCTACAAATTAATTTATACAATAAATTTTCTTCGTAGATCTTCGTATGCTTGAGGATTTCTAATTACTTGGTCTGAAAATATCCCTTCCGCCTCAATTAATTGGCTATAATATATCGTTCTAATTTCCGTACAAGTAAAGATATATTTAGAACAATTTGAGCTTTCGATATCCAATTCAAATTACTTTAGAGTAAAAAAGCTTCTTTCTCCAGAAAATATATGCGATAATCATCTTTCTCTAAAACATGCATGCAATAATCATCATTCTCTAGAAAATGTATGAGATAATTATATTTTAAAATTAGGTATTTCATACAACAAACCGCACTCTGTTATATTTGTTATGTAAACATCATTACAATAAAAATGTTTTTATTTTATTATGTCAGATACATAGAATTATTTCACTTGCTCTTAAATCAATTTCTGATATTACGTCATTCCTCCATAGCGTTAGAAATGTTCGGTCCCTCAAATGAGGTTACAGCCGAGTTCAACTGCATACATATATATGAATTATTATTAAAAATGATTCTCCTGTTTTCCTTAATTACTTTGAATACTTTAAATTAATCTTCATGTGTTATTTCTGTTTTATATGTTTGGATTTGTCCTTTTTTTTTTTTTTTTAACTTTCAAACAGCTTAAAAAAAAAAAAAAAAAAAAAAAAAAAAAATTGTTTTTCAATAAAAGAAATTGATAATTCAGGAAACATTTCATTCAACTAAACAAAAAACAAAAGAGTGGGAAACAGAAGCATCGTCTTTTTTTTTAAATCGTATTATTTTCAGAGGATTTCTAAAGTGTTTGAATGGTTAAGTTACATTTTCCGGTTTATGTTGGTATTTATACAGGTGTCTTTTCTGTATTTTACATTAAATTAAACTTGTTAATTTCAAATGTACTAGCATGACTTCATAATAGATTTTAGATTTCACAGATTCATGTTGTGTATCGCAGAGGTGTTTATGTCAAGGTTTTTAGTTTAATCCATGTGTATTTTCATATTTGCTATTAAGCTTTCTTTTGTTTTTATTGGTTATTCATTTGTCATCCAAGTGATTTGTGAATGAATTGTAAAATGTTTGAGGGATTTAGGCTTAAAAAATTTGAGTGTCATTTGATATTCAATTTTTCTTTCTTTCTTTTTTCTTTTTTTCTTTTTTTCTTTTTTTTTTTTTTAAGGTAGTAATTTTCAAGTATTTTACCTTTTGAGTCACAATCGCCCATGTATGCTAATTTAGTTTTATATAATACTACCGTTTAAAAGATAATAGTTTCCAGTAAAATGAAATGCTAAATAATTTATAGCATTTATTGCATGAAATACTAAAAATTGTTACAAAATATAAATAATGATGTACATTAATAATAATGTAAATCATCATTAAAAAACTGTGTGTAGTGATGGGAGGGAGCCGAAGTACTTTGGAACAATATTTCATAACAGCTATGCTATTAAATGAAGAAATCTAAAATTAATCTCAAAGAAATTGGTGACTTATGCTTTATGTTATGATACCCCTTTTTTTTTTTTTTTTTTTTTACCATATTTATAGCATTATAAAATTTTGCAAATTAAACTTGAGTATAACTAATTATTATTATTATTATTATTATTATTATTTTTGTGTTTTAAATAACTCCGAATGTATTATTTTAATATATTAGTTTAAAATTAAGCTATATATTGTTCTGGAGCTATTTCATACACATACACATAGATATAAAATAATTTAATGTTAAGAGAGAAAACAAAAAGGCAATACATATTAAAGCTGAATCAAAACATTCAGTTTGTAGGTGTAATTCAAAAATTTCTTTAATTCCAGCTTATTTATTAGTATTATTTTTATTTTTTTATATAGAAGTTGTGCCTTGAGGGGATTCATGTCAAAGTTGTGCCTTGGGGGGGACTCATGTCAAAGTTGTGCCTTGGGGGGGAACTCATGTCAAAGTTGTGCCTTGGGGGGGACTCATGTCAAAGTTGTGCCTTGGGGGGACTCATGTCAAAGTTGTACCTTAGGGGGGACTCATGTCAAAGTGGGCCTAGGAGGACTCATGTCAAAGTTGGGCCTGTGGGGGACTCATGTCAAAGTTGTGCCTTGGGGGGACTCATGTCAAAGTTGTGCCTTGGGGGGAACTCATGTGCCTTGGGGGGACTCATGTCAAATTTCTGCCTTGGGGGGGGGACTCATGTCAAAGTTGTGCCTTGGGGAGAGGACTCATGTCAAAGTTGTGCCTTGGGGGGACTCATGTCAAAGTTGTGCCTTGGGGGGGACTCATGTAAAGTTGTACCTTGGGGGGGACTCATGTCAAAGTTGTGCCTTGGGGGGACTCATGTCAAAGTTGTGCCTGGGGGGGGACTCATGTCAAAGTTGTGCCTTGGGGGGACTCATGTCAAAGTTGTGCCTTGGGGGGGGACTCATGCCATAGTTGTGCCTTGGGGGACTCATGTCAATGTCATTTTGAAAAGATTTTGGTGAAATTCTGGCAAAAGCAGAATTTAGTTTAGGACGGAGGACTATTAGTTTTTTTTTCTTCCCAATTATAACATCGCTTTCAAATTATTCAATTATATTTTCGATAATTTTTAGAATTCGATAAATGACCAACAATCGAAAAATTATTTCGACAAATGTCCAGCTATCGAAAACGACAACGCAAAAATCGCTGTCTGAGACTAATAGGCCCTCAGTCCTAATAACAAATAAAATAATAAAATAATAAAATAATAATAATAATAATTTAAGATGTCGGATGAACAATCAGATGAACACGCCGAAAAAATTTTAGCACATGACAAAGTCTAATGAAGACACAAACATAATATATACAGTATACAAAAATTACAATTTCACTTTAAAACATTTCAAAAAGAAAAATCACGCGGACGACAAATCTACGAACTTTTTTTTTGCAGAAAGAAAAGACAGTTACCGATTACCAGTTACTCCCCCCCCCCAAATTATATTGGGTGCGAGGTCACGTGGTTTTGATGACGCAACAGTCACGCAATTATTACGACCGTAACTTAAATCAAGATTGAAACTAAGAGAATTATTTATGTAATTTCATACATTATCAATTGTTTTACTGTGAGCCTGTCTTAAATTAATTAGGACAGGTAAAGAAGTTTGCTGGGCGTATTAAAATCAATTACAACATCTGACAAATATTTGCATTAAAATTGGATAAAAAATAAAGTTTTATGGTTTCGTGTATTAGTTATTGCGTCTTTAGTAAATATGATCAGTAAATTCCATAAAGAGATATGGATACCAAAATTATATAAAATCAATTTCAACATCAAAAAAAAAAGTTTGAGGTCAAAATACATTTCCGAAAATTAGTCCTTCACTCCCCGTATCACTATTAATATATATATATTTAATAAAATCCTAAATTTTCGAAAATCTTTTTTATCAAACTTCTAGAAACATATAAACCCCATTAATGTTTAGAATTTGCAACAAATTCAGTTTCCTCTCATTTTCTTTCTTCTTTTTTTTATTTATTTTTATTTTTTTACTTATATGTTAGAAAGTATACCCATCTTCTGAAATTAGTCAGGTGTGCAAAATTGTAATTGTAATTTTTTTCCCTGCGTTGGATGTCTAATATGTTTTGGTGAACTGAATCCAGAGATGTTTGTCTTTTCTTTCAATCATGTAAAAGTCTCGCAAAGTACGGGTGAAAATCGGGAGAATTCATACGAATGCTATAACCGATTCAAAATTATTTATGTGTAAAATACATTAAAAATTTTCTTTTAAATGTGTTTCTTTTCATCGAAGTTTTATTTACAGATTTTTTCTCTTTTGCACGGTTTGAAAAAAAGAAGGGAGGGGGGGGGGGGTGATTCAGTATGCAGCATCCAACAGTAATCTGGTAATATGTTAACACTCTATCGTCCCTGATACCCCATTTACATTTATTTGATGTCTTGATAAAATAGCTCTCCTTGTTTTCCTTTCACATCACACAGATTTTCAGGGACCCACCAGCTGCCGGGTGGCTCAGCAATCAAAGCTGGTAGACGTGAGGTGCCGCATTCGATCCCAGGTAGCACTCGTCGAACTAGCCGTTCAGAGTTTTCCATGGTTTTCTCCGAAACTTGTTTAAATGCGCCCTAGGACCCCTTCGAAAGACCTCCATGGATGGCACTCCCCCTCAGGCGTAGGACCCTAGTGCATTCAGTCGGCCTTAATCTCTACAACCCTACCAAACCCAGATTTTACGGGGAATAACTTGGATAGGATTTGAAAAAGTTGAGCTTCCATATTTTCTGAAAACTGTACTTTTGCATTGTTTTTCCTTAATCGGCATTCAAAGACATACCATAAAAACACACCACTTTGAAGAAAAGATTTCATCTCAAACCTGTTGTTATTCCCGTACAAGGGAATGTCAATGAGCTAGCCTGTGGGCTTCTTTGGCATGGTTTTTTCCCTTGATTTAAGATGTAGGAGAAATGAAATCCATTTAACTGTAAACATTTATAATTTAAAGACAAATCAAGTATTTAAAGGAAAACTTTTATTCAGTAAAAGTAAATAAATAAATAAACAAATATGTATTTTACTTGTTCACACCATTATACTTTTATATGAATTGTACGTTTTTTTTTTTTTTTTTTTTTTTTTTTTTTAATATTAAAATTTTTATTGTTTAATCTTTATTCGATAATAAAAAATGTACATGATTCATAGGGTATTAATTTATACTTTTTAATAAAACTTTTCTTTTGTATTATATATTTATTATTGTTCTAAAAAAGAAATATTTTCGTTTGTAAAAAGTTTCCTTAAATATATATATATTTCTGAACAATATATTTTTCTTCATCTGTAATAAACATTTTAAAAAATCGAAATTTCAGATTATAGTATCCTTTCTATGAATATTTGTAAAAAAAAAACCTAAATGTGTATTGTTTAAATATTTCGATCTAAAAATAAAAGAAAACAATATTTGAAATATATATCCCATTTTTTTTCCTCGGTTATTTGAAAAATAAATAAATAAATAAATAAATAAAATAAAAATAAAATAAAACATATTATCGTATTAAAACCCGAATAAATTACTAGGTCAGAAACGCCAAAGAAAAATATTGGAAATGCATACAGCTGTTTCGGCAGCCTTAAGCGTGCCGTCTTCAGT
Source organism: Salticus scenicus (assembly GCA_963930645.1). Lineage (NCBI taxonomy): Eukaryota > Metazoa > Arthropoda > Arachnida > Araneae > Salticidae > Salticus > Salticus scenicus. The sequence continues at coordinate 152,363,032 of OZ005662.1, forward strand.
GTAAAAAGGATGAATCATCCTTTTTGCACTGAAGACGGCACACTTAAGGGCCCTCTTCACTCACCGCCACTGCAAGCTGAAACTAATGTTATTCTATGGGAAATTTTTCTTTACAAATAACTTATTAACTAATACATATTTTTAAGTTCTGTTTTCACATTCTGAAAATTCCCATCTGTTAAATTGAGGCACCTTTCCTAAAAAAAATAGTTTTTTAATTTTTAATATTTTATTTTGAAGCTGCAAAATACGACTTTTCAATATGTGAATTTTTTTCATTTTGATATTTCGAAATAAAATATTAAAAATTAAAAAAATTCAATTTTAAAAAAGGTCCGTCAATTTAACAGTTCGGAATTTTCTGAATTTTTGAAAACAGAATTTAATATTTTGTATTAGTTAATAAGTTATTTATAAATAAAATTTCCCCATAGAATAACATTGGCTCGGACTTCCGGCGACAGCGAGTAAAGAGGGCCGTTAAGGCTGCCGAAACAGCTGTATGCATTTCCAATATTTTTCTTTGGCGTTTCTGACGTAGTAATTTATTCGGGATTTAATATTCCAACGCCAAGTCTCCTGTTATTATATTATCGTATTATTAGAGTACTAGCAGGCTACGCCCGCTTCGCTGGTCACTATATTTAAATGAATTTTCAAAAGAATTGGATCAGTATTAATTTTTATATCACATTAAAAATAAAAACTTAAAAAAAAAAAAAATAAATAAACCACTGAAATTGCTTTAGATCTCGCTTCTTCGGGTACCCGTTGCCTAAGGCAGCTCTTTTTTTTTACCCGTACTGCATCGGGTCCAGTTTCCCACTGTCTACAGAAAGGTCTTTCCCGGGCACTGCAATCTGGGTATTTATCGACGACTTGTGGATTTTCTGTTATTTAAGAACTACGATTTTAAGGATGACTGTATCTCAGCATATATTATATATTTTGGTTTTTGAACCATGTGTTTTATAGCCCCCGTTAGTTACACTATATTACGATTTGATTCCGACCAGTGCAATAAAATAAAATAAAAAAGTAGATTTTCTTTTAAAAGGAATTAAATACATGAAAAGCGAATTTTGATCAGTTTATCCTTTCTACTATAAGCTACCATTTTTTTCACCCAATAAATATTTTAAATAATAATAATAATAATAATAATAAAAATATTTTTCTTTTAAAGGAATTAATTAAAAAAAATGAAAAATAAAAAGCTGCTATAGCATAAAATTTATACATAAACGTAACAATTTATTTCTCTTGCATTACCGTTTGATTTTCAATAAATATAATATTAATAATAAAAAAAAAAAATCTGGAGTGACTCCACTCGACTTTCCGAACATTGAGTAACTAACAGTTTTGTAGATAAAATAAAGAAATAGGAATTGCTAAACAAACAAAAGAGAGAAAACCATAATAGAGTGTTTTTTTCTCCATATATCACACGAGGTTTTATTTAACGCTACTGAACTTTGAGCTCTTAGATCATAATGATAAAGAATTTTTCGTTTTGTCCCTGTAAAAATCTATAGATGCTACATTCACCAAAATGCTTATAGTTAGTGCAACAGTGATTTATAATATTCATACAAATTTTCAGCTCAATTGAATAAGGCGTTTAGATGCTATCGCACTTTTAAAAATTTGGTCTCATAGGCCATAATGATAAAGAATTTTTCTTTGTGTCCCTGTAAAAAAACTGTAGTGCTAGATTCACCAAAATCTATACAGTTGGTGCAAATGCGACCTATAACATGTGTAAAATTTTTTTGCTCAGATTAATAAGGCGTTTAGACGCTATCACACTTTTAAAAATTTGGCCCCATTGGCCTTAATGATAAAGAATTTTTCTTCGTGTCCCTGTAAAAAAACTATAAGTGCTAGATTCTCCAAAATCTATACAGATTGAGTATCTGTGACCTATAATATGGGTATAAAATTTTTGCTCAATTGAATAAGGCGTTTAGATGCTATCGCACTTTTAAGATTTTGGTCCCATAGGCCATAATGATAAAGAATTTTTCTTTGTGTCCCTGTAAAAAAACTATAAGTGCTAGATTCACCAAAATCTATAGGGTTCGTACTATGGTGACTTACAATATACGTACCAACTTTCAGGTTAATCGAACAAAGCCTTTAGACGCTAGCGTGTTCACAAACATACACACATACACACATACACACATACACACATACACACACACATACATACATCATCGTAAAAATAGTGAAAACGGACTCAGGGGACCTCAAAACGTATAGAAACATCAAAATCTCGAATTCGGATTTTTGACATGATTACAATACTTTCCTCACTATAGTGTTCGGAAAGTAATAATAAAAGAAAATCGCCTTCAAATCAATGTATTAAATAAAAAATGAATTGCATAATTGCCGTTGCTAAGATACGCAGAATATCACAATCGAAGAATAAATTCATGAAAAATGAAACATTAAAGCCAATATTTAAAATCGAATGAACATTAATTTAAAAAACTCAAATTCGAAATTCGAAAAAATCTCGATGGGGTGCACACCTGCAGGGGCCCAGGTACCTTTATGCCAAATTTGGAAGCTCTGCGATCAGTAGTGTGAGCACCAGAGCGCAGACAGACACACAGGTACACAGACACTTCTCTTTATTTAGATAGGTAATCCCTAAATTTAAATGAAAAAGCAGTATTAGTGCAATTCATGCTTTAATTTAGAAAAAAAAAATGTTTCATTCTCCTACAAAGTATAAATTTATTTCTATGCATTCTTAAAAAATATAGATATATAAAGCATGACCCCTGATTTTAAAATTAAATTATGCCTAGACAAAGATAGATAGAAGAATGAATAAACGGCATGTTTATTTTTAAAGCTGATAAAATGTTATGAACAAGTATCCGAGAAAATTTATAAGAAGAATTTCAGCACAATCAGGATTGAACCATCCAGCACCCATACGATCCTGAGAAAAAATCTACACATGTTTCCGAATAAGATCCAATATCACCACGACATTCCAACTTGAACTGTGCAATAATAAGAAAATTTTCCACAGAATATGCTAAAGATGATTAATGAAGATGGATTCTACACTGGATGCATACAGATCACAGACGAATCACATTCTTAAACGAATGGCTATGTGAATCGCCAACAGTGCCACCTGTAGGTAAAATCTGTAAGAAATTTTATTTCTTGTGTAAAAGATTTTTACAGCTTTTAAAAGAAACATGCCGTTTGTTTTATTCTTCTACCTATCTTTGTTTAGAAATAATTTAATTTTACAATCTGAAGAGCCGATTACTGTACACCCTGTATATATATATATATATACATATATATATATATATATACACTGGAGTGGCACCACTTGATCTTCCGAATTAACGATTGCTTAAATAAATTAAGTTAATGAAAGTCTATAATTAATAAGCTTAATCAAATAAGGCATTTTATGCTATTGCACAAAAATAATTTGAGGCCATATCTCCTAAATTTAATGAATTATTTCGTTGTGTCCCTTTAAAGTACTAATGTTGCTAGATCCCCCAAAATCTACAGAATTCGCATAACGGTGACTTATAGCATGTAAGTAAATTTAAAGCTTAACTGGATAAAGCAGCATTTTGATGCTACTTTAAATAATTTTAGACTATAGGGCACGAGGATAAATAATATTTTTTTGAATCCCTGAAAAAAAAAAAAAAAAAAAAAAACTATAAATATTAGATTTACCAACATCTATAGTTCGTGCTACGGTCACCTATAACATACGTACCGATTTTCAGCTTATAAGAACGACGTGTTTAGACACTATCGTGTTTACTCACACATATCTCATCCCACCTCCTCCCGCATACAATTACACATGCATAAACGTAAAAACAGCAAAAATGAATTCAGAAAATCTCAAAACGTATAGATAACTAAAATCTCAAAGTGTAATTATTTTTATGATTAGAATACTTCCCTTACATATGTATGTTTGGAAAGCAAAACCATTAAAAACAGAGAAAATATGTTTTTCTAGCTTTCGAAGCATGTGTAATTTATTAAAGCAAAAACAATCAATGCTTTAATAAAATAATAATAATAATAATAAATAAATAAAAAGTTTCATCTTCCTACAAAGTGTGAATTTGTAAATTCTTAAAAATAAACAAAAATATAATTAAAAGCAATATACATTATTATCTTGAAAGAAGGTGTTAAACCTTATATTTTTATAAGCAATTATTTGTTCACAACTAGATTTCTTAAAAAATAATAAATCTAATATCCGAAAAAATGAAAGAAAAGAAAGAACATAATTTGTTCTGTTTTTAAAAGAAACATATATATAAAACAATCAATTTTTTTTTTCTCGTGAAGACCGTTGCCTAACATTATGAATTGAAAAATACAATGTTATACATACTTATTAAAAAACTAATTAAATGCATGACATAATTTTCAAACTGTTTTATTATTATTATTATTATATAACACTGCTTAAAAAAGTGTATAAGTAAAAAATAAAACAAAATTGTTATTTTTATTTATTAAAAGATCTTTCTTAACACATATCTATATTTTGTTTTTCAAACATTTTTCAAATAATGTTTATTTTTCTTGATTTGTTTTTTATTTATTTTAATAAAGCGTATGAAATTTCATTTTGAATTATTACTTCTTTCTAAAATATGAGTTTTGCATATTGAATAAAATGTAGTAAACAAGTACGGAATTTTATTGTTATTCAAAATTTTTTTTTAGCCCAGGGTTTCTGTCGTACAAGGAACATGCACATACATACTAATGATAGAGGTCTATGTTTTTTCATCAAAGATGCTCCAATTTGTAAGCCACCAGCAGACAAAATATTATAGAAAGCAAAAATAAACATCTCTCTTTTTCTCTCTTTCGTTAAATATCATACATAAACGAGATTTTGTGTTTAAAAAGAAACTTTACATTTGCTATTTTAGGAAAAAATTAAAATAATAATTCAATTTTAAATGGAGATAATCTCTGCAGAAAATAAATCAGTTGGCAATGAATTAAGAAATTGGCTTCAAACATGTTGATTAAAATGAAAGATGAAGCTGTTTTGGAGGGTATGAGAATTTGTTAGTAAAAGTCATTATTGGGTGTGTTTTAAATTACTTGGAAATATTATTATTTCCATAAAAATTAGCATTCCGTAGTATCTCGTTCTTAGAACGAAATAAATAAATAAATAAATAAACTATGGATAATATATTCTTGTATTTTAGCATTTCGAAGAAATTCTTATTTCCTCTTTTTTTAACAGTTGACTGAAATGCAAACTTATTAGCGAAAGCTGTCAAAAAAGTTAACTTGATTATGAGTTTTTTAATTATTATTCTCTATTTTTAGTCCTACATGCAATGCATATTTACATTGTTCTGTATTACAATATACATTTAAATATTTAAATAAAGTGTGGTGAGTTATCTTTTTTTTTTTTTTTTTCCAAGAAAAATAGCTCAAAATATTTCATTGCATTGAATTATGGAAGTTTCATTCACGCTCCGATATGTTACTTAATTTTTATCGTCTTAGATATATTTTTTTGAAAATACTCCTCAATATCTTAGAAAAAAAACTATTATTTGCTTTAAGAATATGGCAAGAATTTTATTAATTATTCTTCTGGAAACTTTCCTTTATATTTTTATATTTTTTAGTTTGTAAAGCTATACCACTGCGAATACAAAATATAAAGTAAGACTCTATAAGATTGTAAGATAAATTTAACAGTTTTTTAATAAATCATCTATTAGTTTTGTAATATAAGCTTTTTTTAACAGATCATGCAATACTGTAGATAAATTAAATTTGATAATTTCAGTTTTAAAACTAATTTTTTGAATCATCTGCATCAAATCACATTGTTGCTAGCAAAATTTATTATTTCTTTTTTTTTCTTCTTTTTTTTTACGTTTGTGTGAAATGTGACATTCAGAGGTCTGTTAGATTAGATATGCCGGAAAACAATAAGATTAATGCCAGAAATTCACATGCGTTTTTTGAAGTTTCTTTTTTAACCTTTTGTAGAAAGGAAACAAACATTTCTTTAAAAAAAAAATGTATAATTTATGATTTTTTAATAGATGTAGCACAGGTCACAAAATATCGTAGCAATATAAAAGAAAAAATACTTTAGTCCCAGCTTCGTAGAAAAGAAATTTGAATTGCTTTTAAAATGTCGATGATTTTTTCATGTTTAAAGAAAAACGTCTCATCTATACCGTGTTATGCTAATTTTACTTTAGCACATGAAATTATTAAAATTTTACAAAGGCTGTTCGCACATTTTTTAGACGATTTTGATGGAGTGTACTGAAGCAATTTCCCTCATATTTCGTGTTTTATTTGTTCAGTTTGATAACCCTTGTTCTTAACGAACATTCTACAACATAATTTCTATGATAATAATGCTTTTTATAATATCGGAAGAGGTACATTTTTCTACTCCCCTTGAACGGCTTTCCAGAGTCCACAAAGCGTTGTAGGTCGGTGTTTGGATAATGCTGATTTTAAGAGTCGGAAAACACAAAAATCCAACAGTAATACGTCAGAAGATTTAGCAGGAATGTCAGTGAAGGGTATGGTTTTAATTCCCGTTTTTTGTTCCATTTTTTTCTAGAAAAACAATTGCGGATTGCGATGTGTGGCTACTTGTTTTGTTTTGATGCAGTTCAACGGATTGATAACATTGTGGATAAAGATATGGTTTTTCATTTTTTTTTATTAAAATTAAAATATGTTCTTGAGAGTATTTAGAGTTGATTTTGACATTTTTGTCACATTTTTTTTTGCTTTTATCTTGTGCTTGTATGAAAAAACCAGTGGCAATCATAAATCCTTTAGAAAAACTCTCTTTTGATGCTTTGAGCCATGTAGCAAATTTTTTTTCTCCACTTTTGAGATAATAAATTGATCTTTTTTTTATTGCAACCACTTAAATAGACCCAAGATTCATCTGTTGTTGCAATATTTTTCCATTTTTCTCCTGATAAATGCTTTTCATAAAGATTTCACTAAAAACTATCTTTGGAAAGAGTGGAAACCTATCCTTCCATCCACTGCCATTTTAAAAGCGCATTTTTGCATCTAAACAAAAATTATAAATATCATAAGATAAATAAAACTTCCAAAAATATAACTGTTGTAAAAATAAAATTCTCCATGCAAATGATTTTTTCTTACTGCGAAATAAAATCGTCTAAAAAATGTGCGAACAGCCTGTATATATACATAAAACAAAATAAAGATACGTTTTAGCATGAAAAGATAATAGCAATTTACTGCTGAATGTTTTATATAATGCCTTTACCAAAAACATTAAATTTTTTTTATAAATAATTCCATGAAAAATAAGAAACCCAAATATTACATTTTATTTTATTGTTAATTTAAATAATTAATTAAAAATAATATAATTAAAATTTAATCTTTCAAATTTTCTGACTTTGCATCAAACTTAGAACAGTTTAAAATATTCATTATTTCAAATCTTATTAATGATATTTTTAATTGTTAGAATAATTAATATAGAATTTTTTTAATGCATTTACATATATAACATGTTTTTATAAAAAAAAAAAAAAAAAAAAAAAAAAAAATCAGTATCCTCAATAAGCGAAGTCGAAATATAAGTTGATGACCTAGACAACTTATTTGCTATAAAGTAATATGTCAAAGATTCAGGTTTATATAATGTTAATATTAAAATTACATTCGTTTGTGTAATATCATTTTCGTGTTGAACTTAGGATTTCAAATTTCATGATTTCATTTTTCAAATATTTTAGTTCAAAACATGTAACAGACGTGAGTGTCTCTTAACGATGATTAGAGAGTAAGTAAATATGTAATATACTATTTCTATTTAACCCATATTTCACGATCGTCCAAAAAATAGGACATCATGCATAAGTGGTATTTGTATAAATTCTTTTGAATATTTCAATTCAAATTAAAGGTGATATGTTGTTTAAAAGTCCAATAAATACAAATGTGTCTAAACATATGTGTCTAATACATATGTGTCATACATAACGTTCACTAGAAGAGAGTAAGTAAATATGTAATACGATTTCTATTTAAACTCATCGTAATAAACTGCAGTATAAAAAAAAGCTATTTTTTAGTAAAATGGACCAAGCAGGTTATATGGAGTGGTTACGAAGAAAAATATTGAATAGAACAATATTTTTAAAGACAATCATAAATAATTGCGATATAAAACTTTTATTTTCAAATTATTATTGAAAATAAGCAGTAGGGAAAAAATATCAACATTCAAGTTTTATAAAAATCTCAAATAATATGGAATAGTTAGTATTTCCTATTACCCTAATTGTTGTCATGGAGAATAAATCAACCTTAACAACCTGTTGGTAGAAAAAAATTCATGGAAATCAGACTGCTAACTATTTCAACTCCCCTGCTGGAAATGACATGAAGTTTTTTACTTATCCTAGTCCATCGTAGATAGATTTCAAAATTAATAATACTTACCTCGTACTCTGAATTTTGATAAACAAGATAAGTTGTACAACACAAAAACTCCTCTGCTCAATTACACAAATTGAACTATCGCTCAGATTTGAGATCCTGAAGACATTTCACTTGCTTCCAATAGGTTTTGGGGTACTAGACACATTGAGAAAAAAAAATACCGCCTTTCTGTAGAATGAATAAGTGGCCATTTTCTAAATCTCTTAACTAGAAATATAGATTTCCGAGTTATGAGGATAAGACACGCCAATAAACTGAATAGACGAAATGATCGAGAATTTCTAGCCTACACATTTCTAGATGGTGAATCAATATTCTAAATATTCTGAACATTCTGAATCTTTTGTGTGGCAAGAAGTACTCACTTGATTATCTAGAATTGGATCATAAACCAAGACTATAGTTGCAGAAACCCACCTCTTCTGTTCGCATTTATTTAGAGATATTTCAAATAGGTTTGACCTCGATAATATAGACAAACTCTCTTGAATTCTAATAGGGTATTTCAAAGGGGACTAGAATTTATAAGAATGACATTTAAATATTTTTTCTAGAGCAACAATTTAGATTCTAGATGTCAGTTACAGAAATTTTTCACAGTGCATGTGAGATCTACCGGTGTTCCATTTTACCCGACTATTTCATATTCCTCATCGTTTCTCTATATGTATACAATTTGTAATATTTGTGTATTGTGTATTTATAAGTCCACTTTTAAATAGTGTACAATTTTTATTATTGGTTTATACAGAATTATTTTTCTAAAGATAATTTTATACAGAAATTAGTACTTATAAAGCTAAATTTTTTCAGTTTTTTTAAATAATACACTTTTTTTTAAATTTTTAATAAGTATTGAACTGTTAAATTTTGTATTTTATATTTTCTTATACGATCTAATTTTAAGTATTTTAACAATTCGCAAGTTAGAGAAAATCTCGCGTATTTAAAAATCTGATATGCTGTATACATCAGTTAAATGCATAAATATGTACTGATAAGTATAAAGGACTTAAGTAAAAAAATGTCGATTTTCAGTTAAGTACATAGTCAGAACCAGAAAAGAATTCTCTGTTGATTGGTATAAAAATTTCGTCATTTAATCTTTGAGAAAATCCATTGGTAAAAAAATATTCACTTCAGAAATTTAGCACTCATGTTTGGTATAAAAGATTACGTTCTGCAAGCATTTTGTAAAAACTATATAAATGTGTTAAAAATAAACTTCAAAATTAAATGTAGTATGAAGGTTATTCACAAAATTGTATATTATGATAATATCCTTGTTAAAACTGTATTGAACTGATAAGTTTTTATACAGCATTTTTTGAACTTTAGTTTTCGTCTCCTGAACAACTAAGAATATGGACTTAAATCCTTTATACTTATCAGTACAGAATTTTACACGTGTAAAGATTACATACTTTTATTTCAGCATAAATTTTTCATTAAAAGTTTCTATAATTATGAAATTAATCAAGTAAACTAATATCACGAAATGATATAATGACATTCATTCCTGTATATTTATGTAAAAGATTATTAAAGCAATATATAAACACGCGTGCATTATGTACTATCCATTGTCAGATTCTTCCAAATGTTACAACATTTTTATGTAGATATATTGACAAAAACGTTTGAAGTTTTTCTAACCTCTATCATTATTCTTTCCCTTTTGAATGAGAAAACAAGTGATATTATTCATTCATACAGATTCAGCACTTTGTAATTATGAGAAATATTTCGCGAGTTGTAAAATTTTATCTTCAAAACAGTTGTCCATTGAACTATAAATTAAACTTAATAAACTTTTAAGATAGTTATTTATAAGACTTTTTTTATGTACAGTTCAAAAATACTCTAGAACCATTGTGAAAAATAAATAAAGAATAAAAGAAAGAAATCCTTTAACGGAGAAAAGATGCATATTCTGTCGAAGAATTGACTCTTTGTAAGGAAAATCTCAGAAGAAAATAAATCTATCTGCAGTAAAGACGTTTTTTTTAAGCTTTGAATAACGAATTAAAAAAAAAAAAATTATTTTTCTATGACGATGAAAGGCTCAATTTATTGTCTGTTTCTTATGCTCATAAATAAAAAAAAATGATAATTTTCTTTAAAAGAAATTTTAAATTTATAGGTTATAATTTTTTTAAGGAAAAAAAAAAACGAAAAAGTGTTGTTTGGTTGGTATGTGGGTTAAGAACTATTTATTACACAAGGATCCTAGGCCTATAGATAAATGTTTTCTATGGAGTTCTTTCTAAGGGATCCTATATCGTATTTACGCTAGATTCTTAAAGAAAATCTACTTTCTTTCTTTCTTCTTTCAGAAAATAGAATTCGCTTCTTTCTAGAAATATCTCCATCCGTTTTAATCTACAAAGATACAGAAAATCCATTTTTTATGTTTTGTAAAAAAAAAAAAAAAAAAAAAAAAAAAAAATGTCAGTTGACTCTTAAATATGTGATTCATACGTTTAATAGATATTCTGTAGAAAGAATTCAATTTTAAATTTTGTTTACATAGTACAGAATTCGAGATACTGTCTTAATTTAATTACAAAATATATGGTATTTAACTTTTTTTTTTTTTTTTTTTTTTTTTTAAGCTAAATGATTTGTTTTTTATAATACGTAACATAAATAACAATAATAATAATAATAATAATAATCAGTTTCAATTTCTACGGCAACAAACACAAAAAGCATCGTATTTTAAGATTCAAGTCAAGATAATTTGCATTTTTAAAAATACCTGTTGCAATATTTTTAAACCATTGTTTTGTATAGTTTTATTCTGTGAAAAATATTATACCATCTAAAATAAATAAATAAAATTATTACAACACCTTTTCCATAAATAATAATAAAGATAATTTTTGAAAATTTTGTTTTGTATATTTACAATTTTTTAATTTAAAAAAAGAGAGAGAGAGAGAGAGAAAGATAATTTATTAGAGAACATTGCAATTAACAGAATTATTTATTGAAGTCCAGAAATTTATCTTTAGAAATAATTTTACATTCAAATGTTTTAAGAAACCAAACTTGATAAACTTTCACAAAGAGACAGAAAGAGAGAAAGAGTTTCTTTCTTTCATTCTTTATTTTTTTTTCTTTTACTCTTTTTTTTTTTGGTAAGTTTATATAAGATGATGTTTTTTATTTCATATTTGAAAACCTCTATTACCATTCTTAAAGAAAAGTCATTCAAAGAGAAAAATATGTATATAATATCGCAGAACTTAAATACACCACAGCGAAGAGTTTAAGAAGAAAAAATAAAACTATCTTCACAAAAGAATTTCAGAAACTTTTAAATGAGGATTTTTTTTTTTTTTTTTTTTTTTTTTTTTACAATAACGAAAATATTTAACATCGTTTTATATGCAACTTAAAAATGTAAAATTTCTTCTCTTTTTTAAATATAGAGTTACAGAGTTTTTATGTAATATTCATTTCATTGCAGTAATAAAACTACTATTTTAGAAAAAAATTATTCATATTTATTTTTATTTATTTATTTATTTTACAAAATGCGTTGAATTTATTCTAGATAAATATTCATTGACATCAAGCTGCAAAGCTTAAAATATAAATGAAACAATTTTTTCATGTTTTTTATTAGTTTTTATTAGTTTTTTTTTTTTTTTTTTTTTTTTTTTTTTTGTCTTTTTTAAGTACACTGTAAACATTCAGACACAAGTTGATAACAATTTCAATACTTAAAATAAACAGGCAAAAGTACACAGTAACAAATTATATTCATTGTATTATATATATAATATATTTTTTCTGAGAATCTACATGCTTAAATAGTTCATCTTCACTACTTAGGGAGTAACCTATTAATTCCTAACATCGTATTTGTAGTCACTTAAAAGACTAGCGTATAGAATTATTGTGGTTTTTTAGAATGGATCTTTTTCTCTTTAGAAACAACTAAAATCAGTATTCTAAATTATACTCCAACTTTACATGTATGTGTCCTTAATCATAAAGGGTGTATTTGATCGTTATTGCTTTTTTTTTTTTTTTATTTTTTTTTTTAGTTCAGTTCTTACAGATGCATTTGTACAGTCGGTAACAAAAGTCTCCGAACACTAGCAAAAAATCCTAGGTAAAAAAAGTTCCGTTAATACAGTTTTGTTAAATATATCCTTGTCTAATCCTGTTTTTAGACTGACTAAGAACAGGAATCAACAAGGATTTATTTAATAAATCTCTATTAAGTGTACTTTCTTTATATAGGAATTTATGCTAGTGTTCGGAGACTTCTGTTACCGAATGTATAGTGAAAAATATATCGACTAAGCTCATGGTGAATTATAATAATAATATCTTTCGTAATACATTATTTTAGAGACTTTAGTCAACGTATGACAGGAAATTTGTGTGTTACCTCGAAATTTTTATACTGGGATGGCCAAAGTCCTTAATTAGTCCGAGGCTATAATTTTTAAACTGACACGATAATTAAGTACAAACTTTGGTAAACACCATAAAATGCAATAAACTCGTTTATATATAAATTTTCTCACTTGTTTATGTATCTTGATGACAAAAACAAGGCAAATAACAACGTCTAGAACTCTTCCGTTTATATTATGTTGATGGCACTTTCGTTCTTGTTCCCCATCATTCCGATTTTCCCAGTTTGCTTTCTTTGATCAGTTCGCTTGACCCATGCATTCAAGTCACTTTCGAGAATACTAAGGCTTGCCCTTTGCCTTTCCTTAACGTTTTGGTGTCTAAAGACAGGGATCAGTTCTAAACCGCTGTCTTTAGAAAACAAGTCTCTGTCTTTTTTCCGCCGCATGTTGTCTCTAACCACACCCCTCAGCAGAAAATGTCTGCTTCCTATACTTACGTTTTTTGTGCCTTACACGTTTGTTCTGATTTGTCTAGTCTTTCAAAAGAAATTAATTATTTAAAATCTCTTGCTCTTTCTCGGGCTATAATCTCTCTATTATCTATAAAGCTCTATATGATTTCAAGAATCCTAAACATTCTGCTCCCAAATTGAGCAATAACGGTCTCATACCAGTTGTTTTACTTTTTCATTCATCACTTTCTTCTAAAATTTCAAAAATTCTTTTACCGTTTGTTTTTAAAGTCATTTACAAATCCGTCAACAAAATTAAATTATGTTCTCATAAAGTGCCATTCCTAAAGAAAACCGTTCTGTCATTTATTTTAACCCGTGTTCCACATAGAATGTAGGTTGTATTGGTCAAACAAGGAAGCGTTTAAAATATAGAATAAATGAACACCTTCTGAATGTTCGTTTTGAAGTACTATTGTTTCCCACTGTTGGGCTTATAATCATCGTTTTGATTTTTTTTTTTTTTTTTTTAACTAACACAATTTCATCTCCTGTCTCTTCTTTCCATTTCAATATCCATGAAGCGTTTTACATTTATAAAAAATCGAAAAATCTTGTTAATGATATTTCTCCCACTCCGTTCTTGTCTGATTCTTGAAAAATAGTCACATAACTTCGATTTTTACTTAATTTTGATATTTATTAGATTTTTAGATTTTGTTATATTTTTTAATCTTATTTATTTATTCGTTAATTTCATAATTCTGATCACACTAGCATGCATTTATATTTACTTTCTTGTTTATATATTTTTGCTCTTCACTTACAACGGTTTTATGCATCGCCGCTTTGACTGCAGCACTCGTGCCTCCTTTGTTCGCCTGACGGAGGGTCGTGTGTTTTTATGACCCGAAACAATTGTTTTAATTATTATAGATGCAGTACGTTTATTGCGTGTTATGGTGTTTATTCAACGTTTTGTACTTATTACTTTAAAACGCCAGTTTTGTGGTGCTTTCTTATTATTTATGACACGATAATTGTTTGAATTTAATATTCATTATTCACAAAAGTCCATATTAATTTACATTTGAAAATTTCATCAAAATATATTTAACATAATTAAATCGGGCGTTATTCTGTTAAACAAAGTTTATGTTTAGGATTTGGTAACACCGGAAATAAAAAGCAGTGAGGTTCATTTGCGTTTGGAAAAATCATGTTTTTGCAATGTTTATTTCAAGTCATTTTTTCTTATAAATGTGTGTAAAAAACTAAATGATTATTTTTCTATTCGAGTATGTGTGTGTGTATTTAAGATATTTAAATATACTTATAATTCAAAAAAGAAGCTATTTTAAGATAAATGTTCTGTTATCTTGCAGGGTAATCTACACGTTCAATTATTCTAAACTCGTTCAACGAGCATTTATACAGAAAAAAAAATATGTTTCATTTAAAATTTGTTCATCTAATAATTAGAAAATTTTTCCAAATGGAAAATTACGTCAGTTTTAATGTATTTCAAAATTGAAGGATTTTGTAATGCTAGTATGTAATCCTTAATAAAAGGATTTCTTTGCATGAGACTCTAAACCTACATTTTTTTAACTTTAGATAGTAAAAATGAAACAGAGCTACTCAGACTGACATTGATCTGAAAGTTGTTGTATTGTATCGGACATATTCAAAAACAGGTAAAGGAAAAAAAAAATGATCTATATTCAAAATCGATATGAAACCCATAACATCCTCTTAGAAGCCCAAAAATTACCTTATAAGTATAAAAATTTAATAATTTATTTATTAATAGGCAAACATGAACGTTGTCTTACACTTTAACATATTAATTATGGGAGTAGAAGGTTGAAAGTGGTATCATTCGAAAGATATGATTTGCCAGATTTCCAGAATATAAAAATTATTTTCTTACGATTCCATGGCGCTGTTATATAAAATTATATATAAGAAATTATTGACTTCGTAAATATTTTTGATTGGCGGTTTTAGATAAAATTTACACATTTTGAGACATCCTAAACATGATTTCTCTGAGAAAATGACTATTTGTCTGCGTATTAGGGAAATTTTGTAGTACCTCATGAACCAATGGACGGAATTTAAGAACGATTGATAATTGGTAAGATTTTGATTTAAATTGGTGCTGATTAGCTGTTGGAATATATCACACAATATTTGCTGATGCTATGTTGTGATTTACCCAATTTAAGTCAAGGTTATAGTTCAAATTCTCTAGTGTATAAACGAACCAAACATGATATATGATATGAACATTAGGTAAATCTATGATGTTTTAATTTGGGTGCATATCGGCCGTCAACTGGTGCTGGGTTATTGCAATTTAATTCTGTTTACGAGATCACAATTATTTTGCTTTGCAAAAATGTGGTCGAGTTTCGACCAATGGGCGATACTAGTTGAAAAGTAAACACGATTACTCTTTTCTTATAAATGCTAATCATCATGAATCTTGTATTTCCCTCTGTAAAGTAAAGCATGACACATGTGCAATTTGTAAGTTCTGAAAAAATACTTAACAAAGTTATTGTGTTCAATTTTAAAGACGTCTGTTAACTCTCTGATTGCCTTTAAAAAAGGCAAAATTGTTATGTTGTTTTCACTGTAATATATTTACGGTATAATAAGCTATACTCAATTTAACAAAAGATTAAAATTGTAACTATGTGACTATTTATTACAACTTTCATAGTTCAAAAAACACACTGATAAACCATAATAATATAATTTTAAATTATAAGTGTGTTGTCGAAAAAACAACAGCTCAGGGAACGGATATATACGACCACGGTGGATAGATGGTTAAATCATAGCCTCCTTATCTAGATGCCTGTCGCGTGGCTCGGAAACACAGCAGCAGTTGAAGCAGTAAACAGTGACACCTGGTACAGATGGTTCGATTTTTTTATTGAACTGTCACCAACAATTTTAAGAAGAGATGTATGATATATATAATCGACATTTCTTCGATTCTATTCGTCTTCTATATATATCATATCCCACTTCTAAAAAATTTTCGTGGCTGTTGAATAAAAATGTTGTGCAATCTGCAACAGGTAGCGCTGTCTACCGTTTCAACTGTTGCAAAGTTTTCGAGCAACGCGACAAGCATCTAGTTTAGGAGGCTATGGTTGAATAGAATCTGTCGATATTTAAATGTTTTTAATTAAAAGTCAATCCATTAATTCATTTATGTATTTTATTTTTAATATTAGAAGGAATGTGCCTATTGTAATTAAAAATACACCTTTCTTTTGTAAATTATTAAAATAGAATATACAAATTGTTCTATTATTTGCTCTCTAATAGAAGTATTAAGTAATATTGCGCACAATCTCGAGCCAAATAAGTACATATACTGATAACAATTGATTCTTTTGAAGATTGAGTCACCATGACTTCCACCGATGAATTGGAAAAATGATAAAGATGTCGAGCAGGAATGACAACTTTCTACATAGTCAATACTATTTTATAAAACGCATATCCTTCTATGAAACTTCAGATGTAACTTATCTCTTTCACCCACAGCTTATGTCTTATATTATCCAAGAATTCTTCAAAATATTAAATATTGATCATGAACACTTGCTTTTAATCTAGCGACCTATAAGAAAGTATTTGTTTTAAGAAGGTAAATATTGTAAATTTTATTTTCGAATTACTTTTACGTAATGGAGAATAATATTTTATTGCCATTGAAAAGTATTTTTAATTTCAAGAATCTCCTTGACAAATGTTTCAAGAGAAAGAAATCGAAGCAAATGAAATAAAGCTTTAAGGAAATAAAGGAAGAAATCGCTACGTCTGCATATTCTAAAAGGAAGATATTGCTTGAGCTAAGTCGCAACGTCAATATTCGATAAAGATTTTCTATAAAGAATGCATATAAAAATAGTTCCTCACCTGAACATTTATAAAAATGTGGAACTTTCAATTCTTTTGTATTTTAAAATCTATGTTTGGAAATATTTATTTCACTTACAGAAAAAAATTGTTTTAAGGTTTTTTTTTTTTTTTTTTTTTTTTTTAATTTTTATTAGATATGCTTTGAGAGATTTTTTTTTAATACGTAAACCATCAATACAAACAATATTTCAGAAGACTACACACATTTGTCAATTAATACTTTTTATAAAAAGTATCACTTATGTAGAAAAAATCCATTTCTAGCTCTCATTGTGTTTAACCCTTAACTACTGTGACTAAAATTCTCTCACAACTACTGTGAGCGGTCTCATAGACCGCTTGATTAAAACTTATCTAAAACGTCGAATAAATGGTAAGCTATTGATTGTATGCTATTATTTATCTACTAAATTGTTTAATTTATCTTTTTTTTAATTATTATTTTTTTTTAAAGGCAATTTTGGAGAACTTAAACGGGTATCCCGACATATGAACGTGCAAGAGAATACCGATAGGGCAACATTGCATCGATGAGCATGAATTATATAATTTTAAACTCGCTAGTGTAACTCGCTAGTTTTCTCACTAGTGTAACAAAAATTTATAGATATAGTAAAAAAGTATTATTATTTGTGGAAAATATTGCACTATGAAAAATTATTATTAGTTCCATTAAAAATACATAGTTGCAAACTACTCCGGGTTATAGCTAACACAACTTCTCAGTTGAAACTTTTTCAAAATACACAAATATAATGTATATATGTTGAAATAAAAAATAAAAATAGTGGTAGTCAACATCCGGAGTAGTTGGCATCGGTATTTAAATAAAACAGTAAATAAAATGAAACTTCCATGCACATTTTTTTTTTTTTTTTTTTTTTTTTTTTATAAATTTACAAGTTCCAGAATTTCATTCTGTGTGAGATACACCAGACGTTTTCTTGAACAAGTCGAAGCCGTTTTTTTTCATAAAATTACAAAAAATATCATTAATATATCTAGAGAAACAATACTACTCATCGGACAAAAACAGACTCGTATCTGCTGTCAGCGGTCTCACATACCGCTAGAAAAAAGAAAAGTAGAAAAAAAAATAACTAAACCCCGTTCGCTGAACGACAAGTGGAATGTGACCTTGGCCGATGGTTTTAGGAAGGTAGAAAAGAGGGCCTGGATCATTACCTATTTTGAGGAGTGTTAATGAGGGCTAGAAAATGGCGAGCGGTCTGTCAGACCGATGACAGCAGTTAAGGGTTAATAAAGAAAAGTATTTTTTTTTAACTCGAAAAAAAGATAAACATTATGTTTCAGTTTAAAAAAAAAAGATTCACATTCGACTTATATATAAGACATTTCGAAGATTCAACATTTAAAAATCCTTCTATATATATAAGAATAAAGTGTGCACTGAGAAAAAAAATAAACCGCCTTCATCTAGAATGAATAAGTGGTCATTTTCTAAATCCTTAAACTAGAAATATAGATTTCTGAGCTATTCGCAAAAGGCACACCAATAAACTGAATAGACGAAATGGTCCAGAATTTCTAGTCTACACATTTCTAAATGGTGAAACAATATTCTGAATCTTTTGTATTACGAGAAATTCTCGCTTAATTTTCTAGAATTGGGTCATAAACCAACATTATAGCTGCTGAAACCCGCTTCTTGTATTCTCACTTATTTGGAGATATTTTCAAATAAGTTTTTCCTCGATAGTATAGGCAAACGCTCAAGAATTCTAATAGAGTTCTCTAAAATTCGCTTTCGAAGGGAACTAGAAACATTTTTATAAGAAATTTATAAGGACGACTTGGAACTATTTTTTCGAGAGGCACAATTTAGATTCTAGATGTCAGTTATAGAATTTTTTCTCAGTGTATTGGCGTGCCATACACTCATGTCTCGGAAATCTATATTTCTAGTTTAAGGATTTAGAAATGCACCACCTATTCGTTCTAGATGAAAGCGGTATATATTTTTTCCTCAGTGTGAGACTAGTGAAAATTTTCGGCTTCTGGTTTCCAAGAAACTTACACATTTTTAGATGTCGCAAATTGGATTCGTCTATTATTAGAAAATGTCTGTCTGCCTTTTTAAAAATCGTAAATAAATAAATTCCATATGACGTGACGTGTTCATGCTATTTAATATTTTCTTTTAAAAGTATAAAAAATAAATTAAGTTATACTTTTAACTAAATTGTAAGCATTTAATAATCATAACTCACCAAAACAATTTAACATATAGAGTAAAAGTACATGAATACGGAATACTATTTCTGTTTGTATTCATCATAAGTATGGAGCATTTTGGAACATTGTATATTCGACTATTAGAAACTTTCATATGCTGTTAATGTGTTCGAATAATTTTATGTCACAAAAAATAGAGTTTACATTTAATATATATATATATATATATATATATATATATATTTATTTATTTATTAGGGGAAAAAAGTTAATTATGGGTAATATGTATCATGCTGTTAATATGGAATAGTTATATAGGGAAATATGGTATACCTATTTTTTTTTTTTTCTTTTCTTTTTAAAATCATATGGAATAGGGTAGTATTTTTACAACAAATAATAAATAATGCAATACATACATACTATTTTGAAATAATTGTTGAAACTAAACAGTATTGTAAATAATATCAATATTCAAGTTTAACAAATATCATAAATAACATGGACTTTCTGATATTTTGTGAAGTTTGCGTTGCTGCAAACTCCATCTTAGTTACTTAATTAGATAACTAAATGGTAAGTAAAGAGAGTACAAAACTTGAATTATAAAATAAATAATGAGCTTTTATTTAGAGCTTAATAAAAAGGAGGGCGTTGGACTATATTCACATTCAATACCTTTATAAACTTAAAGGGGCAGCCTTCATAAATACTCTAACCACAATTAAATGCCAATCTCAACTGCTTCACTTAACGTCGTTATCTCTCACGACTTTACTCATCTTTCGTTAGTGGGAGGATTCCCTAAACCACTATACTACTCGACTAACTATCTTCTACAATAGCCGCTCGCTACTAACTTTTTTAACCTCCTACCACTTCTACTCTTACCACTAACTCTCCTCCCCTTCCTCTACTACGAAACACATCACCTTTTATATCCATCTCACTTTATAATATTAACATACCGCAAATTATCATTTAGTTTAGCATAAGAACTAACTCCATTAATCAACTGAATCCTAAAACTCTGCACATTCACGTGTTATTCGTAAAGTGCGAACTCCGTTTGTAGCGTTGCTACGTTTGCTCCGTTTGTAGCGTTTTTTTTTTTTTTTTTTTTTTTTTTTTAAACTAGTAAACACAAAAATTCATTTATTTTAAATGATTTTTAGATTTTCTTTTGTTTCAAAGAATATTTTTTTATTAATTTCTGTTGTTCATGTTGTTTTTTTATTATTTTTTTTTTCTTTATGTGATAACTTAGTTTTTCGGATATACCAATTTGTAGTTTTATAAATATCGCAAAAATAACTCTGTTTAAAATTAAAAAATAAAAAATAAAATAAAATAAAAAAAAATCTGGAGTGACTCCACTCGACTTTCCGAACATTGAGTAACTAACAGTTTTGTAGATAAAATAAAGAAAGAGGTGTTGCTAAACAAACAAAAAAGAGAAAACCATAACAGAGTGTTTGAGTATTTTTCTCCATATATCACACGAGGTTTTATTTAACGCTACTGAACTTTGAGCCCTTAGATCATAAGGATAAAGAATTTTTCGTTGTGTCCCTGTAAAAATCTATAAATGCTAGATTCACCAAAATGCTTATAGTTAGTGCAACAGTGATTTATAATATTCATACAAATTTTCAGCTCAATTGAATAAGGCGTTTAGATGCTATCGCTGGTCTCATAGGCCATAAAGATAAAAAAATTTTCTTTGTGTCCCTGTAAAAAAACTGTAAGTGCTAGATTCACCAAAATCTATACAGTTGGTTCAAATGTGACCTATAACATGTGTACAAATTCTTTGCTGAGATTAATAAGGCGTTTAGACGCTATCACACTTTTAAAAATTTGGCAAAGAATTTTTCTTTGTGTCCCTGTAAAAAAACTATAAGTGCTAGATTCTCCAAAATCTATACAGATTGAGTATCTGTGACCTATAATATGTGTATAAAGTTTTTGCTCAATTGAATAAGGCGTTTAGATGCTATCGCACTTTTAAGATTTTGGTCCCTTGGCCATAATGATAAAGAATTTTTCTTTGTGTCCCTGTAAAAAAACTATAAGTGCTAGATTCACCAAAATCTATAGGGTTCGTACTATGGTGACTTACAATATACGTACCAACTTTCAGCTTATTCGAACAAAGCGTTTAGACGCTAGCGTGTTCACTCACAGACATACACACATACATACACACATACATACACACATACATACACACATACATACACACATACATACACACACACATACATACATCATCGTAAAAATAGTGAAAACGGACTCGTTGGACCTCGAAACGTATAGAAACATCAAAATCTCGAATTCGGATTTTTGACATGATTACAATACTTTCCTCACTATAGTGTTCGGAAAGTAAAAATCTGGAGTGACTCCACTCGACTTTCCGAACATTGAGTAACTAACAGTTTTGTAGATAAAATAAAGAAAGAGGAGTTGCTAAACAAACAAAAAAGAGAAAACCATAACAGAGTGTTTTGAGTATTTTTCTCCATATATCACACGAGGTTTTATTTAACGCTACTGAACTTTGAGCCCTTAGATCATAATGATAAAGAATTTTTCGTTGTGTCCCTGTAAAAATCTATAAATGCTAGATTCACCAAAATGCTTATAGTTAGTGCAACAGTGATTTATAATATTCATACAAATTTTCAGCTCAATCGAATAAGGCGTTTAGATGCTATCGCTGGTCTCATAGGCCATAAAGATAAAGAATTTTTCTTTGTGTCCCTGTAAAAAAACTGTAAGTGCTAGATTCACCAAAATCTATACAGTTGGTTCAAATGTGACCTATAACATGTGTACAAATTCTTTGCTGAGATTAATAAGGCGTTTAGACGCTATCACACTTTTAAAAATTTGGCAAAGAATTTTTCTTTGTGTCCCTGTAAGACAACTATAAGTGCTAGATTCTCCAAAATCTATACAGATTGAGTATCTGTGACCTATAATATGTGTATAAAGTTTTTGCTCAATTGAATAAGGCGTTTAGATGCTATCGCACTTTTAAGATTTTGGTCCCTTGGCCATAATGATAAAGAATTTTTCTTTGTGTCCCTGTAAAAAAACCATAAGTGCTAGATTCACCAAAATCTATAGGGTTCGTACTATGGTGACTTACAATATACGTACCAACTTGCAGCTTATTCGAACAAAGCGTTTAGACGCTAGCGTGTTCACTCACAGACATACACACATACATACACACATACATACACACATACATACATACATACATACACACATACATACACACACACATACATACATCATCGTAAAAATAGTGGAAACGGACTCTTTGGACCTCGAAACGTATAGAAACATCAAAATCTCGAATTCGGATTTTTGACATGATTACAATACTTTCCTCACTATAGTGTTCGGAAAGTAATAAAAATATTTGTGAAACAAAACAAGTACAGTTCTTGCATAGTGTGTTATGTCCAACATAACCATCCATAGGTACAAACGATTGAAAAATTAGAACCATATTTTTACCTTAGAAAAAATTAATATAAGCAGCTTATTTAAAGATTTAAAAAAAAAAAAAAAAAAGCTTGTATAGAATGTTATCCGGCACAGCCAAGCTGTAAAAAATATTTTATATTTTAGAAGAAGCTTAGGTGCCCAATACTACCGACATCCCATGATATATTTTTAAAAGGACATTGTTGTACTAAAATATATAAAAAAAACAAAGAAAGAAGAAATCTATAAAACTTATAAAAGATTAAAGAGAGGAATCCTAGGCATTTAGTTCAAGCATGCAAACCCCTATACCAAAATACAAAAATACTAATTGGTACGGAGGAAGTAGGAACTAACCAAGCAGATAGACAAGGCTATGGTCTATCCTCAACCCACTTCAATATTTATATTCATGACATTATACGAATGTAGAAATTATCAATAAAGGCTGACATCTATTTGAATACGTCAACTTGCGTAATTACACTACTATTTGCAGATGACCAGATCGTAATTCAATCAAATGAAGATGACCTTAAAAGATACGTATACATAATTGATAAAATATGCCAAGAATGTAATATGAAAATATCCATTTAAAAAACAAAAACATTTATGGGCAACATTTATATCAGTATTCATGGGCAAACAGCCAATAAGAACGAAAATTTTTATTGGCAATAAAATTATCGAACAATTACCACACTTCATATATCAGGGATGTGACATTACCTTTGACAATGAAAAGAAAGAGAAAAACGAGAAAAGAAACACAGCTATGGCAGTGCCCATTTTTCTGCATGGCTCAGAGACATGAACCCTGAGTGCTAAAAATAGAAGCAGAATCTAGGCAGCAGGGATGCGGTATCTAAGATCTATAAAGGGCTGCACAGTTATCGACAAAATCAGAAATGAAGATATTCGAAGAGAACTAAAAGCTTTTAATCTTTTAAACAAAATCAAGGAATACCGCACTAATTGGAAAAATCATGCCCAACATATGACACACGGAAGACTACCAAGAGCTGCCTTCTGCTACATTCCAAGGGGCAAGCAAGACTGTGGTAAACCCAGAAAACGGTGGGTAGATGAAGAAGCCGAAACAGGTTCCCAGCCTAATCCTTGAAGAAGAAGATGATGATGATGATGAAAAGATTAAATGTTTAAATGAAGGAAGAAAATCATGTAGATGAAGTTAGAGTTCAATTTAAATACGAAGAATCTAAGAAATTAAATATTCCAGATATTTTAATTTTTACTTTCCAAAAAATATTATGTGAGGAAAGTATTGAAACAATGAAAAAATTTGACATTGAGATTTTAGTGTAATTATACGTTTTGAGGTCTCCTGAGTCAATTGTAGCCATTTTTACTGTGACGTATATATGTGCGTACGTATATATATGTGTGTGTGTATATATGAGTGATCACGATATGTCTAACCGCTTTGATCGATATAGCTGAAAATTGGTATGTATGTTATTGGTCACCGTAGTACAAACCCTATTGATTTCGGTGAATCTACCACTTATAGATTTTTTACATGGACACAAAGAAAAACTCTTTATTATTATGAACTATAGGCTTAAATAATTTATATTGTGATAGCGCCTAAATGCCTCATTCGAATGAACTGAAAATGTATATACATATTATAAATCACCATCGCACGAATTGTATGAATTTTAGAAAATCTACTACTTATAGTTTTTTTTAAAGGTACACTACGAAAACTTCTTTATCATCAAGGTAGGTGAGCTCAAATTATTTAATCTGCGATCACATCTAAATATCTTATTAAATTGAACTGAAAATTTATACACATGCTATAGGTCACCGTTACACAAGCTGTATAGATTTTGGTGAATATAACTTTTGTAGATTTTTACAGTGACCCAACGAAATATTCTTTATTATTATGATCTACGGGGTTAAATTATTTGAAGTACAATAGAGTTAAACTAAGCAGCATATTGTGTGGGGGGGGAAAATTACTCAAAAACCTTATCATAATTTTCTATTTTATTTTTTTAACGACTTTATTAATTTTATTTATTTATACAACACTTAATTACTGAATGTTCGGAAAGTTTATTAGAATCACTTGATATATTTACTTCTAAGTAAATTGAAAAATTAAATTTTTTCCCAGTTATAAAATCATCAATATCAATGGAGAAACATGTTCTTGAATTCATACTTAAATCGTGAATAATAATAATAAAAAAAAATCGCATGTAAATATTCTATATTATTTTTTAAATAAGATAAACATATTATATTTCTTTCTTTAAAATTTAATATGTAATACAATTTATTATACAATTACAAATCAATATAAGAATATTTCTTTTACTGGAACAGGGAAGTTATCAAAAATAGTCCCGCAAATCACAGCAGATACTAAAAAGTGACATCTTATTTCCATTTAGGTAGATGTGACACACTTGAAATTCAAATATCCTAAGAAATACATTTCTTCAAATTTCTGTGAGTATTTCAGAACTTCAAAAGACCAATATATTTTAAAGTTCGATTTTTCAGGTGAACGGTATTTCACTACGGTGAAAAAAATGCATATAATATATTATTTTTTGCATTTTTAGTTATTACCTTAAAGCTTATTTTGTATATATTTAAAATATATTCTAAAACATTTAATATTTAAAAGTAGCAATTTTTTTATATTATTATAGAATACCATTCAGTGTAGCTCTTTTAATACAATTTTAAATTACAAAGCGTATGTATGATTCCAGGTTAATGAAATATGAGATTTCTGTGAAATAATATTTGTTTATGTGCATTTATGTAGTCTATAGAAAAGCTCTAATTAGATATCCTGATGGTAAACTAGATTTTAAGAAACCAAGGTTCTGGGTTCGAATCTCGTATCGAGCATGGATGTTATTTCTGTAAAAAAAAAAAAAAAAAAGTCCCAAAACCATTTGAGGTATAAAATGTTCTTGAGAAAAGCAAAGACCTCAATACTCAACAAACAAAGAAACAACCTGTAGATTGTATCTAATAGGTTTATGGAATATAATATTTTATTATTCGATTTGTTAGCCTATAAATATCTCCATTTATTTTCGAAAAACTGCTTTAAAAATTAATAAACAAAGGAGCAACTTTTATTTTATACTTAAATTAACTTAAAATAATCGATTTTTTTTTTCAGTTACATATAATTTGGTTATTATTTATTTAATTTATTATAATTACTTGCTGTTTCATTTTATCATATTTTGTAATTTCTTGTATTCTTTTATATTTCATATACATAAATTTGTTGTAATTGTACTACTTTTGTAATTTTGGTAATTTTATAATTGTTTTTGGTATTTTTAAATTATATGTATGTAGATTTCTTCTCAGTTAATGGTGGTTTTTTGTTTGGTGAGAAGTTGGAGGCCAAGGATAGTTAATAGCTAATTGCTACTGTCCTTTCAGAAACTTCTCTTTCACCACTACACCGAGGGCCTCCCTGATGAAGACCTTGGTGTTTTCTGGGTTTTATTTCATTTTATTCATTTATAATCTATTCATATATATACATATATATATATATTCATATTGAGAGAGAAAGAGAGAGAAAACTATTGAAATGATTTTATATATGTATAAGTTTAAAGATTGGAAAAACCAAAAAGGTTAGAAAAATCAGAAGGAGAATTACAAACCAATGCGCAAAATTGCAGCAAAAGGAAATTCAAAACTTAAATGTAGGAATATATAAACAAATGAATGAAATTAATGAAATTAAACCCTAAAAACACTAAGATTTTCATCAAGGGGGCCCCCTCAGTGTAGGGTTGAAAGAGAAGTTTCTGAAAGGACAGTAATAATTAGCTAATAACTATCCTTAGCCCCCAACTTCTCACCAAACAAAAAAATACCATTAACTGAAGAGAAATCGAACATTTATATAATGTATAAAATACTAAAAAAGTTATAAAACTACTAAATTGCAAAAATTATAAAATTACATCAATTCTCTTAAAACATGTACAAAAATATAAGAAATTACTTAAGGTAAACAAGAAAGTTTAAAATGAAATAAAATAAAACCATTTACCCGATGAACAAACTTATTTCAGCCGATGAGGCTACACGTCGGTGCTTAAATATCGCCCTTGAATGAGGAAATAGAAAAACCGAAATAGGAAAACACTGGAAACATACAGTTAAAAATTGGGACGGGTAACAGTTAATTTGCAAGGTATTTTTTAGATCTTCATTTTCATTATTGTAAATAGTACGAATTCTTTTAAACTGTGCGAACATAATATTTTTTAATGAATAAAATACTCATTTATTTCATTCATTTGTTTATATATTCCTATGCATATATAAATATATAAAGAGGAGTGAGAGAGAGAAATATAGTTAGATAGATATATATAGCTTTTAATTTGCATAATTATTAATTCATTAGTTTAAAAATAAATTTTCTCAACACTCAAAAAACGTAATTTCTTCTGCTACTTACTCTGCGAAATACGGGTACAATAGCTAGTGAATTAAATGTCGCCAAGAGTGTTCAAAGCTGTAGTTTTTCATCAATTATAAACTTCCTCGAAAATATACTGGTTACTTCTACATTGAATTTTCGTCGCTTTGATACATACGGAAAGATATGTTCTAGAAATGGTAAAATCGTGTTCAAAATATTTCAAAACATATAAATGCAAGAAAATCGGGAGGTCGAAAATTTCACGAATCTAATACGAATCTCTTCTTACGAATCTAAAAAGTAAATATAAGAAATATAATAATAAAGATAAAGAAAAGGTAAATTAAAAAATAAATTGCAGATTTCAGCAAAACAGTTTAATACTTTTTAGTTACTTTCGCTCAACTGAGAAAATTTAACTTAAAAACATCCTCTATGTGATTTCTTTTTTAATGGAAGAAAATTAGTCTAACATAAATGAAATTCCTTAAATGTCTTTTAGAAACTAAAAAAAAAAATCTTTTGTTACTTCACTTAAAAAAACAGAAAAGATTACCGGAACTCTTTTAGAACTGTATAAATTCTTCGATTAAACATATTACTGTCTATTTTGATATATTCTGTGAAAACTAGTTAGAAGACAATAAATTACTAAAACTTCAAATGAAAATAAATCACAGATTTCCTTATCTAAAAAAACAACAATATTTTTTAAAGTTTAGCAAAGGCAGCATATAATGGGAAAAATTGTTAATTTATTATTAATTTCTTTTTTAAATCTTATTTTTCACATTCACATACACACATATATATAGATTTGTTAATGCATTGTTGTGTACTAAGCGTTCGTGAGATGTCTTTGAATGAAAGACAAATCTTGCAGAGGATTAACTGTTTATTTACAGAATATTACAGAAAATAACCGCTGATAACATAAAAATCGCGTCATAAACTGTAATATAGCATTAACTCACAGAAATAGGCTGCACTTAACCAATAGCAGAGGCCCAATCAGGGAACTGTTTCGGAAACTGTTCCAGGCGTGAAACTAAGCAATATGGTCGGAACGCGATCCCTTCATTTAGCCTCCTATAATAACAAAAGGTTTCAGTATCTTGCAGAATAATAGAGTTAGAGCTTAGATTATCGACATATCGATAATACGTTTTTTTGTCGCCAAGGTCTCCAATGAAGTACCAAAAACTGTTAAAGTTACCAAGGCTGTTGATTGCTGTGGTACATCTTTTTAACATGTTTTTGAAGAAATTTGAGTTATTTTAACGACAAGGCAATCTGGAAATGCGGAAAATTAATATTTATAACTTCATTAAGCCTTTTTATTGAAATTATATAAAAAGAACTACTATTGATAACAAATTCGTAATAGTATGTATGTACTATGAGATATAAAATTGTTGATTCATGAATTCTACGAATAAAAAAATGATAAAATGTTTAAAAGAAATGCAAACAAACATGTCATTAAAAAAAATTCTTTATATATTATTAACATATTAATAAAAGTATATAATAGAAAATACTGAATTTTACTATTCCATATTCATTTACTCTTATTAAAACTTAAAATAGTGAGAAAAAAAAATGCCGTTATCAAAATAACTTAATCTGTGAAACTTTTTTTTTTTTTTTCTTTTTTCTTTTAAGATCGTTTTACTATATAACAGTGTAGAAAAATGCAAACAAACATGTGCATATGTTCTGTTTTTAGCATTTAGAAATACGAGATATCCTTTCCTACAAAATCGATGTATATATATATATATATATATATATATATATATATATATATATACCGGGTGTCCAATAATCCTGTAGACATTTTAAAAATTCATAAAAAAAATGAAGGAATTGATAGAATTGAACGCGGTTTGCAAAAAAAAAAAAAAAAAAAAAAAAAAAAAAAACATTCTCTTGAAGGGAGATTTTTTTTTGGATAAGAAAAAACAATAATTAAGCTATTTGTTGATCATGTTGCGCGTCATGCGTTGCGCGTGACCAGATCTCACATTTTCATAAAAGCTGTGTTTATTCTCATGCAAATGTTTACAGGCATATAAATACTATTCCATGTGTACGTCAGCACCAGAAATTACCGTTTGAAAACGAGTTATAACACTGCTAACTGCAACTTCAGTCGGCGGTTCTTACCTGATGGAAAACATCTTCACGAATAACGCTGTATCCACCAAGTCAGCATTGCAATTAAAACTCCATGTATGCTCAAGAAGGAAACAAAGAAATTAGTAAACTGTTCTAATCGCAAAATTGTGCAATTTATCGGATTTTCATTTGCGTATTTCTCTTTCACAATCGTGCAAGAAATTTAACTATTTGTCTAACTATCGTCGACAAAAATTTTAACTATATTTTTTTATTACCAAAAAAAAAAAAAAAAAATCCCCCTTCACGAGAATGATTTTTTTACAAACCTCATTCAATTCTATCAATTTCTTCAGTAGTTATGAATTTTTTAAATGTCTATAGACTTATGGAACACCCGGTATACATATATATTATTTATTTACATACAGAGAAAGAAAGATATATAGGTACATCGGTACATCGGTACATAGATTGATAAATATAGATATTTACGAGATTCTCTCAGAAGTTTTCATGATACAGATAAATGGTACAAGTTAAACTTACTAAATTTCAGAAAAGTTAAAAGTATTCTCCTCCAACATTAATGCCCATTTTTGAAGGCGAATTTCTCTATAATTAAATGATTCAAGCAATCCATTTTTTAGAATCGATAAATATGTATATACAGTTGGTAACAAAAGTGTCCGAACACTAGGAAAAATTCCTGTGAAAAAAAAGTACACTTTATACGGTTTTGTTAAATAAACCCTTATCGAATCCTGTCTTAGTCAGTGTAAGAACATGATTCGATAAGGATTTATTTAACAGAACCGTATGAAGTGTACTTTTTTACATAGGAATTTTTGCTAGTGTTCGGACACTTTTCTCACCTACTGTATATATGTATATGTGTTTATAGCATTATTATTTTTTTCTTTTGAATAAAAACAAGCAACGCGTAAATTTTCTTTAAATTAAAAAAAAGTAATCAAATGTCACACATAGCAAGGTCATGGGAAAATGATGGATTTTACGTCACATTAATGAGTTTTGTTCAAGAATATTGACTGTCAATCTTGCCGAATGAGAATATGAATTTAAATGGTATAAGGAAAGGGCACGTGACGTCACTCGCAGTCAAATTAGGGGTAAAGTGGCAAAACATTGATCTTTTGCCACTCAAGAGTGGCAAAGATTGATTGACTTAGCGTTTATTTGTAAACATACCCTTTCCTTATACAGTCGACAGCAAAATTATTGCATCGTTAGCAATAATTCCTTTATAAAAAAGTACACTAAATACTGCTTTGTTAAATTAATCTTTGCCGAGTCATGTTCTTAGTCAGTCTAAGAACATGATTTGACAAGGATTTATTGCTAGCGCTCGAATAATTTTGCTGCCGACTGTAGCACAAGTCCCTGTATAATCACTTTCTAAAGAATTTTTATTTCTCGAAGACGCTTACTGTATACCAGTTAGCTGTATCCGTTTTATAACCATCCACTTTGATGACTGAAAATTCCTGTACTTCCAAACGATATGTTATGTATTACTTTTTTCATAAATCGTTGGCTTTTCACCATTCTTGGTTTGGAGGTCATTTCAAAGACACATACATTACATTTTTGCCGTATTGAAGCGCCCATGTATATTTCGTTCATGTATATTTCATTACCAGTTAAGTTTTTTTAAGTAAGACGATGTGACCCACCATTAAGTATTATTTTAAGAATTCTATACATATTCTGACACTTTCGGTTTTTTTGTAAATTTTGAGGAACTTAACGGCAAACTAATTTTTTCATATGCCGTTCTTGATGAATAATTTTACACATAGTTTCGGATACAATATTAATACCTTTCTGTGTTATTTGTTAAGTTCAGCAATTATCATATATTAACATTTACTTTGTGGGTGACACACTTTTTTGGGATTACAGCTCTAAAAGCCTTCCTGTTTGTTCTTCATCCTGGAGAGAACTTAAACCTCTACGAAGTTATCTGAACTATTTATTACAGTTGCATGAGATGTAACTTCGTTATCATACGAAACATGTAATTTCTGATTCTCCATTTCCTTGCAAATTTCTTCATGAGTACAATTTTCCCCTAAAGAACGCAAGCATTTCCCTGTACAATACAAATATAAACATTATAATGTTGCATTTTTCTCTGCAGTGGTAGCGTGTGAATTATTCTGTAGCGTAACAGGGATAAAATATTTTGCAATGGTTTCTACAAATTATCGTCAACTACAATAAAAGAGTTCAATTTGCATATTTAAGCTTTTTTAATGCTTATTATCAGCCACTGTATCAAAAATTTCAGAGTTACCCTTCTATATATAATAGAAAATAAGTCATCATAATACATTTCAGAACATTCAATGAATTCCAACTAAAATTGTAAAGTGGACTTATTTAAAAGTTGTATTTTTTTTCTTTTATTGTTGTACTTTCAATAACTTTTTGTTTTTATGAAACTTTTTTCATACCAATGTCTTGTTTATACAACTATATTTAACAAATTTTTGAATACGTAAAAAAACTCTGAAAAAAAAAAAATATATATATTGTTAAGAATATAAAATAATTAAATATAAACTAAACAGGGATGCCTATTTTCCTAACTGACATTTCTTTAAAAAAATTGCACTAGTATTTATTTAATAAGTATATGTACTTTTTAAATATAAGAATAGGTTTTATATATATATATATATATATATATATATAAATGATGGAAATGTATTTGTCGCATTTGAATTTCAAATATCACTTACCAGAACTTTCTATGGAAAGAAAAGTTTTTCCATCTACAAATAATAGTTTAAGAGGAAAGTAAAAGTGCAATTCAATATATAAAAGATAGTGCCAAAAGTGAAAAGTATAAAATGCGATAGATTTTAAGAAAGTAAAGATGATAAATTTCGGTTTTAAGGAAACAACTTTAAAACGTAGAAACTATCATATTGTTACAAATATACTACCTCCAGAAAGCATTAATAATTCAACGTCTTTTTTCCTGGACTAATTTTTCACGCGACTAAAATTAAGATTACATTTGAATGTGACAAAAAATATGTATGTGTTTATAGATAAAATTTGTAACTTTTATTTGTCATATTCATATTTTAAAAAATCCAAAATTTGTAATTATGTAATTTTATATTTTAAAAATAATGTGAGAAAAACTACAGCTTAGTAAACAAATTAATGCGTTCTCAGCAATGAGAGGTTAAACCTAGAGTACATAAACATTATTTAATACACAAAAAATCCTTCAATTTACTACGATATACATAAATATATATATACAGACTAGTCGAAAAATCCTTGTATCGTCTTATTTTATTTTTCAATATAGTTTTAGCAATTTATTAAAAAAAAAAAAAAAAAAAAACGTTAAATAATCAATACGAATTTAAGTATAAATATAAGAAAATAAATATAAGTTTTAAAGAAAAGATAGTTTAATAGAAAAATACTGGAAATTTTAAGAGATTTAATTTAAACTTTAATATATAAAAGTGCTTGATACCGTAATCAGTTGTTGTTCAAAATTTTAATGCTGTATTATCAAATTCTATAGACATATGTTTTTATAAATGCAATAAAAATTGCAAAAAATTAAAAACAAATAATTTACCTATCTCTTTTTATTTATAATTTTCAAGTAAAAGGTAATATTGTTTGTTTATTTACAATTGACATAGAAAATGAATTTATTCAAACAGTAGGGCTAATTATCAAAAACGTAATAATGCGATAGTTTTTAAGAATTAATAATTATGGTATGTTTTAGCAATGATTTAAAAATTAAATTTCAATATTATAATCTAAATGAGCGTTAAACATATCAAAAATTTTGGCAATATTTTGTTTTTCAAAATTAAGTAAACTTATTTCCTCTTTACAAACATTTGTTATTTTTATTCTTACACTTCAAATACTTTCCAGTTTTTTAAAAGTTTGAGGCATATTCCTTAGAATAACAGGATTTTGTCTATGAAACTTTCCCAATTTTAGGACTTTAGTAGTATTCCTAATAATGTAGTTGATGGTTACTAATATGTTCAATGAATATTATTGGTAAACTTCGGGCACAGTACTGACCAAAATTTCCGTGAAAAGTTTCGGATTTTTATTATTAATATTTTTATTATTATTATAGTTATACAAAGTTGAATTAACTTATGCATATTATTTAATTCAGTACATAAACACTGCATTTCATTGCAATTTGTTAATCAAGGTCGCATTGCGCTTCGAAAAAAAAAAAAGTTTTGAATTTTGCATGTTATATTTAATTTCCTTATAAGTTAAAGAAAATAAAACATCATTTCCAAATGTATACTACATGATTAAATATATTTGTCTATTTTCCTTTTAGAAATTTTATCGAATGTCTTGAAATATTTTCTGTGGATTATAACAGAACGTCTACGATGTAAAGATCTTATTAAAATTTATAATATTTCATTGAAAGTTTTATATGATATATAAGGAAGCTGAAAAGAAAAAGAAAGAAAGAAAGAAAACAAAGGAAGAAATAAAGAAATATTGTATTTGACATCATTCTATCTAAACTAATGCGAACGCTCTGTATCTCTATCATTTAATGATCATACTTTATAGTAGTATCTATATTTATTTTCAAGATAATAATGTGTACAGTCGGTAACAGAAGTGTCCGAACACTAGCAAAAATTCCTATGTAAAAAAAGTACACTTCATACGGTTTTGTTAAGTAAATCCTTGTTGAATCCTGTTCTTAGTCAGTCTAAGAACATGATTCGATAAGGATTTATTTAACAAAACCGCATGAAGTGTACTTTTTTTACATAGGAATTTTTGCTAGTGTTCGGACACTTCTGTTACCGACTGTATATTCATTCGCCTACATTGAATTCCTTAAATATCATTAAAATAAAACATTGTTGCGTACTTGAGGGTTCGTGAGTTGTCCGGGAATGAAAGGCCAAACTTACAAAAATTCAGTAATTTATTCACAGAAAGTTCCAGAAAAATACAGGTCAATAACCCAATTATCAGCTTCAATTCAAGCAGTAACCACAGCTTAAACAACAGCTGTCAATAGCAAATCCACAGTACAAACTGTATAGCAATAACACTTAAAGCAAGTCTCTCTCAAAGAGGCTCAAGAGCAATGCAAGCACTAGCGAAGCTGGCTCAGATCTGAACTGAACTGACTGCCTTGGCGAGGAAGTGCTCCTTATATGCTGTTCATTGGAACCCAGATTTTTCCAGAAAACTCTAGAAAGTAGTCAACCAATCAACTTACAGCTTCCATATTTGGTATATCCCATATAAGGATTTTCTCGCCAAGGTCGCCAAAAAATTTGCCAAGGTGGGAAAAAGTCGCCAAATTTGGCGCCAAATCCATTACCTGCATTACTGGGGCTTTTTAATGCGTTTTTAAGGGAAAATAAGGCTATTTCAACGCTAAAACGACTAGAAATGCACAAAATTAGCACTTTATCAACTTACTAAGCCTCTTTGAAAGAATTTATACAAAAATAAACACAATTACTTACAATTTCGTAACACTGCCCCCCTCCCAAGGACTGCACGTCCCGGGCAGTGCAAACCTTGGTCAAGAGGCGAAACTAAACAAATTTACACAATCTAAAACACAAAAACTAAGTTGCATATAACGATAAAATAGAAATACAAATCAAGTGAGAAATATTTACAAAATTGACAATTATGTACAAATACAAATATTTACATTACGCATGCGCAAATTTTACCAGTATTTACATTTTTAATTTTTAATATTACCGTTACTTGTGGTACTTGGCTAGCCTATTATAGTGCACCACCTTCGGTTTCGATGAAGGTGTTTTAGTGATCCGCACCACTACATCATTCAGCCTTTTTAAGACTGTGTATGGTCCGTCCCAGTTGCACTGTAACTTGGGAGAGAGTCCTTTGCGTCGAACAGGATTGCACAACCAGACCTTCTCTCCTTCCTGAAACTCATGTTGCGTAGCCTTTAGATCGTACCTTGTCTTCATTTTCTCTGATGCAATGTGAATTCGCTCCCGAGCAAAGCTGTGAACGTCCTCAAATCGTGCCTGGAGATCTTGGATGTACTCCTCGGGCGATGAAGTCGCATCGGGTGGACAACCAAACAGGAGATCACAAGGGAGACGAAGTTCACGTCCAAACAGCTTCTGGGCTGGAGTATAGCCGGTGGTTTCATGGACAGCACTTCGATAAGCCAGCAGGAACAATGGCAACTTCATGTCCCCAATCTTGCTGGTTCCTTGATACTAGAAGGGAGAGGTTATTCAGGATGGTACGATTGAACGTCTCGACCATGCCGTCCGACTGGGGATGTAAGGGTGTTGTCCGGGTTTTGTCAATGCCGAGTAGTTCACACAGTCCTTTGAAAACATCAGAGGTAAAGTTCCTACCTTGGTCGGTATGAAGTTGTAGGGGCGTGCCGTATCTTGACACCCATTGCTGCACTAGGACTTCTGCGACTGTGCATGCCTATTGATTGGGAATGGGATATGCCTCAGGCCACTTGGTGAAATAGTCCATCACGACGAGAATGTATTTATTTCCACTGGAGGTCCGTGGCAAAGGACCCAAGATGTCGATTGCAATCCGTTCAAATGGTGCTCTCACGTTATACCGTTGCAGTCTTCCTCGACTTCGTTTCTGCGGGCCTTTACGTGCCGCACAAGCATCACAGGATTAGCACCATTTCTCCACATCCTTCTTTGCCTTGCACCAGTAGAAGCGTTCCCGAACTTTCTGCAGAGTCTTCATTACCCCAAAATGGGCTCTGGTAGAGCTACTATGCAGTTGTTCTAAAACAGCTGGAATTTTTGATCTTGGTAATAAAATCTGCCATCTGAAGCTTTTCCCATCATCAGATTCCCACTTTCTGTATAATACGCCGTTTCTGATATGAAGAGAGTCCCAAAGTGCCCAATAACTTTTCGTAATGGGACTAAATCTGGATATGTCCTGCCAGATAGGTCTGTTGCTGGTCGTCTTCTTCAGCTGTAATATTGGCTTTATGTCAGGATCTTCCAACTGGGATTTTCTAAGTTCTTCGTCATTCCATGGATCGGGATCTTGATCTGATGGTGTTGAGACAGTAACTTGGCAGGCAACCGGATTTATCGGCAGGTATTTCTGTTCGGCTCTAGAGCAGTACTTGCAGCTTTCCGAGCAGGGCTTCCGTGACAAGGCATCTATCTGCATTACCATGTAGAGTCCCTTTACGATGACGTATCTCGAAGTCATATTCCTGCAGGCGTTGTATCCACCTGGCAATCTGTCCTTCCGGGTTCTTGAACTGGAGCAACCACGTTAAAGATGCATGGTCAGTCCGGAGCAGGAATCTTCTGCCATAGAGGTAAAGATGGAAATGTTCTATGGCTTTTACGATGGCGAGTAGCTCTTTCCTGGTGGTACTGTAATTTCGCTCCGGTTTAGACAAGCATTTACTCCAATAGGCAATGACATGTTCTTGACCATCAATTTCCTGCGACAGAACAGCACCGACACTCTCATGGCTGGCATCTGTATCAAGTATGAACTGTCTGTCGGGCTGTGGATATGCCAAGATAGGCGATGATGTTAAGGCCTCTTTAAGTCGCTTGAACGCTTTTTCACATTCATCTGTCCACAGGAACTTATTTTTGGCTTCCGTCAGCTTGTGCAGTGGTCTGGCAATATTTGAGAAACCCTTGACAAACTTCCTGTAGTAAGTGCATAACCCCAGGAAACTTCGTAGTTGGTGTACATTTTCAGGGCGACTCCAGTTCTCGACTGCAGAGATCTTCTCAGGATCAGTTCTCACACCTTCGGCAGAGATGATATGACCGAGGTAGCTCACTTCACGACGGAACAAGTTACACTTGCCTGGATTCAATTTGAGGTTAGCCAATCTGCGTTTCTCCAGCACCTTTCGGATGTTTCGTAGATGGTCTTCAAAAGTGCGCCCCACAATGATAATATCATCCAAATACAACAGACAGGCTTCATAGGAAAGTCCTTTTAGCACTGTCTCCATCAGGCGTTCGAAGGTGGCAGGTGCATTACATAATCCGAATGGCATAACTTTAAATTGCCACAGTCCTTGTCCCGTGGTGAATGCAGTCTTCTCACGATCATCAGGATGTAATTCTACTTGCCAGTAACCGCTCTTCAGATCCAAAGTCGAGAACCATTTATTGCCAGCAAGTGTGTCTAATGTGTCGTCAATTCTGGGAAGAGGGTAACTGTCTTTCTTCGTGATGTCATTCAAACGACGATAATCCACACAAAATCTTGTTGAACCATCCTTTTTCCGCACCAGTACTATGGGAGAGGCCCAAGGACTCGTTGATGGCTCGATGACATCATTGGGCTGCATTTCACTTAGAAGTTCAGTGACCTCTTCCTGTTTAGCAAAGGGAAGTCTTCTTGGATGTTGTTTGATTGGAGGATGATTTCCTGTATCAATTCTGTGCTGGGTGATGTTCGTTCTCCCGACGTCTTCAGGTGTTCGAGAAAAAAGGTCTTTAAATTCTTGGAGTAGCTTCTCTGCAGCACATCTCTGTTCCTTTCCTAACTCTGCATTCTTGTGTAATTCCGTTATTAATTGTTCAGAAGACTTGGATTCAGTTGATTGCGTGGGGCGGTTGATGCATGTTACAGGGGTGCAGGCTGCTAACACCTCATCCTTCTTCACTGTTCGGACCTTATCGCTGATGTTTGCGACTCTCACAGGAATAGTACTCTTTGAGAGATCAACTAGAGATGAAGCTACCAGAACTCCTCTTGGGCTATTGTCTGTATTCGGGTATTCAATCAGTCCATAGCGGAAGTATTGCTTTGTAGGTGGTGTTCCTGAAACTATTGTCTCTGTGTGTGGAGGGATGGAAATTTCAGACTTGGCTGTCATCTGGCAAATTGTCTGAATGTCTTGATTTTCAGTGTTGAACACAGCGATGTCTTCCGAACTCGAATGCAGTGCATTATTCTTGAAGTCCAATTGAAAGTTAAATTTTCTCAGGAAATCAATTCCAATGATTAAAGGATCTCTTATATCAGCCACATATGCCATATGATGGTAACTGGCATTCCCAAAAGTGATGGCCAAGTTCATTTTTCCATATATTTTGATTTCGTCTCCGGTCACAGTCTGGAGTTTAACGCAGGGCGGAGTCCAGATGATCTTCTCTTTTAGTTCTTGAGCCAAATCCGTTCTAATGATGGTCACGTTGGCTCCCGTGTCCAGAATCATCCGGCAGGTGGCGTTGTTGACTTGGCCATAGACGTGAAGTCCATTATCGCCGCCACTCATCGATGAAACATGAAATACTGTAAATTGGGACTCTTTAATTTTAGGCAACCTCCGCCCCGCGAGATGGCCTCCTCTTAGTTTCCCTGCAGTGATGGTGAAGCCGGGTGATTTCCTATAGTTGGTCGTATGGGGCAGTTCCTCTTTACATAACCATCCCCTCCACAGCCCTAGCACTTTATCTTCCGATCCTTTATTTCTATGTTATTTTCCAGGTTGCGCAATCTCTTTAAGATCTCTGCGAAACTTCTCTTCATTTCATTCTCGTCAGCAGGCGTATCATTTAATGAGACTGCTCTTATGGTATGGCGGTCTTTACGGGAGGCTTGTTGGGCTGCCTCTATCCTAAGTGCATAGCCTAAAGCTGATTCTACGTCTCTGATGTTGGAGAGTCTCAGCGCTTTTTGAATTTCTGGATCCCGAACAGCATCGATAAAGTACTGAAGAGCTAAGTCGTTTCGAGTGTCAGCTTGGCAGTCTGAGAATGCTAGGTGTGACAATCTCTGAATGTCCGCTGCCAGCTCTTGCATACTTTCGCCCGTTTTCTGGTAACGGGACTTTAGCTGGAGGTGACTATAGTCCCTAGAACACTTCTCTCCAAACCGTAGCACCAGTGCTCTAGTCAAGGCCTCGAAGTCGTTCCTTTCTTCTTTAGAAACATTTCTCAGTATCTCGCCTGCATCTCCCCGTAATGCTGCTGCTAAGTTGACCGACTTGGCGGTATAGTCCCAGCCGTTAGCTTCAGCTACGATGGAAAACTGCGTCTTATATACAAGCCAGGAGGAACTGCCGTCGTAGGTAGATAGCTTAATAAATTCGTGATTCTGGCTTCTTCTCTCTTTCTTTTCAGTTTCCTGGGGCTTGGATTCTAACTTTTCTTCGAGATGCCGAATCTTGCTCTGCAGTTCATTCCCTATTACCTCTCCGCTCCACTCTTCTCTTATTTTTCTCTCAAGATCTTCCTCCATTCTCTTAAACTTGCTTTCTATCTCTGAAACCTTTCCTTTCAGCTCTTGATCAAAGTTTTCTTTAAATTTCTCCTCAAATTTCTCTTCTATCTTCATAAATCTCTCTTCAAAATTCTTTTCCACTTTCAAAACTTTCTCTTCAAAATTTTCTTCTATCTTTATAACTTTCTCTTCAAAATTTTCTTCTATCTTTATAACTTTCTCTTCTATTCCATCCATTCTGTTTTCCATAACCGTTAATTTACCCTCGATTGATTCTTTCACCCTTGAAAGCTCTCTCTTCATCTCATCTTGATTAGATTTAATTTCTTCCTGAACTTCACCCATAGTGTCTTTCAACTCTCTTTGCGATGTTTCCATTTTCTCTTGTGCTACCTTCATTTCTTCAGTCAAACCGTCTTTCAACTCTCTTTGCGATGTTTCCATTTTCTCTTGTGCTACCTTCATTTCTTTCATCTCTTGACTCAGGCTATCTTTCATCTCTCTTTGCGATGCTTCCATACTTTCTTTCATCTCTCTTTGTCCTTCTTTCATTTCATTCATCTGGGTAGCTAAGCTTTCTAGAAGTTTCTTCATCTGTTCCTCCATAGCTCTTGTTATAACCATTCACAGACAATCCCGCTTCTGACACCAGAAATGTTGCGTACTTGAGGGTTCGTGAGTTGTCCGGGAATGAAAGGCCAAACTTACAAAAATTCAGTAATTTATGTACAGAAAGTTCCAGAAAAATACAGGTCAATAACCCAATTATCAGCTTCAATTCAAGCAGTAACCACAGCTTAAACAACAGCTGTCAATAGCAAATCCACAGTACAAACTGTATAGCAATAACACTTGAAGCAAGTCTCTCTCAAAGAGGCTCAAGAGCAATGCAAGCACTAGCGAAGCTGGCTGAGATCTGAACTGAACTGACTGCCTTGGCGAGGAAGCGCTCCTTATATGCTGTTCCATGGAACCCAGATTTTTCGAGAAAACTCTAGAAAGTGGTCAACCAATCAACTTACAGCTTCCATATTTGTTATATCCCATATAAGGATTTTCTCGCCAAGGTCGCCAAAAAATTCGCCAAGGTGGGAAAAAGTCGCCAAATTTGGCGCCAAATCCATTACCTGCATTACTGGGGCTTTTTAATGCGTTTTTAAGGGAAAATAAGGCTATTTCAACGCTAAAACGACTAGAAATGCACAAAATTAGCACTTTATCAACTTACTAAGCCTCTTTGAAAGAATTTATACAAAAATAAACACAATTATTTACAATTTCGTAACAATATTTTAACAAAAAAAATTATTTATGATATATGAGTACCTATATTGAAAAGTTCTTATTGAGCTTGCACAAATGGTAACTAAACGTCTTTTGCATAACTTCGTAATTAAAATAGATTTTAAATATATATTTTGGATATTTCTTTTGCATTTTTTTTTTTTAATTTAGGACTGTAATAGTGATTAGTGTTTGATACTCAATTTAATACTTTAGCACATGACTGTACTGGGATTCGATACTCAAGCCTGAAAAAAACCGACGTGTTACATTGGTGACGTGGTTGAAGAACATAAAAACTGATTCTTATTGAGCTTGTACAAATGATAACTAAACGTCTTTTGCATAACTTCGTAATTAAAGTAGATTGATCAGTAATGGAAATTTTAAAGAGTTTTTTTTTCGATATTTCTTTTGCGTTGTTTTTATTTTAGGGACTGTAATAGTGATTAGTGTTTGATGCTCAATTTAATATTTTAGCTCATGACTGTACTGAAATTCGATACTCAAGCCTGACAAAAAAAAAAAAAAAAGACGTGTACATTAAAGGCGGTTGGTGAACATAAAATCTATTGTGACTATGATGTCTTCTATGTTCCAAAATTAATTCCTCCGTTTGTTATGTATGCGAGGAGGGCCATCCCATCCCAAAAGGATAAAAATTGTGATAGTATGTCTCCGCATCACCCATTGAAGGGAATCTCAGATCGTCACCAATAACCTTCTAAGTAAATAGAGGGGGACGTTATACCCATACCTTGCTTTTTCTCAATATTAGACACTATTATGTTTATCCCAGTGACACCATTGAATTTTTCAGAAAAAAATAGATAAATTGCGAACTAATTGGAAAGATAGATATAATTAAGGAATATAATTTTCTGTTGTTTAAATGAGGCAATAAAATGAAAAAGTATATTAACATGTATCTAAAAGCGAAAACATGAAAACTATAAGAATTGATCGGTTTCACTGACACGCTCCAATTTCAGTTCATTAACCATATTGTTTTATTTCAATGAAATTTTTAATTTCAAATAATATTTAAATAAACTGTTAAGCGATAATAATATAAATACCTAGGCTATCAAATCTTCCTTTAATGTTTTGTTTTCTTAACTGCTGGTTATTTCTTAAAAAAAAAAGCTCTATATAATTAAATAGATAAACTCACATAGATGTATCAAGATGTCACAATCTGATTTTATAAAATGCGTTGACTCTGAATTTGTAAAAATACAGCACTTTTTCCTAGACTGTTTCTAACATCTCGACTGTTTCAAACATCCTGCCAGTTTACGGGGCTGTTTGATATCGATAATGATGACATGTAATAATTTTATGTAGTAATTTATAATTTCGAATTTCGAAAATTAATACCACATTCCCATTTTATATAACTATATATATAAAGGGGAAAAAATCCAAGTAAGATTTTTTTTTCTATAGCAATTAATAAAATGATATTCTTGAGGAAAGTATTCAATTAATATTTAAAAATAAAATTATATTGTTATGATAGAAATATAACTTGAATAATATATCTTTTTTAAATTTATATTATAGAGGAGCAAGAAATAGAGTCTAAACTCTTGTTTTAAAGTATTAAAAATCAATTCTTTTTCTGTACGTTGGCAACGTCATTCACAGCAAAAACGTTTCGTAATTTTTTTTTGCCTAGTGAAAATCTAAGACATATAAATATGCATTTATTCTCCGAGATAGATCACAAAAACCTCAGGTGAAACAGGTGCTTACTAGAAATTAATTAATTTTGTATTAATATATATATATATATATATCATTCAGTAAATATCACTTTGTCAACTCAAAATGTTTCGACAGAATTGTTTTATAAATGCATTTCTATAAATTCTATATCTGAAATAGAATGTCTTATTTTTAAATAATTGTTACTTGTCTTTGAAATCGGCATTTTTAAATAGAGAATTTAAGCATGGAAATATTGGGAAATTTTAAAAATCGATTCAAAAGCCATAAATTCTAAACTTCTTTGAATTGCGGGATAAGAAATATTCCATGATACAATTTTTTGTTGCCTTAGGGGTTACATTTGCATTGAGTTTTAAATTCTCTGCATTCACATTTCTCAACATAACAAATATCGGGCAAACACGTATAAATCCCTTTGCTTTTGTTCTCTGTTTGAAGATAGTTTTGCCTTTTGGTATTCTGTAAAAAAAAAAACAAAATACGCAAAAGTGTTTTATTGTACTTATTACAGAATAAAATACATTTT
Source organism: Salticus scenicus (assembly GCA_963930645.1). NCBI lineage: Eukaryota > Metazoa > Arthropoda > Arachnida > Araneae > Salticidae > Salticus > Salticus scenicus. The sequence continues at coordinate 152,406,427 of OZ005662.1, forward strand.
ATCGAATTGATAACATTAAATAAAGGTTATTTTAAATGCTTTCAGTAGGGTTTTATATTATTTAATAAGGTTTTATAATTTGTTTTAAAACATAGTAAATGTTAACACATGCTGTAATCAGTGTTACCACATATGGCGGATTCTTTATTCAATAGTCACCAATAATTTTTAATTGTAACTTTTGCCTAGTCACTTCAAAGATTGATTGTATATTATGTATATCACTTCTCAAAATTATAGGTGATTACTGAAAAAAATGTTCACCAGATCTGGCAACACTAGCTTTAATATTTGCATATGGATATAGATGCATTATTACTCATGATCTTATTTTATTTTATTTTATTTTATTTATTTATTTACTTAATTTTGAAAAGCATCAATATCTTAAAAAAAATGCATGCGTATATTCAAATATAGAGGTTATTTAAGAAAGAATTAAACACGAGAGAGAAAAAAAAGTAATATAGTAATAATAACAAAAGTAATAATAACAATAATAATAATAATAATTTGTTTCATAATGTTATACATCAAATTAAAGCTAATTCCAAGTATAAATTCTAATAAAAAATACTCTTTGATACAAAGTAAATTTTTAAAAATTTAACTTTTAACATTAAAGAATTTTTCCAAAAAGAGAGAAAATACTTTATAATATATGCACGTAACTTTTTGATATGCCCATGTTCCATGTAAGTTCCATTACAGAAGAAGATGACGATACATGTAAAAATCAATCAACAGTCATCTTAGAAGTCCCATTATTATTGCTTGTAAACAGTAAGAAATTATGTATTTTTGACCTTTAGTTATACATATATGCATATATAAATTATATATATATATTATATTATATTGTATTATATATATATATATATGAATATATATATATATTATCGACATAACAGTCAATTTTTGATAAGTATTAATTCAGTTAATTTTAATTAATAAAGAGATCAAATTCGAAATTAATTTTAGAATTACTATAGAATTTGCACTATATATATATACTAGCATGCTTTGTCAGTTTCGCTATATTTAGCAGAAATCTCGAATATTCATATCATTATTAAAAAATTCTAAAAAAAAAAAAAAAAAAAAAAAAATGGGATTTGACGAAATCGAAGTTAAAATAACTGCTGCGTTCAGTAGTGCTTTTTTCCGCCGGCAACATGAGGCGTCCGGTTCCCCACTTCCATCGTCAGCGATTTACCCGCTGTTTACTCCCCGTATCCCACGCGCGATTTAGTAGTTCCGTGTAGCCCACTAAAGTGCATATTGCTTAAAATTAATCAACATCTACACACAAAATTCGCCATTCTAAGGTCATTTGAAGCAGATATCATCTTGAAACCGTCTTTTTGCCCAATTTGCCTAAAAATTGCTTTCTTGGGATAATTTGGAGCAGAGTTTTGTTTAAAAACTTATTTTTGCCCTACCTCGATCATAAAAGTTTGGAAGAGGGGATTTTGGAAATTCTCTTTATATTACATGTTGAATACGTAAAACTGACTCACATACAAAAATTGCTTTTCTAAGATAATTTGAACAGATTTAAGCTCGAAAACGTGTTTTTGCTCCCCCCCCCCCCCACTCCAACAGGAATTGCATTTAGTACGCATAACGCATTGATCTATCAAATTATTGTTTCCGGAGGTAATTTGGAAAATTTACTCTTGAAAACTTGTTTTCACCTGCTTTTAATGAGTGTGAGAAGAAATTTCCCGAAATCCCATTATAGTGTTTGTTGGGTACGCATAACTAACCCACACATAAAAATTAATCTCACTCAAATAATTTTTAACAAGGTTGAGCTTGGAAAAGCTTGTCTCCTTAGCCTTATGCCTCCTTGCGGGGAAATGGAGGGAATTACGTAAAATCTCCTTTCAGTGGGTGTTGTTCACATACAGGCAATCCACGCACCAAAATACGTGAACGCAGCTCCTTTAGATTTCCAAAGACAAATTTAGCGCTTAAAAGGGGGTGGGGGGTCTCAAACTTGTACGCTCGCAACGACTCCTCCCTCCCCCTCCCCCGCAAAAAAAATAATAATCGTAAAAAAATAATAATAGGTTTTTGGAAATATTCTAAAGAATACACAGCCCTGACTTAACGTATTTCTACTATTTTTGGAAGAGTTAGACTCAAATATACAGAATTTCAAAAAATTTCTTCCGAAAACTGATTTTTCCCTCTTTTTTTTAAAAATCTAAAGTTCTAAAATAGCAGAAAATGGTTTTTGTGTACTTACGTCTAGTGTCTCCATGTGCAATTTCTTCAGAGTGAAGTAATTCGGAGCGGAGTTATGATTACAAATATGTTTTTGCCCCAGGGGGGGGGGATGGAAGGGAATTTTGAAAAAGTTGATAGATATACTTTTAAGTTGTGTACAGACCTAATTCTCTGCTAATTGTTGTTGAATTCCAACCAGCCGTTCCCACGTGATACCTGGCCAAAAATAATGTTACAGACATACAGGCACAACTGATTTTATTAATATAGATAGATGTTATATTGATATAAATATTTATTCATATATCATAAATTATCATAACAAAGTTATATTGGCATTGAAAAGGATGTATGAATTCTTAGTATACAAAAAAAAAAAAAGATTATAATGAATAATATATATCAGCGTATAAAAAAAACCTCATTGTTATACTTGCATATATTAAGACTAATTCTTGTTAGATTACTTTGGATATTTGCCATATTGATTTTTATAGACACACACTCATATATATATATATATATATATATATATCTATATATAAATATATATATATACATATACATGTAAGTGTGTATTTAAGATTGTTTTTGTTTAATGCATATATTCAACAAACAACGTCAATAAAGCTTAGATTTTACTTCTAAGTACTCGCTTTTTATCTAATTTAAAATAATAGATAAATATCCTTGCAATTTGCTTTGACATCGTATTATACTAGGTTTTATAAACTTCTACCTTCTAAATTTCTGTATTTACTGTGAACTATTATCAGCCACAATGTCAAATCCAGTGTTCTCGTACATTGATATGTACAAAGTGTTATCGTTTTGAATGCTATCTTTTATAAAAGTAATTAGATATTATGTATTTTTACAAAATATTGAAAGACATAAGGTTTTACATAAGGTTCAGAAAGTTGTCCTTTGAATTATTCTGACGAAATCTTATTAAATATCTAAGTATGTATAATGAGAGTACATATTTATATATATATATATATATATATATATATATATATGTATGAAAAAATATAGAAAATCGACACATTAATAACCCCCACACACACACACACACAAAATAAAAAAGAAAAGAAAAACAAATGTTTAATAGCAACAATTAAAATAAATTTGAAGAAATCATAAAATACGTGTAAAATATTAGAGCATGTGTTTTAATGAGTAATTTGCGTAAAGTAAAATTTGTCATTTTATATAGCAATGGCATATATATTAGTGTCATTGATAAAGCTATTTCAAATAACACATAATTTTGTTAACCAGCACATGTATACAAAATATTAAAGCATGTGTTTTTAATAAGTATATTGTGAAAAGTTTATATATATATATATATATATATATATATATATATATCAGTTAGATAGATATTATTGTAATGTTATTGATAAAGCTTTTTCAAAAACGCATAATTTTGTTAATCAATATATTCTAAAACTCATGTATAAAAATTACGTCAGATCTGTTTTACGGATATTCATCATTAAAAACTGGGATTCTCATTCTTTTTTAACATTAAAAACTGTAATTAACAATACAGAATCGCATATTAGAAATCTTTACTTTAAGTATATGTAAAAACAAATTGCTCAGAAATAAGTAAAAATAAATTATTTTAAACACATACAAAATGAATAATTTATGCAAATGTATATAATAATGTATAAAAATAAATATTATAAGTTTTATATTCATAATTTTAAATCGACACTTAATATGTATGAATTTTTTCATAAAACACTAAAAATAATTTTATACTTGTGATAAAATTTAAATAAAAATAATTGTGTGTTTCTTTTTTCTTATTTTTGTACATTTGTATCACTACTTAAAATCTTATGCTATAAAAATCTAATATTATTAAACGTACTTCTAATATTTAATATTAGAAATATCATTAAATAAAATTACATAAATGTCTTGTTGGTAGACACAAATGCTGTCTCTCAAAGAAATGAATTATACTTTATCTTTAATTTAATCAAGGAGTGTAAAAATAATAATAATAATAAATAAATTAATAATAATAATAATATATTATTAAAATTAGTATAAAAAAATCAGGTATCATCGCTTGTGCTCGCATAACAATTCACTATAGTTTTAATATAAGAAATTATTCCTACGGTAGATATTACTTTTATAAAATTCAAATTATGTAGCAAAATGCAACCAACATCGTTGTTTTTCTTTGTTCTATTCTATTTCTTAAAATAATTTTTATAGATGCCACACGCATCATATAAACTTTAAATTTTACATCTACTTTTTAAAATAGCACGTGATCATGTTTTATATAAAAATTAAATTATATATATATACACACACACACGCACACACATATATATTACTTACTTTTATTTCATTCTGCACGCGCACTTTTTATTTCGTAATTCAAAATTATATATATATATATATAAACTTTTTCGATAGTGTTTGTTTCGATACTGATTATTATTAATTTCCTTTTCCTTTCTTTTTCTATCCTAAAGAAAAAAAAAAAATGATGAAATTCCGGCAAAAGCAGACTTTTTTTTTTTTTTTCAAATTATAACATTGCTTTCAAATTATTCAATTATATTTTCAATAAATTTTAGATTTCGATAAATGTACAACTATCGAAAAATGATCTCGATAAATGCCCAACTATCAAAAAATGACACCGCAAAATTCCCAGATTGAGATTAATTGTCCTCAGTCCTAAAAAAATAAAGAAAAAACTTTTCTACTTTTTATTTTACTTTGAAAAGTAATTTTTTAATATAAATAAGAATTGGAAAATTACTTTTAAATGAAAAAATCTCATAGATTGCCATTCAAACGAAAAAAAAAAAAAGAAATCGCTGCAATTTTCAATACTCTTCTGTGTGAATTTCTTTCAAGTGATTTAATTTAAATTTTTCAAGTATATTATGTAAATATTGAAAATCTTTCACTGCAGACAGCAGATATGTCATATTCATTAAAACACTTTCGACCGAGACGTCTGAGTAAACATTTTATTTTTCCTATCTTGAACCTTGAAAGATTCTGGGACGCTTTTATTATTTTCTTTACACTCTTTGTCAATAACTTTTAACACGGATTTCTTATCTCCATCTAATTTGCATTTAAAAAAGACAAATAAAGCCCGAATTAATTGACATATTTTAATTTTAATTTTTGCATCAAATTTACTAAACGTGTGTTACACATCATGAAATATATGTTTACATCTGTAAAAAAAAAAAAAAAAAAAAAAAAAGTCATTGTTATAGTTGTATATATTAAGACTAATTTTTGTTACTTTACTTGGATTTTTAAAACTTATAGCAATATACCTTACTAAGATAGTCAAGTATAACAGCATATACGAATTTCTTAATATATATATATATATATATATATATATATATATATATATATATATATATATAAGTTGTTTCATCAAACTATTGCACTAATAATTTTTTATGACATATATGATAACTGAAGCAGAAGAAGACAATTTATAGATATTTTATAGTTATCGTTTGTGCAATAATTTTTAATTTGAGCCATTTTAACTCTAAAGTACGTTTGATACATCAATAAACTTTTCTTTGCACGACTATCGTTCGAAAAATGCAAATTCATGCAAATTTTTAAAGGAAAAAAGTATTTTTTTAACAGAACTTAAATTATGCCAGTAGTGAATATATAAAAACCTAATATTGGACGCGCTTAAATTATAAAAGAAAAAAAAAAAAAAAAAAAGCCAAACAAAATGCGAACTGATTAGAAAAATAAATTTTATTTAAAAGAAATATTTTTAGTTGCATTATTGGTTGAAATAATAAAAAATAAATAAAAAAATAAACTTCTATCATAACCTGTATATCAATAACATCAAAAAACTTTTTTTGGTTTCAATTAAATATTAAAATTTCAGTACATCAATCATATTGCTTTATTTAAATAAATCTAGCTTAAAAATGCTTGAATCAGTATCTTTCAAAATACAGTTTTATGTAAAAAGAACTGATTAAGGTATCGAACATTTGTTAGATTTAAAATCTCTAAAATTAAAATCAATACACAAAAAGATAGAATATGGATTATTTTTTTCTACTGGAGCACAAAAGTTTTATGTTTTACTATAATAATATTATTGCAACAGATTGGTGCAAATAGTAAATACTTTATTTTCAGAGGAACTTCGGTAATGTTATAAACAATTATTATCGGAATATTTTACATTCTTATAAGCTTTAAAAACTCAAATATGATATAAAAATTTAGCCATTATCTGTGATAATTTTATTACAGATTATTATGTACATGCATAGAGCTACGTGTCGAAAATCTCTTACAAAGAAACATTCAAAAGGTGTCGTCTTAATAAAATAATGAAAACAATATATGTTATTCTACTTTTCATAAAACACCAGAAAATGAAAAAAAGTTATCGGATGAAATGAATTACAGCGACCACAAAAAATTATAAAAATTAAGCATTTTTGGCGATTTAGTGCTGTTAAGAGATAAGCTAGCACTGAGATTGCCGTGTACGATACAGAACCGTGTTTTGCTTCACCGCCAAGTACTCAAAATCAATCGCACAATAGTGGGAATTCGCCAAATATACTTAATTTTGGTATTTTACTGTGGTCGCTGTGATTAATTTCAGCCGATATGTTTTTCACTTTCTGGTGTTTTATGAAGAGTAGAATCACATTTTTTTATTCAATATTTTTTTAAGACAACACCTTTTGAATATTTCCTTGTTAGTATGATTAAAAAAAAAAATCAGAGTAATATAGGTTATCTACTTATTACAAGAGAGCACAGTCGATGCCACAGTCAGTTATAGAATATAGAGGGTTTTTTATAATATAGGGTTAGTCTGTGTATGGAGTCATTCTGTGTTAGAACCAGTAGGAGTACAGAAAATAAAAGTCAGTGATTTCATACAATGAATGTTTTTTATGCTAGAAAATAAAATAAAAGAAAAGAAACAGCAGTTATATAATTTAGAAGAAAAAAAATATTGTAGGCTTTTGATTTTGTAATAAAGGCCATTGCATAAAAAAATGAATAAAATAAAAATGAATAAAGGGGGATGGCATTTAAAATTTAGCTTCTTAATATTTATACATCATCTGTGACCGAGTAGCTGTGTTCTCTTACCTAGAAAACAAGAGGTGACGATTTACATTCCAGATAGCGCTCGTCGGCAAAACCGTTCCAATATTTACGAAAGTTTCACTAAAATTTGCGTATTTAGGAGTTAGGAACATGATAGATAGACCACAAATTAAGTAATTTTACCCAGGGTGTCCTATCATAATATATCGTATCATTATGTCCTATCGTAAATAATTAAATTTAATACAAACATAACGACACGTACTTTACTATTCAAGATGTTATTAAATAGACCAATATAGTTTTATAATAATATACAAAAGTATTTTCTTAGTAATTTTCTTCAAAGTATTATAGATTGATTTTTTATTCAATTAGAAATTGTAAATCAGAGTTTAAATTATTGATTAATTTTACATTTTTTAAAAGAAATTTCTGAAACTAATTTACAGTTTTAGTTTATTTATGCAATACTCACATAGTTAAAATAAAAAGTATTAATGTTTAAATTATCCATTTCACGACTATTTGCTCTAGTGCAAATTTTAAAAAAACACAAAACTAAACTTCATAGATCGACCAAATCTATTTATTACCTAAACAAAAAATATAACTAATAAAATAACCCTATTATAATTATTTACAAATATACTTTATTATCGAAGATTTTAATTAATCATAAAGGGTAGACAACTTTTATTTCGAAGGTGTTTTACTTATAAAAATTCAAACCCTATACGCTGGAGCTAAAAGTTGTTCAGTAATTAGTGCTGTTGTATTCTACAATGCTAGGGACATACAATTGGGTAAATTGCCCTCGGTGAGGAACTAGGAAGGCACGTATGTTAAAAGCAGTTAACTCTTAAGATTATTTATATATATATATATATATAACCCCACAGGCAAGTCAAAAGTCTTGCCGCCTGCCTGCTTTCTTCCTTTCTTGGTTTATTTTCCCTGGATTTTGATTTAGTTTGAGTTTTCCTGTTGGAATTTGATTTAGTTGGTTTGTTGTATCGTTTGTTTTGCAGGCCATTAAAAATTAAATTTGGTTTCTTTAAATATGTGTATTTCATCCCATGAGGATTTTTTTTTCACCTTTCTGAGCTTCTCCTACATAGAGAAATTGTTCATTCTTATTGGTCTTTGTGGTTTTAGTGATCTTGTGTATGTTGTTCTACTGCGCTTAATGGGTCATTATAGTTCATTACAGGGTTCTCTTTTTCTCACCTTCAAATAGTGTCCTAGAGTCAACCTTCTTTTCATCAGAGTCTAAGTACAAGGTCCTATCTCAATTTTTAACAGGTATTGTTGTACAGTGGTTTGGCGTCAATGCTATTTTTGAACCTGATAATTGAATCAATTTGGGAAATCTTGTTGCTTTGTTTGGCGAGTGTATGACTCTTTGGTGAAATGATTGACTAACTATTCTTCGTTCTCATTCTTTGCTTCTACTATCAAAATGATTATATATATATATATACACATATATACATCAGCATATATATATGTATGCACACACACACACACACACACATATATATATATATATATATATATATATATATATGTTATATACGTAGATGCCAACAATTTAAGTTATTTCGGAGTATTTTTAACCCCGCCTTTATTTCTTACTATTTACTTTTTAAAATTATTTTTTTCTTATTTTATCGATGCTGTATACTGGAGAAAAATTTTCTATAAATAAATTTTTGCAAAATAAAGGCGGGGCTGAAAATAAATCAGAATAAATTAAAATGTTGCCAAATATGATATATATGTATCATATATATATATATATATATATATATATATATATATATATATATGCGTGTCAATGTAAATGTTCAACAATTTATTATACGTAAAATTTGCAGTTATATGTTAAGAATATAAATATTTTTGGAAAAAAATTAAACAATTAATGAGCGCATCATCGTAATTACAGCCAAACATGTAATATTAAAAGTAACTTCAGTGTTTCCTTTTAATTAAATTTGTTACTGACTTTTGTAACATTAATTAATGTCAAATCAATAAAGTATCTTTAAAACTTGTGACTTGAAACATTGTAGTGAAGCAATATTCCATAAATTACATGTCATTCGTTTGACATGTCCACGGATAAGAAGAATATATCTAATTAGTGTTCAATACATTGAACAGCTAAATGCAATTTAACGCAATTTCAAGCAAATGTAAAAATGTTAGTTACAACTGGCAAGAACTAAAATGTAATTATGACGCTAAAATTTGTTTATGCATTTAATTTTCTAATTCATTAATACGTCTATGTATTCAATTTAATATAACATTTTATTTAATTATTTATTTTCGTCTAGGGAAATAATTTATCCTAACTGAAAACATTTTTTTTTCAGAATAGCGTTTATTTGCACTGTTTTTAAAAAGAAATTGCTTTTTTTTTCGATTCAATATATTAAAATGTAGTACTAAAATTCAATGCGACTGGCTCGGGCATTAATTTTAAATAAACATATATGAAAGAAAAATATATTTAAATATATTTTACAAATGAATATTAATATAAAACTATAAATAAATAAATAAATAAATAAATACACACACACATATATTATCTATACATATATACACATATTATAGTGTGGCCTGACAGAAAATGTTTTAAAATATCCATATATTCATATATTATTTAAAATTCTTACTTCTTCTTCTTCTTTTTTTTTTTTTTTTTCATAATTAGGTTTTAAATTGAAAAAGATTATAATGAACTATTAACTTACTTGTTTTTAACCTTTTTAGTTGTTTTTTGTTATTATTTTTATTTTGTAACTCTAGCCTTTAAAAAAAAAAAAAAAAAAAAAAAAAAAAAAAATATTTATAAAATAGTACATCAACTTTTTGTGTTCATTCTACGATAGTATTGTTTAAATATATAAGTTTCAATTATATTTAAATACATACTTATCTGGGTAGTCCAAATTTTGAAAATTCAATGCAACTGCCCATAATTTAGATAGATTTTACTAACAAATTTTTTCTCTTAAAAAAAAAAAAAAAAAAAAGAATCCTTAGTAGGAGAATTAATCTTTGTTCAATTCTGCTTTTTTTTTTTTTTTACTTTCCGAACACTAGAGTGAGGAAAGTATTGTAATCATGTAAAAAATCCGAATTTGAGATTTTGATGTTTCTATACGTTTCGAGGTCCAATGAGTTCGTTTTCACTATTTTTGCGATAATGTATGCATGTGTGTGTATATGTATGTGTGTATGTATGTGTGTATGTCTGTGAGTGAACACGCTAGCTTCTAAACGCTTTGTTCGAATAAGCTGAAAGTTGGTACGTATATTGTAAGTCACCATAGTACGAACCCTATAGATTTTGGTGAATCTAGCACTTATATTTTTTTTACAGGGACACAAAGAAAAATTCTTTATCATTATGGCCTATGGGACGAAAATCTTAAAAGTGCGATAGCATCTAAACGCCTTATTCAATTGAGCGAAAAATTTATACACATATTATAGGTCACAGATACTCAATCTGTATAGATTTTGGAGAATTACTTATAGATTTTTTACAGGAACACAAAGAAAAATTCTTTATCATTATGGCCTATGGGGCCAAATTTTTAAAAGTGTGATAGGGTCTAAACGCCTGATTAATCTGAGCAAAAAATTTTTACAGATGTTATAGGTCACAGTTGCACAAACTGTACAGATTTTGGTGAATCTAGCACTTACAGTGTTTTTACAGGGACACAAAGAAAAATTCTTTATCATTATGGCCTATGGGACCAAGTTTTTAAAAGTACGATAGCATCTAAACGCCTTATTCAATTGAGCTGAAAATTTATATGAATATTATAAATCGCTGTTGCACTAAGTATAAGCATTTTGGTGAATCTAGCATTGATAGGTTTTTACAGGGACACAACGAAACATTCTTTATCTTTATGATCAAAGTTCAAAGTTCAGTAGCGTTAAATAAAACATCGTGTAATATATGGAGAAAAATTCTCAAACACTCTATTATGGGTTTCTCTCTTTTGTTCGTTTAATATCTCCTCTTTCTTTACTTTATCTACAAAACTGTTAATTACTCAATGTTCGGAAAGTCGAGTGGAGTCACTCCAGATTTTTTTGTTTTTCTACAGACGAGAAAATATTTTTTTTATAAGGTCCTTTTCTCATTTGTCTTTCAACGCAAGTGTTTTTCTTTCAAACAATTAACAAATATTTCGATATTAACAATGCTTTTTGTTAAGAAAAGGGTCAGAAAAAAGGGTTGAGAAGCAGATAGGTTGAGAGACAAGTTGGCTTAAGAGGCAGACAGGTAGAGAAGTTTATAAGGATACGCATGGTTGTGTAAATGATGATGATAAAAGTGATTTTATTTTCGTTTTTAACGATTGCATGCAAATGAGAATTAAAATAACTCCAGTAAATTCCGATAATTTTGATGTTGGATCAATGTATTAATAGTGCACGAATGACAGAGCTAAACATTTCTAGTGAGATGCTACTTAAAGACAGTTTACAGAATTCATGGTGTTATAAAAGAAAACTTGATTTGCGAATTTTAACAGAAATTATATTTCTAAAGCATTTTATAACTTTTATTTTTTTCTCTCCTGATATCAATATTTAGACGAGCAAATATTATTATTTTCAATAATATCCGTAGTTATAATCCATCGTTCTCAGTGGTCAATTCTGAAGCTAAAATTTATGACACAGTATTACGTTGTGTGTATAAATACAAAATTCATGATACGTTCTATTATAGAGTAGTCCAATGACTTCAGTATCTGTTTGTACACCATTTTATAACATTTTACATTTTAGGATGTAGAAAGTTCTATAAGTTACGAAGTTTATGAACAATGGAATGACACTCAGAATAGAAAGATGATACACAGGAAATATCTATTGAACAGAGTCTGTCTGTCCTTTTATGCGATTATTCTCAAAATGATTTGTCGTTGTTGTACTCCCAAAAATCAAAATAAGGAGATTTGTACAGTCATTATGGTCGAATGTCGATAATTCTGTTACACAAGCATATTTAATTATGTATGAAGATAAAAAGAAATATTTAAAAAAGGAAAAAAAAATAATAAACTGTTCGAATATATATTTTCTATTTTTGTTATTAATGATTGAAGTAATTTTTCGGTTAATAGACAAAACATTATTTAATTTACATTTTATTTAATTACTATAACTCCATATTTTTTAAATATATATATATATGCTTAATTGTATCATATTTAGTCACATCTTTCATTATAAAAAGAAAAACCTCCAATAATTGTATTAAAATCCCATAAATGACATTGCATGTCTTTCTCAGAAAACTAATGTTTCAAAATATTCATTATAAAAATGAAGTTTCTAAGTTACTTCAAATTATTTTTAATATAATTTATAAATTCTTATAACAATGATTTGTATTGAACACAAAAATCGATAACACTTACTGAATCTTGTCTTTTTTTCTTACGCATAAATTTGAAAAATGCTCGTTATTTCAAAATCAATTCACTTTTACAATGAACGACAATACTTAGGGATTATGTTCCAGTTTTTAATAAACATTCAACGACTGAACGACTGAAAATTAATACGTTATTTCACAAAAACTAAAATGAGGTTAATCATCAAAACTAAATTAAAAACTGGTGTACAATCAATATATAGATTTTAAAACTTCTTTACACACCATAAATTTTAAGCCAGCACAACCGGTTTCGAAAGGACGCAGCCTTTCTTCATCAGGTGCTAAAATGTTTTGCTTTTGCCTCCAAGGAAGTAGCACGTGTTTTTTGTACCTGATGTAGAAAGGCTGCGTCCTTTCGAAACCGGTTGTGCTGGCTTAAAATGTATGGCGTGTAAAGAAGTTTTAAAATCTATATAATACGATATTTGATTACAATTCTGACCACGTAAAAATCCTCACATCAGTTAAACATATAAAATATTTTTCTTTATATTTATAAATTTGTAGAACAATATCTGAGACCTAAAAAATTTAGTAGTTTGCAGATCTGTAAATGATATAAATGTCGAATTGACTTTACTCTAGCTGCATTAATCGATCGTATTTTGCTCGGCCTTTCATCGACTCCTTTAAATTTGTCCGAACATTAACATGGGAACATACTTTTGAGCTGCATCTAAGACAGGTTTTTGATGAGAAATATTTCACCGAAAAGAGATATCCAGCCGATAACAATTTACATGAAATCTCCATGAAATTCATGTTTTATCATCGGATTGTTGATAGATCAGTTTCTAAAATTAATTGGTTTTAACTGTCACCGATCAGACATTTCACATAAATTTCCGAAGTCGTTCATTATTCTCGATGAGATGCCAATTATCAGCCGTTCATCAGTTCATCGGTCTTCGATGAAAGACCTTTTTTTCTCTGTTCTGCGAATAAATGTCTGAAGTTTATTTTTTATAGACATACGCGGGAAAAATGTAATATAAAATATATATATATCAAAATCAGATTTTTTTAAAATCTGTTTATATAGACAGATAAATGTCTTTAATTCAGATTCTTACCTCTGTTTTATTATAGAAAAACACTCAACTGTTTTAAATTGAAGCATGCGTAATGTCTAAAATTGTGGATAGTATGTCAGACAAATTGTGTCAGATTTTTTTTCGGGCAAACGTCTGTCAGAATTTAGAAGCTTCTATTTACAGTAGGTTTATGAGAGTGCAATAGTTTAAGGCAGTAAAAGTTCATACATTTCCATTAATTGCATATATTTTCATAGTTATGTAATACATGTGTGCTCGTTTGCATGACAGTTTATAATATTAAATATATATATATATATTGCAGTAAAAAGTACGTAAAAATGAAATTAAAAGATATTAAAAAATGTGTACGTCAACGTCATAAATTGCAAAAAAGTGCAACAATTGTTTATTGTCTAAATAATAGCACGACCTTTCATCAGTTGAAATATTTAGTCACAAGTGCATCATGAAAATGTCAACGTTCTAAGCTATAGCAACTGGTTACACAATCGTAAGATTTCTTTGAAAAATATTTTTATTGCACGGAATAAATCAAAATTGAAAAAAGATACTCACAAACAAATTGAACTGAAAGTGGCTGTTATAAAATTATGAGAATAGAAATCTACGTTTCTAATTTCTTAAGAAAGGAAAAATCGAGAGTTATTGATGGAAAAGCTTTTTAATATATCTTATCAATTTTTAAAATATAAAAATTTTTCTAGGAATAAAATTGATAAAATAAAAATATATATGTTATTTCTGAGAAAGTCAAGGCACTGAGAATAATATGAGCAGCACAAAGAAGTAGATGATATAAAAATTTCAGGTATTTTCAATTGAGCAACATATAGAAAAAATATATGAAGAAAGACAAACAAAAAAAAATGATTTTGAAGACTGTGGTTGAAAACAAATCATTGCGTTGAGAAACAATTGCGTACAGAAAAAGAAAAAAAAAAACATTCGATTTTTCGTTCTTGATGGGTCGTGTTAGTATTTCGACCCTGAAGCAATTGTTGCGGATTTTTGAAATTATGGTATTTGCTTACATTTGTTTTTCTTATTACCTATATATAATTAAATTTTAACATCAGTCAATTAAATTAAAAGCATTGATCAATTAATTATCTGTGACATTTACTAAGTTTAATCTTTAGTTTTTAATCATAAATATACAGATGTAAATACATAGATACATTTTAATAAATATGCATCTCAGTTCAACGTTGCTTTAAATGCATCAATATTCAAAAGCACGGAAGGAATCTTATAGTTTCCGAGTTTTTCGCAGTTTGTAACTTATTCAAAATCAATTTTTAACATTCAGTGTATACAATAATTTGACAGAATACGAAAGACAAAAATAAGAATGAAATGCCAAACAGCCATTCAAGTGCCATTACTTATTAACTTATCTTAGTGAACACGCGTTAAAACATTATTAAACATTTGGGTATCTAAATAAATTACTTGTGAAATATTAATGTTGTTTGCTTAGGTATTTTTCAACTTTCATTTTAATATTAATTATTCATTGATATTTGTCTTTTACATGCTAATAAAATGTATCTAATAAAAAAAATAAAAAAAAATTATTTACTTGTTTCGTTACTATAATACGTAAATTGCAGTTTTTTCCATCTTTTTTATTTTCTTTTTAATGCTATATTCGTTAATTCGAAAAATGCATAGTAATGATAGAATTGTGCGAAATTATTGTAAAAAAAAAAAGACCCAATTTTGTGCCTAATTGAAAGTGCAAAATTAAATTAATTTATAAAAAATTTCAATATATTATTATTTTTTTTTATTATTATTATTCTAAAGAATTCTACATTTCAAATTTTGTATTCTGCCATAGCATTCTCTTCGCAATTTAAGACATATAAAACACTTTCTCTGTATCATTTTTATTTCTCTAAATAGGATTTTTATTGCGCTATAATATAGCTTCGAACTAGAAACAATTCAGAAGAAAAAAAATATTTTTTTTAATTGGAAAAAAATTACAAATAAATATTAAAAGTAAAAAAAAAAAAAAAAAAAAAAAAAAAACTAAAAAAAAAAAAAAAAAAAAAAAGCAACGATTTTAAAGTGACGATGAAAAATGACGTCCTAAATAGCAAGCAAAAAAAATATTCTTGACTAAAAAAAAATTAGGTAAATAAATAAGTTGATTAACAGAATATGTAAATCAAACTGTAATCTAAAATGATCATTAATGATGTCTTTTTGTAAGTTCACTTACAGATTAGAGCTGAGTTGTTAAATATATTTTTGCATTATGAAAAATGTCTTGACAATTCACATTTTTTTAACACTTTTTACACTCTCCAAAAATATATATTGATAATATGCTAACTGCTTTCTGAATAATCCTTCCTAACAAGATTTCTAAAATATTTCATTATGGCATTGTCCTTTTCATGACATCCATAATAGCACATCAGAATTTTAGTATGAGTGAATATCACTTATACTGGAGTAAACGTTAAAGGACATCATAAAATAAATTTTCAGAGTTTTGAATAGCTCAATGGGTTAGCCCCTCCGCCGACAAAAAAAAAGTGCATTGTAATAAAATATGTTCGGCATAATTTTAATTATACAAATTCTAAATTTGTTAACTTAATCTGAGAGTAAATACAGTTTTATAGAATTACTAGCAGGCTTTGCCCGCTTCGCTGGACATGAAATTTAAATGAGTTGTCATTAATCTTTATTAATAACATAAGTCCTCGCTGTGATTGCTAGAGGTTTTCTCGCTCGCAACGTGAAGAGTATGGGTCCCCACTGTCTTCGGCACAACTTACCCACTTCTTACTTCCCCTTCCTCAGAAGGTGAGTTCGAAGTTTTGTAAAATCCCACTAATGTACATAATGCGTACACTTAATCAATATCCACACACAAAAATTCGCCATTCTAAGATAATTCAAAGCGAATTCAAACGGAAAAACGTGTTTTTACACATGCTTATTGCCCTCCGACTGCGAGAAGGTGGTGGGGGAGGGGGATTACGAATTTCGTAAAATCCCGTTACAATAAGTGCCCGTTGAATACAAACAATTTTTTCACAAAATTTCGTGACCACAGAAGTCTTTAATAGAAAATATTATAAAAAAAAAAAAAAAAAGTAAGTAAAGAAAATATATAGACACGACATTATTTCATTATTTAAAACATGAAAATCTGACATTGACAGATTTTAATTTAGTGCCAGAGGCCTACTGCTAAACTTGTTAATATCGACAAATTCTTCTTTAGTTAATTCGTGACGATCTAAATTCCATGATAAAGTTTTCATTAAATCAAACCAATGTGTTTCAGCTGCAGATACTGTAACAAATAACGTTGGAAGTCCAAACTGTCTTATAGCCGCAAAACAACGTTTTTTCTCTTTTTCCAAATGAGGGGGAGGTGTGCCTTGGGGGGGACTCATGTCAAAGGTGCGCCTTGGGGCGGGACTCATGTCAAAGTTGTATCTTGGGGGGGACTCATGTCAAAGTTGGGCCTTGGGGGGGACTCATGTCAAAGTTGGGCCTGCTGGGGGACTCATGTCAAAGTTGCGACTTGGTGGGACTCTTGTCAAAGTTGTACCTTGGGGGGACTCATGTCAAAGTTGTGCCTTGGGGGGACTTCATTCAATAAACCGACTGAAATAGGCCCTTAGCACTATTAAGAGTGACGTATAAAAATTCGACAACGCTGTACCTACTGAAATAGGGGTACCTTGGGGGGGACGCATGTCCAAGGTTGGCCTTGGGGGGACTTCATTCAATAAATCCCCATTCAATAAACCGACTGAAATAGGCCCTTAGCACTATTAAGAGTGACCTATAAAAATTCGACAACGCTGTACCGACTGAAATAGGGGTACCTTGGGGAGGACTCATGTCAAAGTTGTGCCTTTGGGGGACTTCATTTAATAAATCCCCATTCAATAAACCGACTGAAATAGGCCCTTAGCACTAATTAAGAGTGACCCATAAAAATTCGACAACGCTGTACCGACTGAAATAGGGGTACCTTTGGGGGGGGACTCATGTCAAAGTTGTGCCTTGGGGGGACTTCATTCAATAAATCCCCATTCAATAAACCGACTGAAATGGGTCCTTAGCACTATTAAGAGTGACCTATAAAAATTCGACAACGCTGTACCAACTGAAATAGGGGTACCTTGGGGGGGACTCATGTCAAAGTTGTGCCTTGGGGGGACTTCATTCAATAAATCCCCATTCAATAAACCGACTGAAATAGGCCCTTAGCACTAATTAAGAGTGACCTATAAAAATTCGACAACGCTGTACCGACTGAAATAGGGGTACCTTGGGGGGGGACTCATGTCAAAGTTGGGCCTGGGGGGGACTCATGTCAAAGTTGGGCCTTGGCGGGACTTCATTCAATAAATCCTCATTTAATAAATCGACTGAAATAGGCCTCTAGCACTAATTAAGAGTGACCTATAAAAATTCGACAACTGTACCGACTGAAATAGGCCTCTAGGACAAATAAATACAGAAAGCACAGCTTTAGTATGGGAACCCTTTGGTAACTTTAAATATTTTAAGCCATTTTTGCGGTGAACTGAATTGGCTATCTCAATTGTGAAATTAAAGGTCTTGGCGAGAAAGGTCAGAAGTACTTCGGAGCCAAATTTCAAATTTTTCCAAAGGGATCCAATACTAAAGCTGTTCCATAACGAATCTGGGTTGAAAACGGAAAAAGGGTAAAATAAATTAGAAATATCAGACCTATATTTATAAATTTGATACCAAATAAAAGGGGCGATTTTTCTGAATCCAGGGGTGCAAACAGGATTTCGATGCGACAATTAGATTTTTAAAAAATAACTAAAGTATGAAATTTAAGTGGCAACGGAAAAACGGAAAAAGGGGAAAATAAATTAGAAATATCAGACCTATCGTTACAAATTCAGTACCAAATGAAAGGGGTGATTTTTCTGAATCCTGTGGTGTAAACAGTTTTTCGATACGACAATCAAATTTTTTAAAATTAACTAAAGTATGAAACTCAGATGGCAATACATCATTTCAATCTTTTCATAATTTGTAGTGCGAATCACGCGAATACAAAAGTCTTTAACTTAAAAATTTATTTTTATATTTTATTTTTCCATTCAAAGCGTTTTAGTGAAAAAATATTTATGGCGCATGCGCAGGCGTTTTTTACCCACAATTTTAACACTATTCATAATTTTGAAAATTTATATAGATATAATTTCAAGTTGGGTGAAGACCTAAGGTTCTGTCAAGCGCCGTTGAATTCCGTCCAGCCGTTCTCGAGTGATGCCCGGACAAACGTGTTTTAGTCTTTTACCCCCTAGGTGGGAACGGGGGGGAATTTCTGAAAAGTTAATAGATATAATTTTAAGTTGGGTGAAGACCTAAATTCCTGCCAAGCGTCGTTGAATTCCGTCCAGCCGTTCCTGAGTGATGCCCGGACAAAAAAAGCGACATTCGGACACGATGACACACACACAGACACACACACACACACACACACACACACACACACACACACAGGCAAAATTTTCTGAACACATTTTCGGCTTTCATGGGGTGTGAAACGTGAAGATATCGCAAAATTTTTCGATTCCGACAAATTTACAGACAAAACTCTGATTTTATTAATATAGATGAAAACATATATACATAATCATTCTTTTTTGTTAGTCATAAAATTATATAAAAAAAAAACATCGATAAATAAATAAGTTGATCAATAGAATATATAATTTTAAAGCTTTTCATGACAGTTTCATTATTTCTTTCTTCTTCTTTTATTTATTTCTTTATTTATTTTAAGACCTTATTTTAATGTCATAGAATCAAATATTCCTTTCAATAATATTCATAGTCACAATCCATCGTTTTGGCCAATTATGAAGCTCAAATTTAAAACACAATGTTATATTGTGTTCATAATTTTAAAATTCAGGATACGTTCTATTATAGTCTAGGTCCAATAACTTCAATTTATAATTGTACCCCGCTTCATTGAAAGTTATATTTTATGATGTGGAAACTGCTGTAAATTGTACAGTTTGTGAACAATGGAATGACACTTGCAATAGAAAGCTGACGCGTGAAATATATATTGAATAGTATTTGTCAGTCCTTTTATACCATTATGCTAAAAATGAAATACCATTGTAGTACTCCCGAAAATCAAAATAAGGAGATTTGTATAGTCATTATGCTCGAATGTCGACCATTGTGTAATATAATGCATATTTAATTATTTATGAATATAAAAAGAAATAATTAATATACATATATTGGTGGACAAAATTAAAGCAACAACCTGTTCTCTATTCTTTTGTTCATAACTCTTAAACAAATAAACATATGAACATAAAATTTGGATGGCAAGTTTTTTATAATATCAAGATCGCATTTTATATAATTTTAGCATAAATAATTATTTTTTCAATTAATAATTATTAATTTTTTCTCAAAAGTAAACTTTGAAAATAATGAAAATTTTTAACAATTTTAGAAAAGAAAACTTGGTGAAAAATGGAGTTAAGGATACATTACAGATAAATGGTAACGCACATGCCTTCAAATGTCAAACAAAATCCCGATTTTCCTTTTTGTATTCACCTTTCTTTCACTTTTAAGACGTACTTAAAAAAAAAAAAAAATGTATTTACTAATTGGTGAGCTATGAGCGCCAACAGAATAATTTAAATATCTATAATTAATAATAATAAATAATAATAATTGATAATAATAATAAATAATTTTATAATGAACGTGTTATCCAATTGTCTTGTTTGCATGTATATTTTTTAAAATGTTATTCACATGGGGAAAAAAAAAGAAACAGAAGAAACAGAAAAATGAATACAGGAGGGAAAATCTGGTTATCGCTTTCCTAATGATTTTAAGAAATCTTGATATGAAGCTAATCCGGTCAAGATAAGAGTAATAAGCAACAATAATATTCCTAAAAACACATTTTTTTCAGAGTACATTCACAGGATGTCATTTTATTCTGAGGATACCCTATGGATGTACTGGGGTAAGATGTGTTGTTAGGGCGATTTCGGTTTCTTTTATAAAATGTCGCCAAAACTCAAATACATAGTAATAGAAGGTCTGTGAACTCTTTATATTAACACTTCTTGAATGATTATAGCAGTTTATCGCTAAACAAACTTCCATATCATAGTTTACTTAGCTAAAATTATGAAATATTATAAAACAAGTTACTCTAAAGTAACGTAAGTCGATAAAAAAAATATGTTTATTGTTTGTTTATCAGAGAAACGCGTTGGGTACATGTGGCAACCCTAATGCAACAAAATGCCTGATGTGCCAGCTCGTATATATAGGAGCTTTAGGATAAAGATGGAGAAACAGAAAGATATGAAGAGTTTAATCTTCCATTAAAACATTTAAATGAAAGTGATAAAGAAGAGCAAGCGAACGATAAATGAAGCTGCAAAATCCTTTAACATTATTCATCGTCATTTTGAGTCTCATGGAAGCAATTATAATTTATTTATGTGCTTTAGAAAAAGAAATCGAAAAACGTTTAGTTAAGTCTATGTTAAAGTAATCAATCATAACTGATTTCGTTTTTTTTTTTTTTTTTTTTTTTTTGTTAAAGTAAAATTGCAAGCACACTTTATTTCATATTTATTCTAGCATTAATTGCCTTTATAAATTACTGATAATATTTTAACTTGGTAAAAGTTTTGATATATGCTTAAATAAGAAAGAGGTACCGATCATTTATCTTTTCATGTAAGCATAAAACCATTATGGTTATACATGCAATTGCGTTTCTAGTCATCCCCGCATAATTGAATACCCCGCTTAATCGAATAATTATAGTTGGAACGATAGATATTCGTTCAAGCGGGGCCGACTGTATATATATATATATATATATATATGTTTAAATCTACGTTTTCCAATTTTTTTAAATTATTATTATTAACGTTTGGAATAATATTTTGATTAACAGTGCAAAACAACATTTAAATTGCGTATTATTTTGTAAACAACCGTAATTCCAGGAATATTAGTGTATAAAACTATACAATGTAATATTTACTGATGATATTTAGGAATGACGTTCCTGCTTTTAATAAATATTCAGCAACTGCATGACAGAAAACTACTACGATATTTATTACGATTTTGTCCGAATAAAAGTATTATTTCACTTAAATATATAAAACAATTCTAAAAACAAATTTATGTATTTTTATATGAATATACTGAGAGCTAAAAAATGTAGCAGTCTGCAGCTCTGTAAATGATATAAATGTCGAATTGACCCTACTCTAGCAGCATTAATTGATCGTATTTTGCTCGGCCATTCATATATGGTATGTGTAAAAGTGGGAGGAAGGCAGGGTAGTATATTTAGCTTTATATTTTTATTTATTTTTATAATCATATGTTAATGTATCGGTTGAGAAAGGGATGTTTCATGCTTTATGCGTGTTTAACTGTTTTGCGTTAATGCAAAACAGTTACTAATACATTATATTACTCGTACGAATACATTATATTACTGTATGTTTTTATAAGAGTTGACTTTTGAAGTGTTTATAAAGTTGTAGTGTAGTATGGGAATATATGAAACGTTAATATATCGGTTAGAAAGGTATGACATTTTTCATGCTTTATGCGTGTTTAAATGTTTTGTGTTAATGTCAGACGTTTTTGTATAGTTTATAGTGTAATGTGGATTGTACGTATTTAGAAAGGGATTGTATTGGTGATGTATTATGCGTGTTTAACCCTTATTTTTATGTATTATTAAATATACCTTTTTTGTGAATGAGAACGGATATGTTTTAGTTTGATATTTTTTATATAACAGTTTAACAAATTCTAGGCTATATTAAATTGTATTTGATTAGGTATGGGTTTTGTTCAGGGTGTCTATATATTTCATAATATATATATATATATTTTTTTTAATACATTTGTATCTTTGAAATAAATTTTATCCCATCTGTTTGCATCCGCCATGACAGACTTAGCAAGTGATTAAGTTTTACTTCCTTGTTTGAGAGAAGAGAACTGTCAGTTTTTGATGGCTGCAGCAATGAGACACTTCTTTTTTATTTAGTACATGTATATATATAATTGAAATATGTTAATTTCTTTAAATACCTTTGTACCTTTTGGAAAATAAAGGTTTAGCGCCGTCGTTTTGATTTGGCTGTGATATTTTGTTTTGCATTGTGTTCGAGAGGAGTCAGTTTGATGGCTGCGGGTTTGAAGATTTTTTGCAATGTATTTGTATACAATTTTAAGTGTTTACCCCCTCCCCCCTTATATTTTTCTGGGCCTCGAAATTTGGGTACAACTATAGTATTTCCCCACAGCTGAATTTGGCGATTTTTCTTTGGCGCCGATTTGAACGATACCGATGTCGTTCTGAACTGTTTGCGATATAATATGGCAGTCTGTATGCTATTTATTTTGGATTTATGATTTTATGATTTAGCTTATGATTTTATCATTTATGCTATATGATTTATGATTTTTAGACATATGATTTAGCCATAATCGCCAAATTCAGCTGTTGGGAAATACTATAGTTGTTCAGAAATTTGCTCTAGCTTTAACATGTGCACTTACTTTCGAGCAATTTATAAGACCAGTTTTCGATGAAGAAAATTTCACTGAAAATAGTTATAGAGCCTATAACAAATCGCATGTAGCCTTGATGAAAAACAATTTTTTTCATCGGATTTTTGATGGATCAGTTTCTAAAATTCATAGGTTTCACCTATCACCTATGAGTCATTTCAGATGAATTTCTAATGAGGCTTATCGTTCTCGATTAGATTCCAATTATCGGCCGTTCGCCAATTCATCTGTCTAAGATAACAGACCTTTTAATGGCCGATTAAATTTTGCTGCTAGGATAAAGATTGGCTTATAATCCTCAATCAAGAAATTCTGTTTAACGCAAAATCGTTTAATTGCAAAAATATTATTTAATGAAATGTAATACAATATTGTTCTTCGAAATTATTATGTAGAAAAAAATTAAGTTTTCATTTTGACTAAAATGTTGGTGTAGATTGGATTATTGTCAGTATTTTAGGGTGTTTAAGACGAAAGAGTGAGGTCATTTTGAACGTGAAAATTCGAATAATATGTATTAACTAAGTTACAAATTGAAAATTTGATCAGTACTATTAGCTCATGTGAAAATAAAAAGTTTACATTTTTTGCTCTGCTCTGAGAACAGAAGCCTGAAGTTTACTTTTTACCAAAATACGCGAGAAAAAGGTAATATAAAAAAATATAAATCAATATCAAACTTTTTTTCAGTCTATGTATATAGACACACATATATCTTAAATTTAGATTCTTATGACTGTCTATTTATACAAAAACAGAATTGTCTTAAATTGAGAAATGCGTGGTATTTATAATTTTCTCTACTGAAGCCTTTAAGACAAATATGTATATATATATATATATATATATATATATATATATGTATATGTATGTATATGTATATGTATGTGTGTATATATCGTTTTTTTGGGGGGGGAGGGAGGGGGGAATTTTTGTCAGAATTTAAAGACATATATTTACAGTGTGTTTATAAAAGTGTGAAAGTTTAAGAAAGTTTAATAATTTGAATTAATTGCATATATTTCTATAATTATCTATTACATACGTGTGTGTGCATGGCAGTTTATGATATTAATTGAAAAAGCTGAAAATTATGCAACAATTATTTATTGTCTAAATAACAGCACGACTCTTCATCTGACGAAAAAATTTGCCACAAGTACAGCATGAAACTATCAATGATCTAAGTTTTAGTAAATGGCAAGAAAACGTAAATAGATAAGATTAATATATATATATATATATATATATATATATATATATTCTTGTTGTGTAAATTAAAAACATGAAACTAAAAAAAAAAAAAAAAAAAAAAAAAAAAAAAACTAATAAATAAAATTTAAAAAAAATGAGAATACAAATATGCGCTTCAAACCTTTAAAAGAAGCAACATGCATGAGTTAACCCTTTTTTTTTTTCATTCCAAATTGCAAACACTGTCTCCGGAATTTTTTATATTTTTTTTCTTTTATAACTTAGACGAATAACTTCATTTATTTCTTTTAATATTGTTGGCGATTTCTGGTGGCTGTTGATTTTAAACGAAGAAAATTTGCTTGCACCTGAAAGGGTTAAATTAGAATAATTCTTTAGTATGTCTTATGATTTTTACAAATGTACAGTCGGTAACAAAAGTGTTCGAACACTAGCAAAAATTCCTATGTAAAAACAATACACTTCATACTGTTTTGTCACATAAATTCTTGTCGAATCCTGTTCTTAGTGACAAAACAGTATGTCCATAACAACAGTCCCCTAAAGCATGGGGCGCCGCCCCATGCTTTAGGGGAAGAAATGTTTGGGACGACGGTAATACCAACCCCGTATTCTTAAACACATTTTTGCTTGGGATTGCGGTAATCCCACCCGTAAGGAAAAGGTTTAAGACCTATTTCTACATTGCAGTAAGTTCAGTTCATTACAATATCTTATTGCCTTTCAGGTCTGGGTGGGAACATGACGAACTAGCATGTCCTTTTATTAAATTATTTTTATCACAAATAGACTTTGTAGTTTTTTGATTATTATATTAATTTAGTTATGTTACATTTATGAAGCACCAATTTTGTTATATCTAATTTACATGAAGATTGTTATATATATTTTGCCAGTAATTTATTCTTGATTTTTTTGGGAGTATGCCAGTTTCGCCATGTTTCCGAAACCTGTTAGGCCTCTTTCAATTTAATTTATTGTCTGTTCTGCTGCTCCCACCCACTGAAGAGGAAGCGGAAGGGTGTTTTTCGCATGTAGTGTTGTTTTTTACAATTGTTCATCGTTACTATATTTCGTTATTTTTTTAACGTTTTTTCTTGTTATACACGCCCACTTGTCTTCAAGTTTCACCATATTTTCTAAATTATATATTTTTGTATAATTTTTAGTGCTGCCTTTGGCGCCTTTTTTATATAAATACACTTTTATTAATAAGTAATTAATATATATATATATATATATATATATATATATATTTACAGTATGGGTATGAAAAAAAATTTCTAGTATTCATCGACATAGCAAAACGACACTTCCTTCAATTGCATTCAATAGTAAAGAATGCCTTCCTTAATTCTGGGTAGCCCTGTATATTGTCTATAATCGCTATGCACTATAAACAGTACCATATATTTAAAATTAGTTTTACATGAAAAGAAATTAACACAAAAGAATTGCGATTCCTGCAATTTTCAAGTATAGCCCTAATATATCCAAATACTTCGGGTAGTCCAAAACGAATAATAAATGATTCCCATACCACAATGTACACAAGACATGCTGTTATGAATATTAATCAGTTTTGTTCATTCCATACAGGTTATACTGTACTATCAAGAAATTTCCCCACATACGTAATATATTTGAATTCTCTTATATATCTCTGTACACGAATCATTTGCTTGATCTCAATGAATCGTTTACTGTAGCATTTTTATATGATAAACATTTAGAATACCGAGTTTGAAATTTTTGCTACATTTTGTCCTTGAGGTATGCTGATAACAGACAAACAGACAGACAGACACGCGCACAGACCATTCGCTAAAGTTGGGACTTTCTGATGTAATTTGTTCTTGTGATATGTTGATAAAAGGCAGACACATACACACTGATAGACGCACGCACAGACGAACCGCTAAAATCACTTTTTTTATGGATTCAGATGACCTTCAAACGTGTAAATACAACAAATCACAATTTCAAAAATTCGACCCATAAACAATACTTTCTCTACCATGTAGTATATGGGTCAGGGAAAGTAAAAAATAACGATTTTAAAGTGGCGATCCCATCAAAATCAGTTGTTGAATAGCAAGCAGAAAAAATATTTCGAACTAAGAACTATTCAGTTATGAAATTTTATGCGAGAGGTACTGTTTTTGCATTTGCCGTCGCATTCCAGAACGATAACGTTGATTAACGTTATAGCGTACTAAAAAAGAATATATGTATATATATATATATATATATATATATATATATGAAACGTTATTATTCCCAAGTTATTATAGATATTGTTAACGTGATGGTTCTAAAAGCATTGTATTCAGAATTCGAATTTTTATTATAGTAAACTCCGCGTACGACTCTTAACTATTTATAAGATTTCGGAGGCGAATGTCTTAATTTACAGCCACACATTCGAGCACGTGTATGGATATCGACTGTATTTTTGTTTCGACTGCCGTTGTACGGTAGACGAGAACGCTTATGTTTTATCGTAGATACTATGTTGATATTACCCATATAAATAAATCACACCGATGCAGATACAGAGAGTAAGGACTTACGTAATTCAGTTAAATATCCTTGTCTAAATTAAAAAAAAAAAAAGAAAAAAAAAAGAAAAAAAGAAAGAAAGAAAGTTAAATAAAAGAAGAGAAAAACAAAGATAAGCTTTAAGATGTTTCAGCTCGTATCTGGTAAAAAATTGTAACATGTTCCGAGTCTGACCTTAAAAATTGTCGATATTATTTGCAATGAATACAGAAACATAACCACGATAATTTTAGAAAACTTGATAAACATAAATTAATAATAAAGCCTTACATTATGAAATTATTTACGTATATATTATCAAGAACATTTCTTATATATTAATCATGACTTTTAATCTGAAAATGCTAAAATTAAATTTATTCTATACATACTCCTTTTACTTTTTTTTATTTAATGGTAATAATAATAATATTTTAATTAATTTCGCTTTTTAACTTCACATAACCATTTTCAATAACAAATAGCGCTTTATACAACTTAAGGTTTAAATGCAATATCAGTTTAAGATGACTTGGAACTCTCACTTTTTATTTTGTTTTCCAAAAACTAATCAATAAACTTCAAAATCCATCGCTAAATCTTTTAGATAGTTTATATTAAACAAACAAGCAAACAATAAAAACCCACTTTTCTTAAATATCGATATACGATTTAACATTTTAGATATCACAAATTCATGGAAAAACTAAAAAAAATTATTAAAAAAATTAAAGATTTTAAGACTGTAAAAAATTAACAAAAACAATAATAAATATTGCCTGAAGTTTATTTCTAAGTATTAAACGGAAATATAAGCTCTTGTATGAAACCTTCAGTGGTGTTAAGCTAAAGATTACTTTTAAAAAGTAAAAAAATAAAAATAAATAAAATAAATAAATAAATAAATAAATCTTATTAATAAAAACTATATATTCAATGATTTCAAAATATTATAACGTAATATTTTTATTACATTTCTACATATTTTTTCTTATAAAACTATTCATATATTTGTTTTTCAGGTTTATTTATTTATTTATTTATTTAAACAGATTTTTGCAGAAGATACATTTAGAATAATGTGGTGGGTACTCACCAACCCTGCATGTCATTATTTTAAAGTGAGGTCACAGACTAAAATGCAATACAATAATTAATGCACATAAACCTTCCTTAAAATGATTTGAAATTAGGTTTAGTAAATTTTTATTTTACAAATATGTCTGTGTGCAGAGAACTACCATTGCCTTAATCCCCTTTTTAGATAGAGTAGCTACATATAAAAAATTCAAAGTTTTTATAAAATTAAAATTCTTTATTCTAAATTACTCAGATATTTTCCCCACGCACCACTGATTGAAACTTATCAACTTTGATCAAACTTTTATAATATCAAGCTCATATGAACACTAAAGACCAACTTAATAAATCCAAGTAAAATCTACAACGTTTAGACTACCAATGAATATTATTGCGGAAAAGACAGCTATTTTGGTAGTATGTAGCGTATCTTCTTCGTCTCATGCACTAAAGACGATACGCTAAATGTTGCCGAAATATCTATCTGTGTCCCATTTTTATCTCTTTGGTGTTCTAGACACTCTAGATTTTACTTGGTTTTAATAATCCAGCGCCAAGTCTCCTTTTAATATTAAAAAACAACATTTGAATCACCTTTTATTATTATTATTATTATTATTTAAGTTGTGTTGATAACAGATATAAACGAAGGTCAACTGTTAAGAAATTCACTTTAATATACACTGAATCTCAAAAAAATAACAAAAAATCAGCGCATAAAATTAAAATTAAAGAAGTTGGTTTATTTACCGTATGTGTATCAGGATTGATTTCCATTCCTGAAAAGTTTTCCTGGACATGTTAAAACGTAATAAAGCACTTCTATGAATTATTGCAATCAATGAAAAAAAAAAAAAAAAATCGCTTAATTATTGGTAGTTCTGTATATCCTCTACGTGTTATGTATTTGTGTACTTAAACATAGTCTACATTAAAAAACACACATAGTTCAACCTAAAACAGATTTCTATCAAAATCTAAATATATTCATACTATATTCTAGTTCTTTTATGAGGCCCTGTAAATAAATGTTGAATTATTTTTTACACGCTTTTATTAGCTTCCCCTGTATGTCTGTTTGTATGTATGTTTGTAACCGCTCTGGAAACAAACAAGAAAATCTATATTGTAAAAAAAAGACTTTTCCTACGTGAACGCTGTGGCTGTGAGGTAAAGCTCCGGGCTACGAAATTAAAGGTCTAATGTTCGATCGCAGTCAGGGGGAGATTTTTTTAAAATGGTTTTTGTTTAATTCTAAATTATTTATTTTAGCATGATTTTATTAACATGATATGATGTAATATATTAATAGGTGTAACGGAATCTTGTAAATCAATTTTCGGCCACTTCTGGTCGTTCGATTGACCGGAAATTTTGCACGCGACTTCATAGTCAATGACAGTACTACATACAAGTATTTCCAGGCTCCTGTCCCATCAGGGGCAGTTTCTAGAGGAAAACAAAAAATCTATCTATACAAATTCTATCGTATGTGGTACAAGATTTCGCTGTATTTGTATAACGTCGAATGGCAACAATTAATCAATTAAATTTTTTTTTTATTAAATATTTAAAAGTATGTAAATATTATGGTGTGTCACTCACACGATTTTCTCTTACCCAGCCTTTTAATACTATAAATATAGAAATTTTGCACTTTTTAGCTCACATTTCAATAAAAACGTGTTTTTTAATTTATTAAAAGTAATATTATTTATATTATAATATATACAAAACATATTTTTATGCTTATAAAAAAATGTTTATTTGTTTTTCTTTAGTGCTAAACTGCATCTAATAAAAATGTTGCCCATATACCTAAAGCACTTGAATTCTCTTAGATGCTCCTGTACGAGAATCATTTGCTTGATCTCAATCAAAACATAAATGCAGCATTCATATCGAAACAAAAATTTAGAATACCGAATTCGTACTATCTTCAAGAAACTGTCCTTGAGATATGGCATTATCAGGCACGCACAGAGAGATACAGACACATCCACTATCATAGGCACCCAAATACACAGAACAATCGCTAAGAATCAGTTTCAAGATTCAATGGACCTAAAAGCAAGTAAATATAAAGAAAACTCCAATTTGGAATATGTGACTAAAAGAGAATACTTTTGCCACGATTTATATATATATATATATATATATATATATATATATATATATATATATATATATATATATATATATATATATATATATATATATATATATATATATATATATATATATATATAAAGTTATAGCTAAACTGCCTGTTAGAAAACCTTCAATTCTTCAGTCATATATTTAGAGATGACATTTTTATATTTGGTACTAATACATTTTTTTTCTGATAAATCCATCATATTTAATCTGGAAGTGAAAAATCAAAATGTTACAATACTATAAAATTTCCGCATTCAAGTATTGTATAACTGGTACGTTGCGGCCACCACAAGGTTTTCTTCTATATGTATTTACAGAGTAAAAACAATTTATTAAAAAAAATATTTATTAAAAATACCTACTATAATGAATGTAGATGATTTTCCTCTTACAAAACTGACACTGAATATAAAAAAAGAAAGAAAGTTTAATTCTCTAGAAATGAAGTCTTAAAAAATGCGTTTACATAATGGTTATGTCATATATCAAGTTTAGTACAGCTATATACCATAGAATTTGAGATATATTCTTCCCGTTCTTGGGGAAAATTGCAGTATGGTAACGCCATTTATGGGCTGATATGCATCCAAGTTAAATCAACATAATATCATATAATAACCATCTTACGTATCAAGATTTGTTTGATTATACGCAACAGAATCTGAGATATAGCCTACCCTGAAATTATGGAATTTGACGTATTGCAGTATCCCCTGTTGAGAGATTGGCACGTATTTATGTCGGAGCTGAACTACATATAAATTTATATATAATTCCGTGCAGAAATTCCGGAGACAAAACCTTCCCTAAGTTTTCGAAATCGCTACATAGCAGCGCAACATCTTAAGCAATTGACACCAAGAGTTTGTAGACAATAATTTATGTGCATATAAATCTATATGCAAATTTGTCATTAGTGCCTGAGATCTAGCCTTCCTTGAAATTGTGGAAATCGTGGCCTAGCAGCGTCATCTGTTGAGTATTTGACACAAAAAGTTGATTGGCACTAATTTAGACCAGGAAGCATCCACTTATAAATATATATGCAATTTCGTATTTCAGTTTCTAAGATATAGCCTTCCCTGAAATGGAGGAAATCGTGGTCTAACACGTCATCTGTTGAGCAATTAACACCAAAAGTTGATAGGCACTAATTTAGGTCAAGTTACATCTGTATATAAATTTATATGCAATTATGTACAGCATTTTCTGAGATACAGTCGCCAAAATTTTTTTGTGTCACAAGCACTCACACAGACAGATTTTTATAAAAAATGGCCAAATCATGTTCTGGATCTCTCAAAATGTGTAAATCCATCGAAAACTAGAAGTCGGAAATTTTTAAGAATACAATACTTTCTTCTATTGAATATATAAGAAAGTAATGAAAAAAATTAAAATTTGATGATAAAACATATATAAATTCAAAAATTTCAAAATTGGCCTCTTCATACAGTTTTTTACAAGAAAAAAGAAATATGGAAGGAATATTATATGCAGATAAAATAATGTAAATTAAATGCCTTTTATTGTAAAATTTCTCTATAACAAGAAAAAAAAAACAGATTGAAAGGAACTAAACATTTAAGAAGCTGGTAACTAACTTTCTAGGGTTCTAAAAATGGTTAGAATGCTTTTCGTTATCATGAATATGTTTCGATTTCAGCTACATTACAAAATTTAAGGTAAATTTTTATTTAATATTATTATTATTATTATTTTATCAGTAAATGTTTCAGAAATCATTAAAATATTTTCTGATATGTTGTTGAATTCGTTAAATAAAACTTATTTATTTAAGAAAATGTTTATATGAACACTATTATATAGCTATCAAATAAGTTTTTCAATACCTAATATATATATATATATATATATATATATATATATATATATATATATATATATGTATTTATCGTAAAAAGTATGCTGCAACATACATTATATATGAACTATATTCTTTATGCAAGGCATAAAGATACCAGCCTTTAAATTTGAAATGATTATTAAAAGGACTTACAGCGGTGGTAAAAATTATAAGGACAAGAGAGGATGGAAAATTGTGCAAATTTTTTGACTGGAAATCAGTCATAAATGAAGCACTTTATCAGTTTTTATGGAAATGTTTTCAATGCATTTTGGATTTAGACAGCCGTGACATGGACAAAATTATAAGGACATGTGTTTCTGTGCACTTTAAAAAACAAAATTTACACGATTTGTGTTTATTACATGACACTCCCAGACGATATAAATGGTTATGTAAGCGATTGGAAGCGTCGTATTAGATTAAACAAGATATTTCACGATTAAATTTAAATTTTTATTCGATGAGAAGTATGCAAATTGAAAGACGGACTATTGAAACATAAAACTAATTTTAATAATATATATTTTTTTTTTCTGATCTATCATAAGAATCCTGAAATATTCACAAAAACTGCACTTATTAAATTCAAATAACTCAGTCAGTTTTTAATCAAATATGCATGATTCAATTTTTTTTCTTGTAAACTTAAGTGAATTATAATTATTTTAATCAATTTAAATATAGGGACTTGGGAATCACAAAAAAATTTATATTTTGTAAATTTTCAATATTGATTTTTTTTTTTTTTTTTTTTTTTGTATGTGTGTGTGTGTGTGTTCAATAATGTCGATACTTACTTAAATATTTTTGCAATAGGAAATATATCCATTTGACAAATGATTCCAAATATAAATATTGTTCAATATTAGCAATTTGCGAACGGTGTGTTGCTTTTTATAAATTAAATTTCTATAGTACTATGAATTATAAATTAATTTTGGGTAGTAACTGAAAAATTAAAACCATAATGGAATACAATTTTTAATACAAAACAAGTAAAATTGAATTGAAAATGAATTTTTTTACACGAAATGTATAATAAAAACTAACATTTAAAACTTTTTATTACAGTAGTTTATAAGCATCTACAAAAGATATTTAATCTGCATATTCATTAAAATTTCGTATTATATTAATAATGGCGATATAAGTCTCTTGAAAATTCTTTTTTAAGAAAAACTGATTATAAGATAACTAAATGTGTCTTATTTATAAGTAAAATTCGCTTGTAAATAATGTAATAAACTGCATCTTACATTCTAAAAAGTTTTAAGCAAAATTTTCATGTAGATTATTATATTTCCTTTTAAAAAACACTTTTTATTTGTTTTTTCTATACCATCCAAAGCCTAATTCAACATGTTTCCTATATGATGCAATTTGCTAAGTTTACTTAATAATTTACAACTAAGTTCCGACATTTATTTTTCGACTTACAAATCGCATATCAAATTTTTTTACTTAACATTCACTTAACTCTCCAAAAATAATTTTAATAAACTGAAGATTTTTCTCCTCCATTAACAAAGAAAAGCTTAATGCAATGAGTCGGAAAACACGTTTCTATTCTTAATAATCCTCACTAATAAGGTTACAAGAAGTTCTCATTATGTTTCCTTTTTCATGACTTTCAAGAAAACACATTAGAATTTTAATATAAATGAGATTAGTTTAAACGATAATAAACATTCATAAAATTAATTTAATTTTCAGAGTTTGAATAGTTTAATGTGCTATATCAAAAAATAAGTAAAACATGAGAATTTTAATAAAATATGTTCGGTATAAATTTTAATTATAACAATTCAAAATTCATATAAATTAATTTGTAAAGAAATATTGTTTTGAGAATTGGGGAGAATAATATATGGAAACTTAAATAATCCTTCTTTTTCATTGGCCATCGAAAAGGAGATATTTCTGATCGCATTTTCAATCGAAGAAAATGATAATCTCAGGACGTGAAAAAATACACGTTTTTTTTTTAATGAGAAATTATAACAATTTGCTTAATTCTCGAATCCCTATTTTTATATTTAATCGTGATACTCTAATATAAAAAAGAAAGAACGTGTACCATTATGTTATAAAAAGTAGTCATGTTTTTGGACAATAAAGATTTAAGGATCGTATACAAAGCAAAAAATATAATGTTGGAACAGACAAATAGTTCAACAAAAATATTTTCTAATTTAACTATTACACAGGCCTGCAATAGAAAAAAAAACTGTCAGTAGTTATACTGATACTATTTGCTGCACTGATTTCAAATATGGCCTTCGTTTTTTTCAATCACGTAAGGATTTTTCACAAAATGATCTTAAATATATTAAACTAGGCCCAAAAGTAAGAAATCGATCACTATATAGTGCAAGAAGAACTTCATGTAGCAATTGAGGAAGCCGCGTTATTTAGGGTAATTCGACTACGCTGAATACCAAACGGCCTGTTACCAAAAAAAATTTAGACCGGAAGTCTGGCATCCAAGAGGGCGGCTAAAGCTCTGTTGCCCCGTACTTGCCCGTTCGCTTAAAATAACGCTTAAACGTATACTTAGGGGGATTCTTGGATGTCAAACACATTGCAATGCTCAAAAGATACTTAAGTTAAGTTTGGAAGGCATGGGTTCCAAGATAACTCCCAAAATGGCCGCCGAAATTTTGTTGCTCGGAAGTAAGCAAGGAAGATGAAAAAATGACCTTTTCAGTGTTTAAACATTATATATTGCAACACACACAATACTTTACTTAATACACATTAAACTACTAAAGACTATATATCTGACGAATTTTATATTCTAAATACAACAAGACGTACGGAGCACATGTAAAGGCAACAAAGTTTCGACGACTATCTTGGGCATCATCTTGGTACCCATGCACTCCAAAGTAAATACATTTTGAGCATTAAGAACCCTTCAGACACTGGCAACTTAGAAATCTGCAAGTCGGCTCTATTGATATTTCTTTGATGTGGTTTAGGATATCGACGCTCGCTGCAATCGAATCTCACAAACCTCCTAGTGCGATAATTGCATGAGAAGGCGGTTTCTTTTGTAAAAGAGCAATAAAAAGTAATGTCCTTAATTGTAAATGTGTGCAAAAATTCAAGTGTCACTTTCGGACAATAGATAATTTATGAGTTTTGAAGCTCTGTATTTTGTCAGAGTCTGAAGGGTACTTTACAGTGAGTTTAGCATCCGCAAAAACCCCTAATGGTCTTATTCACCGTTAACTTCAACTCCCGGTTCAATGTAAAAACTTGAAAAGCGCGTAAAGTCAAAGTACAGCTTTTTTCCAAAAAAATTTGCCATCTGCTTCTGCCATCTAGCGCCAAAGTTTTCATATAATTCATGATTGGTCATTTTCAGTTAAAAAATCTGAAAATATCATTGTCGCTAGATGGCAGATGCAATGCGTCAAACTTTGCTAAGAAGTTCAACCCTGACTTATACAATTTTCAAGATTTCGTGTTCAACTGGGAGTTAGAGTTAGTAGACGTTTAGATTATTATTTAACCCCTTAACGCGCGGTGTTCTCGCTGCGAGGACGCAAAATTTAAGATCCAGCTGCAAAAATTCATCCCGGAAATTTTTTAGCAAAAATTTACGTTTATAACATATTAGAAAAGGCCGATTTTTTTAACCTTAAAATTTAAAATTTCTTTTAGTTTAATTTAGTTCATGAATTCCGGTGGCAGTATAATTTAAATGATCAGAATTGTCTTGCGCCGCAAAGGGTTAAAGCCAACAGACAAGGTAGATATAGGAAAAAAGAGTTTTAGTCGTACTCTTGAATACCGTACTTCCGGCCCAAATTTCGCTTTGGAAACAGACAGGTTCAAAATCAGTGGGGTCGAATTACACTAAATATGCTCTTTCCTCAGTTGTTATATGAAATGCTTCTTGCACAATATATGGATCGATTTCCTACTTTTGGGCCTAGTGTAATATATTTAAGCCCATTTTTTGAAAAATCCTTATGAGGTTGAAGAAAATGTATGCTATATTTGAAATCAGCGCACCAAATAATATAAAAATCAGTCATTATATTGCAAACAATTTTTCATGACTCAAATTTTGCAGGTCTGTGTTATTAGAAGCATTTGAAAAAAAAAAATTGCAAATTTTGAAGGTATATAACTGAATCAATGTTAGTCGTATACGTTGATTAATTTTTGTTTGTCACACAAGTGACTTCAAAATTTTTCACTAAAAATAAATGCAGCGGTTTTGAAATCACATAAAAAATATGTTTTGTAATATTTACAACTTTGATTTTGTGGATTTTTTCCATGCTGTGATATCTTTATTTACCACAACATTTTTTTAATTGAAAGTATGCACTCTTAAAAAATCGGTTTCGAAATTAAAAGTTGTTGAATGTTAACATTTAACCCACTATTTATTTTTACGTAGAAAGTAAACAAATTTCTTCGGTTTGTGAATGAGTTATGTGGAGTAATAAAAAATGTAAAGTAACAGTCAGTTAAAATTAATAATTGACAAATAAACTAACATCCAAAATGTTAGGAAAATAAAATTTAGAAATGGAAACTTTTAAACTAGGGTGAAGTGCTGTAAGAGTAAAAACATTTTAGAATAGTTCGACTTTGACCTAGGTTTACTCAGTTTCTATTTTACTTACAGTCATTTGCAAAAGTTTAAGACCAGTAGCCGATTTTAGGTTGATTTCTTTAGAAATCGACCTATTGCAATCACTTCGTTTATCTATCTATCTATCTATCTATCTATCTATCTATAATGAAAATTTTGTCATCACGATAACTCCCGAAATAATACTCGAAATAGAACCAAATTTGGACAGTGAACTGATCTTATAAATATCTTGGATGAGTTCGTTAACCAAGTTGCTCCGACTTTTTGTTTTCAAGTGGCAGCCACTTGAAAATTTCAAACCGACATTGTAAAAAGCATATTTAAAGCAAGATTTGCTTGAATTTTGTTGTAAATACAGGCCACATAAGAGTCTCAATGAAGTTTATTAATGAAGTTTATCCGCCATTTTTAATAAAGTGGCAGATATTTTAAGTTAAGTGGGACCACTTGAAATCAGGCTACCACTTGAAAATTTAAAATCACTATAACTTCCGAAATAATACTCCAAATCGAACCAAATTTAGACAGTGTCTTAACTTATCTTATAAATATCTTAGATGAGTTTGTTAACCAAGTTGCTCCGCCATTTTGTTTTCAAGTGGAGACGACTTGAAAATTTGAAATTCAAATTGTAAAAAGCGTATTCCGAATTTGTTTGATATTTGATGTAAATATAGACCACATAAGGGTCTCAATAAAGTTTAATAATGAAATTTATCCGTCATTTTTAATAAAGTGATAGATATCTTAAGTTAAGCGGGGCCACTTGAAATCACTCTACCACTTGAAAATTTAAAATCACAATAACTTCTGAAATAATACTCCAAATCGAACCAAATTTGGACAGTGTCTTAACTTATCTTATAAATAACTTAGATGAATTTGTTAACGAAGTTGCTCCGCCATTTTGTTTTCAAGTGGTGACCACTTGAAAATTTCAAATTCAAATTCTAAAGAGCATATTCCGAATTTTTTTTTTAATTTTGATGCATACATAGATTATACAAGTGTCTCAAAAAACTTTATTAATGAACTTTATCCGCCATTTTTAATAAAGTAGCGGATATCTTAAGTTAGGCGGGACCACTTGAAATCAGGCTACCACTTGAAAATTTAAAACCATAACTTCCGAAATAATACTCCAAATGGAACCAAATTTGAACAGTGTCTTAACTTTTCTTATAAATATCTTAGAAGAGTTTGTTAACCAAGTTGGTCCGCCATTTTGTTTTCAAGTGGAGACCACTTGAAAATTTCAAATTTAAATTGTAAAAAGCGAATTCCGAAATTGTTTGAATTTTGATATAAATACAGACCACATAAGGATCTCATTAAAGTTTATTAGTAAACTATATCCGCCATTTTTAATAAAGTGGCAGATATCTTAAGTTAAGCGTGACCACTTGAAATCAGGCTCCCACTTGAAAATTTAAAATCACGATAACTTCTGAAATAATACTTCAAACCGAACCAAATTTGGACAGTGATATTATCATATAATTATCCTGAATGTTTTCACTGGGCAACTTGTCCCGACATCTTGTTTCTAAGTTCCAGCCACTTGAAATCACACTGCCACTTGAAAATATGCCATCACGATAACTTTTAAAATACTAAACTGATTCAAATAAAAGTTGGATAGGGAACTTATGGTTCATATATCTAGGATAAGTTCACTTGGTGACTTGATGAGCAATTTTATTTCCAAGTGGCGGCCACTTGAAAATTTGTCATTATGGTAACTTTAGTAATACAGAATCAATTCGCATCAAATTTGGGTAGTGGATTTTTCCTTCAAATATCTCGCTTAAGTTCGCTGGGCATCTCACTCCGCTTTTTACTTTCTTCTATATGTAATATAGAGAAAGTATTGGATTCGTAAAAATTTTCGACCTCGGGTTTTTGATGAATTTACACGTTTTGAGAGCTGTAGAACACGATTTGACCATTTTTAGAAAATGTCTGTCTGTCTGTCTGTCTGTCTGTGTGTGTGTGTGTGTGTGTGTGTGTGACAAAATTTTGTGGCAACTGTATCTCAAGAACTACTGCACAGAATTTCATACAAATTGGTATGTAGTTACACCTTGACATAAATTAGTGCCTATCAACTTTTGGTAAAAATTGTCTTACAGGTTGCGTTGCCATCCCGCTTTTTCTAAATTTTTAACATGGTGATTGTGGTGTATTTCGTCATTGTATTCCTGATTTAATCTATTGGACTGTTGGTAAGTGACGTCACGTCCAATCAATGATCTGTTCATTCCTTTTTACGTTTATCTCTGCTAGAACAGATCGCAGTCTTAAAAAAATGTAGTCGTTCATGTTACTTGTATTTTTCATCTGTAATTGTCATAGTCATCTATTAAATTTTATGTGTTTAAAATGAAACGCCTCGTCATATCCTAGTTATGGCTTATAAATCTTCTCCTGTCCATAAAATACTATATTGGCGACGAGGATGGGATAAGAAAAAAGCAAAAAGAAGTTTTGCTCTTCAACATTTTAATAATATCTAGTTCAAGATGATTAAAAATGAAATCTGCAGTTCATAAGAAAAGAACGGAATATCTTCTGCTCATGTGTTTATTCGAAATCTACTTATTTCATAAAGAAAATTATTTATTGAAATGAATCATTATGTGGTCGGAGACAGCAGCAGTTAATATCATTGTCTGGTGGCGGGCAGGTACGATTTAGGTGCCAGTGAGTGTAATTATCGTCTGCGATAATCTGCGATTTTTTTATTTTTCGGGAGAAAAAAAAAAAAAAAAAAAGGTATTTACACATTTATTTTATTTTATTTTTCTTTCTGTTCTTTTATTAGATTGCATGTTTTTATTGTTAGAACTAGTATATTTTCATTAAAAATGTTTCAAAATTTTAAAGAATTCAATGATTCGATTGAATCGTTTGAGATTTATGTAAGGAGACTGGAACAGAACTTTATTTTGTTTGATATTAAGGATGAAAAAAAAGTTAGTGCCTTAATAACTTTTATAGGCCCGAGATTATATAATTTACTTACTAATTTACTGTTCCCAGATCTCCCTGAATCAAAAACTTACACTGAATTAGTAAATGTCTTAACAAAACATCTATGTAAAATTCCAAATAAAATCAGTGAACGCATTAAATTTAGAAAATGTTGTCAAGAAGATAACGAATCTGTGCAGGATTTTAGTGTTCGTTTAAAGAAACTTACAACACATTGCGCGTTTACAGGCGATTCGCTGTCAGAAAATTTGTTAGAACAATTTTTACGCGGATTAAAAAATGAAACAATCCAAAGCAAATTAATGTCTCAGGTTGAAGATTTAACATTTGAAAAAGCAGTAGAACAAGCCGTAACTATGCAAAGTACTGAAAACGACATAATAGAATTACAAAATAAAAATTTGAATTTGAATAAAGTTTCTGTTAGTGTTAGGAAACCAAAACAAAATTATTCTCAAAATAACTTAAGTAAACAAAATGTGAACAAAACTGCGAGTGCAAATAAAAGTAAAACTTATTGTTATCGTTGTGGAAATAGCTCTCATTTAGCAAATGTTTGTAAATTTATTAATGCAGTTTGCAATTTTTGTAAAAAACGTGGTCATTTGAGTAAAGTGTGTCGGAACGCACAAAACAATGTTACTCAAAAGAAAAATGTAAATGTTCTTGATACTGTAGACATTTTGTCGTTACAATCTGAAGGCACTAAACCTATAAAAATTTGGGTTTTGATAGAAAATAGTGCTAAAGCAGAAATGGAACTTGATACGGGATCGGCGATTTCCGCCGTACCGATAAATCGTTTTCGGAGATTATTTAAAGAACATAAAATGTTTCCTGCTGATGTACAATTAAAAACAGCCACCGGAGAAATTTTCCAGCCCGAGGGATTTGTTAGAGTAAATGTAACTTACGAAAACAAAACTAGGAATGTTAAGTTATATTTAGTTAAAAAAGACAATTTTCCTTTATTGCTAGGTAGGGATTGGATAACTACATTTAATATATTCCCAAACAATTTACAAACTGTTCCAGTAAACAAAGTACAAATCTCGGATAATTTAAATAATTTACTGAATAAATTTCCGGATTTATTTACAAATAACGTAGGTGAAATTAAAAATGTTAAAGCTGAATTACATTTAGAGAAAGACTCATCACCAATATTTTGTAAATCGAGAACAGTTACGTATGCATTAAGGAATGCGGTAAATGAAGAATTGGAAAGATTAGAAAATGAAGGGATAATAAAAGCTGTTAGTACTAGTAAAGGGGCAACACCTATTGTTCCGGTGGTAAAACCTAATGGGAAAATTCGTTTATGCGGCGATTTTAAAGTCACGGTAAATAAATTTTTAAAGGTTGACAAATACCCGCTACCAAAAATTGAGGATATATTAGCAACTTTAGGGGGTGGATTACATTTTACAAAAATTGATTTAAACCAAGCATACTTGCATTTACCGGTAGAGGAAAATTCACAAGAATTACTTACTATTACCACTCCTAAAGGCTTATTTAAATTTACGCGATTACCATACGGAATTGCCAGTTCGCCAGCAATATGGCAGAGAACTATAGAACAAATTTTAAAAGGTATAGAGCGTATTTCAGTTTTTATTGACGATATATGTATCTCAGGGGAAACTGATGAAATACATTTAGAGCGATTAAAACAAGTGCTAGAAAGGTTACGTGAATATAATCTTAAAATAAATAAAGAAAAATCTTTTTTCATGAATGATGAAATTACATACTGCGGTTACAAAATTGATAAAAATGGCATACACAAAACGCAAGAAAAAATTTCTGCTATTTTAAATGCTCCAATACCTCAAAACGTAACTCAAGTAAAAGCGTTCCTAGGCTTAGTATCTTACTATTCTAGATTTGTTCCTAAATTATCTACGATTGTTTATCCTCTAAATGAATTATTACGTAAAAATGTAAATTTTCAGTGGACTAAAAAATGTGAAAATTCATTTAATGCAATTAAACAGGAAATTACTTCCG
Organism: Salticus scenicus; assembly: GCA_963930645.1. NCBI lineage: Eukaryota > Metazoa > Arthropoda > Arachnida > Araneae > Salticidae > Salticus > Salticus scenicus. The sequence continues at coordinate 152,448,453 of OZ005662.1, forward strand.
AAAGGATTCTCACCCACTTTAATCCTAAATTACCCTTAATTTTAGCCACTGATGCTTCTCCTTATGGAATTTCGGCAGTACTTTCGCATACAATGCCAGATAACTCCGAAAAACCCATAGCTTTTGCTTCTAGAACTTTATCTTCTGCAGAAAAGCGGTATAGTCAGGTAGATAAAGAAGCGTTATCAATAATTTTTGGTGTAAAGAAATTTTTTCAATTTTTATATGGTAGGAGATTTACTCTGTATACTGATAGTAAACCCCTAGTTTCCATATTTTCACCCGTAAAAAGTATTCCGGTACTTTCGGCAGCTAGAATGCAAAGATACGCATTATACTTACAGACATTTAATTATGATATTAAATATAAAAAATCTGCAGAGCACGGAAATGCCGATGCTCTATCACGTCTTCCATTACGTAGTGAAGACTTACTGCTGCCGTCGTCCGATTCGCTACAACCAGAAAAAGTGTCACCAACTTTGTCACCAAATTTATTTGGCAACCTTGATGAATCCGATTGTTTATTTATTCATCAAATCACATCGTTACCGTTAAATACAAAGATATTATGTGCAAGTTCTAAGCGAGATCCAACATTGAAAGAAATGTACCGACATTTAATATCAGGCACACAGATGCCAAATTACTTACTTTTTGGACATAAACAACAGGATTTTTCTATACTAAATAATTGCATACTACAAGGGAATCGTGTTGTAATTCCTACTGTTCATAGACAAAAAGTGTTGGAAGATTTGCATTTTGGCCATTTTGGCATAGTTAAAATGAAAGCACTGGCACGTAGTTTTGTATGGTGGCCAGGTATTGATAAAGACATTGAGAATTTAGCAAATAACTGTTCTGTTTGTATTAAATTAAAACATAATCCTCCTAAAATGGAAAATCATCACTGGGAATGGCCTACAACACCTTGGAACAGAATACATGTAGACTTTTTTGGTCCAATGATGGGGAAAATGTTTTTAATCGTAGTAGATGCCCACAGTAAATGGACAGAAGTGTTCATTGTTCCTAATACTACTGCTGAGAACACTATAAACTGTCTTTCTTCGCTTTTTGCCAGATATGGCTATCCTGTGTCCCTTGTGTCTGATAATGGGCCACAATTCATTTCAGAACAATTCGAAAATTTTCTACAAAGTAAAGGCATAAAACATAGTTTAACTGCACCATATCATCCCTCTACAAATGGTCAAGCCGAAAGATATGTCCAAATTATTAAAAAAGGATTGAAATCCTTAAGTTCAGAACCCGGAAATCTCCAATTTAAGTTAAACGAATTTTTATTCCAATACCGAATAATGCCTCATATTACAACAGGGGAGAGTCCCGCATCATTATTTCTGAAAAGAAATATCAGATCAAAATTAGATTTGCTTGTACCAAATGTTAAAAATTATGTTGAAAACAAACAACATAAAAATGTTTTTAACAAGAAAAAGATAAGAGAATTCCAAATAAATGAAAAAGTTGCAGTACGCAATTACACACCAGGAGATAAATGGAAAATAGGTAAAGTAATTGCCAGACTAGGTAAACTACATTATAAAATTCAAGTAGGTTCATGTGTATGGAAAAGACACGTTGATCAACTAAAAAGTGTAGGTTCCAGAGTACAACTGGAGGAAACTACAAATCCTGGTGAAATTGAAAAGAACACTCTTGATAGAAATATTCCCATGGTTTCCGATAGCAAGAGTCCACACCTGCAAAGCAATGGAGAATCTAAGTCTGGTAGGAGTCCTGCCATCATACCAGATCCAGTGCCAACCGATCCTCCCACTACACCAGATCCAGGGCCAACCGACAGTAGATCTGTGTCTACAAAGCCTGGAGAAATTGACTGTGATAAAAATATCAACAGTACTCTAAATAAAAATAAACTAAAATCTGAACATTCAAAACTTAAAAACACTAATTTGTCTTTTTCTGAACAGGTTGTAAGAAGATCATCTAGAGTAAGAAAACCTCCCATCAGGTATGGTATATAGAATTAAGGGGAGGAGAAATGTGGTGTATTTCGTCATTGTATTCCTGATTTAATCTATTGGACTGTTGGTAAGTGACGTCACGTCCAATCAATGATCTGTTCATTCCTTTTTACGTTTATCTCTGCTAGAACAGATCGCAGTCTTAAAAAAATGTAGTCGTTCATGTTACTTGTATTTTTCATCTGTAATTGTCATAGTCATCTATTAAATTTTATGTGTTTAAAATGAAACGCCTCGTCATATCCTAGTTATGGCTTATAAATCTTCTCCTGTCCATAAAATACTATAGTGATATAGGACAAAATTTTGTATAAATGTGTATAAAGAGAATTATTTTTTAGTAATCATTATGAAATTTATAGAATTATTTATAATAGAGATAGTCAACTGTGAAAAAATTTTTGTATGCGTAGGAACCTCGCCACCCCCCTGGGGGGGAAGTCCCCCCTCGAGGGGAGTAAATTTTCAAGATGGGTATCTTTCGAAAGGTCTCGTCAATACCTTTAAAACGAATGGTTGAACTATAAATCTGTGATAATTTAAAACAAAGTTATCGATTTTTTTTTACTTTTAACAAAAAAAAAAACTTAGAAAAAAACGTATTTTTTTATTTATTTATTTTTTTTTTTAACGAAATTTAACCAGATTTGGTATTTAGTTGACCCCTGACATAAACTGAGGCTGATTAGATTTGGGGATCAATCGCTCAACAGGTGGCGCTGTGATCGTATTTTTTCTAAACTTTTAACATGGCAGTGGGGGGGGGGGGGTTGTGTAAATTTTCAAGATCGGTATCTTTCGAAACGTCTCGTCAATACCTTTAAAACGAATGGTTGAACTATAAATATGTGGTAATTTAAAACAAAGTTATCGATTTTTTTTACTTTTAACGAAAAAAAAAACTTAAAAAAAATCGTATTTTTTTTTTTTTTTTTTTTAATATTCTTACTGCGTGAATTTGTATAGGAAAATATAGAAGAAAGTCTTGTGGTGGCCACAACATACTAGTCATTTTCCTTTTAATTAGTATATTAGTTGGATATTTATTGTGTAATATCATCCTTTGAAATGAAATGTTTATGTTTTCAATGGAATATGGAAGTTTTTTTTTTTTTTTTTTTTTTTTTTTTTTACAAGTGGTGCCACCTGAAAATTTCTTATGACGATAATTTTTGAAATACTGATTTAATTTGAACTAGAACTGGACAATGAACTTATCATACAAATATACTGGATGATTTCGATGGGCAAGTTGTTTTGTCATTTTGTTTCCAATTTGCAGCCACTTAGACTGCTACTTGAAAATTTGCCATAATAATAACTTTTGAAACACGGCACTGATTTAAACCACAGTTAGACAGTGAACCTATGCTTCAAATATCTTGGATGTGTTTGCTGGGCAACTTATTCCCCTGTATTGTTTCCAAGTGGTGGCCACTTGAAAGTTTGTTATCATGGTAACTTTAGAAATACTTAATCAATTCAATTCAATTCAAAATCGGATTTATCATTGAAACAACAAAAATCTAGAAAATTCACGTAACTTGTGAACCAATCACGTTATTGCCTCCATCTTTGGTATATCGGAAATAAGTATTTTCTCGCCAAAAGTCGCCAAAAAAGTCGCCATATTGGAAAAGTCGCCAAATTTGGCGCCAAATCTATTACCTGCGTTACTGGATCTTTTTAATGCGTTTTTAAGGAAAAACTAGGCTATTTTAATGATAAAACAAACTAGAAATGCAGAAAACTAACATTTTTATCAACTTACTAAGCCTCTTTGAAAGAATTTCTACAAAAAAAAAATTATTTTCAAATTTGCAACGATATCTTAGATGAGCAACTTTCATTACCATTTCGATCGAAGTGGCAGTCACTTAATTTTTCAACACGATGACTTTTGAGATTTAGAATTAATTCGAATTACATGTGTACAGTAGACTTATCTCACTAATACATTTCATATATTTGTCAACTTAACCCACCATTTTGTTTCTAAGCGCCGGCTACTTGAAAATTTTAAATTCACATAAAAATGTATTTATGAACCAATTTGCTTAAAACTCCATATGTGCCTAGCCTACATCAATATTTCTACTAAGTGCATTAATAATTTGTATCCGCCATTTTGAATCAAAATGACGGCTGCTTGGTAAGGAAAAAGAAATCAACCTACCCTTCCGAATAAGCCGGAAGGACTTGTTTAGTATTTTAATACATTCCATCATTTGCGCAGACTATTGCACCATGTGCTGATTGCATCAGACGCATTCTGTTGCTATAAATAAAGGTGCCCGGAACGTTTTTCGTCAGTTGTTTATTGAATTTTGTCGTAGACAGTGCTGTTGATTCATTATTGCAATGAGTAAAAAAACTTCACTTACTGTTACAAAAAGGTCAGAAATGTTGATGCTGCATAAAGTTGGATTTTTTTTTAACGTCATATAAGATCGAGAGTAAATGTGAGCAAGATAGCTATGCATCAAGCTATTAGAAAATTTAAAATTTCGGGAAAATTTGTGGATTTCAAGAGAAGCGGTCACTCTATTAAAACAAGTGAACATGATGATCATGTGATAAGAAGGATGGCCGTACGTGATCAAAAAACCTCCTGCAATACAATTAGATATTCTCTGACTGAAAAAGGCACCAACGTCAGTTTGAGTACTATTTCAAGACGTTGGATGAAAGATTTTGGTTTAACATCCCACAAACCGGCAATGAAACCTCGACATATTCCAAATATGAGAAAGAAACGATTCTTAAGGTCCACAAATTTTCCCGAAATTTTAAATTTACGAATAACTTGATGAACAGCTGTCTTGCTAGAACAAACTTGGAGTTATATCCAAAATTTACATACAAAACTTAGCTTCCCGAATAAACTACTACGTCAGAAACGCCAAAAGAAAAATATCTGCGATGCATGGCAAATATTTTTCTTTTGGCGCTTCTGACGTAGTAGTTTATTCGGGTTTCAATATTCCAACGCCAAGTCTCCTGTTATTAAAACATAGCTTCCTTACCATAGCAAAATTTCGAATTTTTTAACGGTCACTAAGTTGAAAAAGGAAATAAAAGCAATTATTTAAACTACAAAACATTCAGTGTTAATCATTTTATTTTCTTTCCTAACGCTGAGTATAATAAATGAAGGTTCCAATCGAGCATGCTATTTGAGTAATAAACCGAAATTACAGTTACCCCCAATTCTCCCTGCATCAAGATTCAAGCTTGTACAAATAATTTTTTCATGTTCATAACAATTCAACATTCTTAATACTTAAAATAGTAAAACTTATTTAGAGACATATTTTAAAGAAAAACGATTTCTATAAAAATCAAACGTGCCTTTGTTAAAATTAAACTTTTGTAATAAATATTTCTTTGAACTCTATTTTATAATATATTATGTAAAGTTTTAGACAGAAGTTTTCATATTAAGCAATACATTTCTTTTTTAAATTGCCCTCTTTTTTTTGTCTTCGATATTTAAATCTAAGCTATATTCAAAATGTGTTTTTACAGTGTTATTTAATAAATCCATACTTAATATTTTACAACGAAGCTCCGAAAGATTTATCCTCATTATTAAGAATAACTTCTGCATGTCATAAATAATTAAAATGATAAATTTAATATTCATTTAACTCGTTTAAAATAATTTTGATAGCCTGCATTTTTTCCCTAATGCATTAACCAAAAAGAAAAGCCTATACTAATGAGTTAGAAAATAAATTCCTTTTATAAATAATTCTTACTAATAAGTTTACTAAAAGTTCTCCTCATATATATCTTTAGTCTCTTCTAAGATAACACTTTAGAATTTTAATATAAATAATTCTTACGCTGAAGTAAACATTTAAGGGCACCAGAAAATTAATTTAATTTTCAGATATTTGAATAGCTTTACGTGTTATTTCAAGAAACAAACACAACATGTTAAATTAATTAAAATATCTTTAGTAAAAATTTTAATTGTAGAAAATTAAAATTCGGACATTGTACTTTAAAGAATATCTGTATATATATATAAATTACGTGTCACGATGTTTGTCCGCGATAAACTCCTAAACTAAGAAACCGATTTTAATAAAATTTTGCACACTGTGTGCAGTTTGGTCCAACTTGAGAGATAGGATAGTTTTTATCTCAATTTATTGTCACAATATTGTTTTATTACAATTATTTGTTAATTATAGACCTTTGTTACAGTTGCTCCAAAATATCTGTGAGTTCCATAAGTTTAATTGTTGCCAAAAATAAAAAATACGAGTTCATTTCTTTCGACATAAAAGTAAATACATTTAATCAAACGTGAACGTTAAAAAAATATAAAAAGTTAAATTATACATCTCACGAAAATTGACGTCATAATCAATTTAAAGATTTTATTCGCATTGATAAAGTATGTAATTATACACAAGCGAAGTGTGACGTCACTGACCGTCTGTGAAATCAAGAAAAATATTTCTTATGTTAATCGCCCATTGTATTTTTTGTAAAAAATTATTAAAAAACGAGGAAATTTATTTCCGGATTTTAATCCCCATATTTTTGTATAGATATGTATTATTTATCATGTGCATACGTTAGATTGATTTATTTTGCTGTCAAGTTGACAAAATTTTAATTTTAAATTTCAAAGCTCTGTCGTCCTTGGAGTTTTTCATATTTGGCGATCAAAAACGTAACACGAAAATATACAAGCTAGATGTATATTTTCGTAATATGTATAGTGCGAAATATTGTTTCATATTATTCATTACTCTCTTAATATAAGTTGTTAAAATAACCATGATTTTTGAAAGGAATTAAATGTGTGCGCCCGATAATTTGGCGATATTATTTTTTCTCCGCCAAGGATGATAGATATGAAATTTATTCCGCTACAACATGTTAATATCTTATATCAGATATATTATGTATATGCTACAATTTATTTCACGTGACACGTGTGTTAAAAATTTATTTACGACATAACAAAGCGAGTACGTGCTCTGCGACATAACCTTGCTTTTTCAATTTTTGTTGCATTATTCTAATCTGTATCACTTCGTTTTCTTTAAGAAATTTGTGATCTATACATTAAGTTCTAAATAAAAGTAACCATTTCAATATTTTAAAACTTATTTAAAAGTCTGTTTTATTTAACATTAAATTTTAAAACTTAATTTAAAACTTATTTAAAAGTCTGGAAGAGTTTAAGTCTGTTTATTTGTTTTGTAACGCTCATCTATATGATCGATGTTCGAAACTTTAATTAATTATTTCTCTTATTTTTCTTTACTTTTTCTTTAATAACTTACCAATTTAACGTTCCTGATTAAATTTGTGTTTTATAAATGTATTTTGCATTAAATTTTGACTCATATTTATTGATGAAAATGCGATCTTAAAAATCTTGCAATTTTCTTATCTTAATCCTCAATGCTTTCCTTCTTGATTAACTTGAATTTACTATTAAAATTTTAACATACTCAGAATCTTCTCACCACTTCGTTAAAATATATTAATCTTTTCAGTAATATATTAATCAGTATATCCTCACAACGATATTTGGCGATTTTTTGTTGGCAATTATGGCTAAATCATAAATCTATAAATGATAAATGATAAATGATAATCTAAATCATAAATCAAAAGCATAAAATAATAAATCCAAAATAAACAACCTATAGGCTGCCATATTATATCACAAACAGTCCAGAGCGACATTGTTATCGTTCAAAACGGCGCCAAAGAAAAATCGCTAAATTCAGCTGTGGGGATATACTGAAGTTATAATTATCCGAATATAATTACTGAAGTTATATTATAAGTTATAGTTGTGGGTAACAACTATAGTATTTCCCCACAACTGGATTTGGCGATTATGGCTAAATCATAAATCTAAAATCATAAATGATAAAATCATAAGCTAAATCATAAATCTAAAATAAAAGCATGCAGGTTACCATATTTTATTGCAAAGAATCCAGAACGACTTCGTTATCGTTCAAAAAGGCGCCGGGAAAACACTATATACCTTATCAAATTATCAACGTATTACTTAGCCGCAGCAACGCATGGCCGGGTCTGCTAGTAATATATGTATATATATATATATATATATATATATATATATATATATATGTGTGTATATATACATAATTTTTTTTTAGAAATAACGGGAAATTACGAAATTCTATTTGCATTTATTTGTACATTTTCAACATTTTTTTTTATATGAATTACAACTTATGTTTAATTAATATTGCATCTAATACACATTATGCTTTATTTTAAGATATATGTTTAGTTTAGTAATATAAAACAAGATGTTTTTGTCTTTCATGGCTTTTTTTTTTTTTTTTTTTTTAACTAAAATTTTAATCTTAAAAATGTATTTCAATTTATGATAATCTGAATAAAAAAGGTTTCATAACAATAATAATAATAATAATAATCCCATATATCCACTGATATCCATTAGACATCTAAATTACATCCAAATGGTCCATAAAATGTACAAAATATCTAAAAATTGTAAGTTAAAAGTCCTGGATATCCTGTACTATTTATAGATACCTATTAGATGTTTAAAAGTAGACAAAATTTAGACGTGCCTTTTTCGATGTCTAATAGATGTAAAATGTTAGATCAAAACAGGTTTGAGTTATTTCCAACATCTATTAGATCTCAACAGTCCAATCATTGGATATTTCGAGATTTGTGATTCGGATATGTGACAGACATCTAACGTATGTAAAAAAGAATGACATTTGCCATGCTAATAGATATCTGTAGGGTTAAATAGATATCTGTAGTTTAATGGATCTTTTAAACCTTTTCTGCGTGTTTATAGGTGTCTTATGAATGTAACTGGATGTGTGGGATAATAATAATACAACATTTTAAAAGGTTTATTGTTGTAAACTATTAAAGAACAATAATTATCGCTGTAAACTTTTCAAAGAAATGGTTTAAAAATTTTACAAAAAATCCTGCTAAACGATTTAAAAGAAGATAACTATCATTTCTAAAACATGCATAATAGAATAATTTCCAAATATAAAAGAAAATAATCTGGTGTGTGACTCACACGACTTTCTCTTACCTGAAATTTAATACTATAAATACAGGTTGGAGATTAAGAGGTAAGATAACGATGTTATGTAAACCTATGTTAAACAATTCAAATTAGGCTTCGGAAGAGTTTTATATGATAACTAGCTCTGTGTGAGGGGGCAATAGCCCCCCTCAACCCCCCGTTTCATTAATGCACCTACTTTTATATAAAATTTAATTCGGTTTTCAAAAAATAATTCTGTTTTTAAAAAATAATTTATTAAAATTATTATTTTAAAAAGTTATTTTTTATGATAATGCAGACGATTTCCATATTGGAGAAGTAGTATAACACTAAATATCCAAAAAGAGTCCATTTTATTCTCAATATAAAAAAAAAAAAAATCGATTTTTTTCGAGGCTCATAAATACACAAAATTCTTTCCCAGTTGACTATCTCTATTACAAAAAATATATAGTCGTTTCATTTGGTTTAGTGCAGTCTATAGATATTAAACTCTACTTACCTGCAATTTCCACCATATACGTAATGTATTTGAATAGTTTTGAGTGTCCCTGTACACGAACCATTTGCTTCATCTCAACGAAAATTTAGTGTAGCATCCTTATATCATACACATTTAGAATACCAAGTTTGAACTTTCTGCCATAATTTGAGTTTGAGATATGCTGATAACAGACGCACACATACACACACAGACACACAGACACACAGACATACACACATATGTACACACAGACATACACACAGACCATTTGCTAAAAACATGATTTTCGTATTCAGGGGACCTCAGAACATGGAAATATAACAAAACCTCGTGTTCGAAAATTTGACCCAAAAACAATACTTTCTCTACCTTATGGGTAAGAGAAAGTCAAAATAATCTGGTGTGTCACTCACACTACTTTCTCTTACCCTGAAATTTAATACTTTAAATACAGGTTGGAGATTAAGAGGTAAGATAACGATGTTAGGTAAACCTATGTTAAACAATTCAAATTAGGCTTCGGAAGAGTTTTTTATGATAATTAATTCTGTGTCGAGGGGGGCTACAGCACCCCTCAACCCCCCCGTTTCATTAATGCACCTAAATTTATATAAAATTTAATTCGGTTATTAAAAACTAATTCAGTTTTTAAATAATAATTTATTAAAATTATTACTTAAAAAAGTTATTTTCTATGATAATGCAGACGATTTCCATATTAGAGAAGTAGTATAACATTAAATATCTAAATATCCAAAAAGAGTCCATTTTATTCTCAATTTAAAAAAAAAATCAATAACTTTGTTTTAAATTATCGCAGATCGATGATTCAACCATTCGTTTTAAAGGTATTGGCGAGCTCTTTTGAAAGATACCCATCATGAAAATTTACTCCCCACAAGGGGGTACTTCCTCCCCAGGGGGTGAGGCGAGGCTCCTAAATACACAAAAAAAATTTTAATCAGTTGACTATCTCTATTACAAAAAATATATATTCGTTTCATTTGGTTTAGTGCAGTCTATAGACGTTAAACTATACTTTCCTGCAATTTTCCCCATAGACGTAGTGTATTATAATTTTCTTGATTGCCCCTGTACACGAATCATTTGCTTGAACTTAACGAAAAGCTTACTGTAGCATCCCTACATGATACACATTTATAATATCAAGTTTGGAATGTCTGCTACTTTTTGATCTTGAGATATGCTGATAACAAACACACACACACACAGACGTGCAGACATATCCACAGACCATTTGCTAAAAACATGATTTTCGTATTCAGGGACCTCAGAACATGTAAATATAACAAAAACTCGCGTTCAAACATTTGACCAAAAAACAATACTTTCTCTGCCTTATGGGTAAGAGTAATTAAATAATCTGGTGAGTCAATCACACGACTTTCTCTTACCCTGAAATTTAATGCTATAAATACAGGTTGGAGATTAAGAGGTAAGATAAAAATGTTTTGTAAACGTATGTTAAACAATTCAAATTAGGCTTCGGGAGAGTTCTATATGATAATTAGTTCTGTGTGAGGGGGCTACAGCCCCCCTCAAACCCCGTTTCATTATTGCGCTTATATTTATATAAAATTTAATTCGGTTATTAAAAAATAATACTGTTTTTAAAAAATAATTTATTAAAATTATTATTTAAAAACTTATCTTTTATGATAATGCAGACGATTTAGAGAATTAATATAACACCGAATATCAAAAAAAAGTTCAATTTATTCTCAATATAAAAAAAAAAAAAAAAAAAAAAATCGCATTTACACATTTAGAATACCATGTTTGGAATGTCTGCTACTATTTGTTCTCGAGATATGCTGATAACAGACAGAAACACACACGGACACACACACAGACCAACCACTAAAAACATGATCTTCGTATTCAGGAGACCTCAAAACGTGTAAATATAACAAAATCTCGTTTTCGAAAATTTGACACAAAAACAATACTTTCTCTACCTTATGGGTAAGAGAAAGTAAAAAGGCCTACTTGGAAATCTGCATAAATTTCTCAGTACGGGCCCGTACCATCTTTAGAGCAGATCCCCCAAGTGTGTGCTTGCTTGCTTCGCTTGGCAGTGCCCATACAGCACAAAATGCTTTAGTTATGTTGCAAAAAAGCTTACAGCAATCTTTCAAAAACGTAACACATCTAAGTATGCTCTCTGATAAATTTCTGAAACATTCGCCCTTTTCCATGTTCTGTGTGTTAAATAATTGAAATATTTCTGTTACGTATCCGATTTTTTGTTACTATCGCGGATATTTCGAAACTAATCGGAAAGCAAGCTGAACGTTTTGAAATGTTTCTAAAATATGTACAATATTTCGATGTTACATGATTGTCACGTTTCTGCAACATTCTGTGCTTTTAAGGTGTAGTCACCCTCTCTTCCTCCTGATCAGATGTCGCCACTTGTCGATGTCCGTTGACGGTTTATTCTGGTTGCAGCTGCGCATATTGCTAACGATTTCGATTGCCGAGCGATTCACGGCGTAACGGTAGTTAACGTAGTTTGCTAGTTCTTTAACATTATCTAAAGCTATTTTTATACTATTATTCTGAAAATTTTTGTTAAGCGCGGTAGTGGTTTTATTAAATATAATGTCTGCTTCATGTTCATTGATACTTTTTTTATTTATTTTTTTATTTTTTTTATTTTGTCATTCCTATATAAAATCCTTTTCTATTATCATCTGTTTCATATGTTATCTCTTAAATTCCGGCTGTTTCCATCTGGTTAATCTGGTCTTTATAGCTTCTAATTCTTTGAAAAATATTTTGGTTAGGTTTGGTAGGAATATTTATATTCATTTTAGATGCTTAATTTTTAATTACCGTTACGCCATGAATCGCGAGGCAATCGAAATCGTTAGCAATATGCGCAGCTGCAACCAGAACGAGCCGCCAACAAACATCGACAAGTGGCGACATCTGACTAGAAGGAAGAGAGAGTGACTGCAGTGCTAAGCCAACCAAGCAAGCACGAACCTGGTGGAGACCCCTACTTTCTAAGGGGTCTTAGCCCGTATTTACGCAAGTTTCAGAGAAAACCAAAGAAAACTCTGAACGGCTATGTCGATGAGCGAGACCTGGGATCGAACCCGGCACTTCCCATCTACCAGCTTTGAGTGCATTAACATTTATGATGCATTGTGTTTTTATGTGAAATATATTGTGGTTACCGACATGCTGCTAGTGTGTGACAACGATGTCAATGATGAAAATTTAAATTCAACCAATTTGATGTAAATTTTTCTCATAATTCAATTTATATATATATATATATATATATATACTTTCCTTTTAGAGTTAACTGAAAAAAAAAATTCTAGATGCATATAAATCAGATTACGTAAAAACTTCAAAATAAACGCAATCTGAAAAAATAAAAACATATGTAGTTATTAATGTAAACATATAACAAAATATTTTAATTTAATTTTCTAGTACTTAATACAAACACATATCTTTTTTAATCTCTTTAAGAAAAACTATGTGTATGGCGCCTGCCCCAAAAAGGTCGAATGATATAAAACAAATAAATATTCTAAAATGTAAAACATCAAATTAGTGACAACTTAATGAATAATATTTAATTTTTATTTAATATTTGTTTTTGAATATTTAACAAATAAAATACTTCAGAAATAAAATAATATTGAAAATGACGAAATCAAATAAAAAAAAAATTACTAAAATATTTAACAAATAGAATAAAACAAATAAAATAATTAATACTTAACAAAATTAATAAAATAAAATTGGCAATGAATTTTTATACGGAAAATGAAAAATAAACTTTGACTTTCAAAACTTTTAAATTACATTAATTTTCATACTTCTGTAAATAAACTCTAAATTTTTACTATTAAAACTTCTAAGTATTTAAAATGATAAGACAAACCGATCGAACATTCTTTTTTCATCAACATCAACAACACTTTATTTATTTATTTATTTATTTATTTATTTTCAAAATTTTAAGGAATTTTCAAACCAAAATATTAAAAAACATATTTACATATTTTAAATCACTTTATGAGTAAAAACTAAAAGCTAAAATTAAAATCATATGAAATCGTTAAAAATAACGCTACGAATCCCCGCTATCTTTCGCAGCATCTTCTCCGCTTACGCTATATCTGTTCCGGTCCTCCATTCATTCCATATAGGCCTAAATAAGACAATTAATTTTAGGTATTTCCTGGATGATAAGTGAAGCTGCCATAATTCAAAAAAATTCAATTTTCGGACAATTAGGTTAATTAACTTAAGTCATTCTCTCCTGACGGAAAAAATAGAAGTAAAAACAATGTAACAATATATTTGACACTGCACGACCTTCCCGCTTGACCTTCCGCTCACGAACTTCCTGTCATTAGCATGACTCAATAACCAACTGAGAAAATGAACAACAGAAAGTCTTTTTACATTAACAGACAGAATTTGGAATGTTATCTCGCAGGAGCATGTCTGCCAACTCTATCAATTAATGCCAAGCCGAATAACTGCGTACATAATTTTCAGAAGTGGACCAATGCGTAATTGACTTGTTGACAGTTGCGAGGCCGTTTTTCTTCATTAAACCATTCAAATTTTCTGAAAATGTAATCATTTCTTTTTCTTCGCATGTACATTAAGTCTAACAATTTTCGTCTTATTTGGGTAACTCCTCCTTGGTGCGTCGATTTTTTTTTCTTTTGTTATAGAGTATATATATATATATATATAATCTTAGACTAGAATAATGCAAATATCACAGGGGAAGAGGGGGGGGGGAGAGGGGGCATTGTCCTTCTTAATAAAAAACTCTGATTATATTTTTTACATTTGGTGTTGTTTCATATACTTCATTAGAAAATTATTATTTATTTGGGATTGGTAAAGCATTTGTATAAAAGATTAGTTCGCATTTTTAAACAAAAGTTACTTTTCTAGAAAATATTGTATAGATATATTATATGCATGTATGTATGTATTGTTCCTGCATCTATTACTTTTCTTATTTAAAAATTATGTTTTCGTAAAAAATATGTCAGTATAAAGAGTGTGTTTATGAAACATAAACATATTCATCAATAATTCAATTCAAAATTCCCAAAACACCTTTTTTGTAAAAAAAAAAAAAACTTTATTCTTTAAAATTATTTGTAATTTTAATGCAAAAATTACTTTATAAGAAATTTTGCCACATTTTATTAGACTTTTTGTTTCCTTCTGTTTTTCTTTAGAAAAAAAAAAAAATGCTAAAAACTGATTAAACAAAAAAAAAAAAAAAAATACACGTCACTTGTTTTCAGTGTAAGTGCCTCATTCTACTGCAAGAATTGCATTTATGGAAATACAGACTGTTCTGTTTATAGAATTATGTGTGTTTACATTTTAAACACAATATATATATATACAGTTCCCGCCGTTTATTAAAATCACATTCGTTCTGAAACAAAGTGATTTTATAAGGCGGCTGATTTTTATATCAGGCGAACGTTCCTGCACTTAAGGAAAAAGTATTACTTTCGTGAATTTGGAAAGAAACTTCAATTGGTAACGAAAAATGGAATGAGTAAATATTAATTAATTTTTGATAGATAATTAATTAATAGTTCCTTCGATATAAGTAAATTAAACATATTCCAAGTTCCCATGCGCTCTCTTTTTAAGGAAAATCATCATTACTTTACCAAAAGTTCGCGCTGTTCTTATAAATTTAGAATCTTTCCGTCCTAAACCTCATGAATTATAGTAATTTCAAAATAAGAACTAGAAATTGCCTTCTAATAATTAGGAAAAAATAAATAAAAATTTCAAATCAAATTTGTAACTTATTACTTGCGCTTTGAAGAATAACTTCTTGAAATTGTTACGGAGATAAATTGCGTGTTTAATTTGTAACTGTGCTGCAAATGTGAAATCTTCGACAATCAGCGAAAACGGAAGGTTTGTCATGCTTTAATTTCTTCTTCTATTCAAAAAACAAACAAATAAATAAATAAAATAAAATAAAATCACAATGCAAAAAAAAAAAAAAAAAAAAAAATGTTTTTAGTGTGCAGAAATGATATTTTTCGCTGCTGAGGAGATATTTTTGAGTTTATTAACCGGCGATGTTGATTTTATTAAGCGGCGGCTTTAAAAGTAGTTTGTATTGATTTGATTCCGGTCCGGGCAATTTGATCAGATTAAGCGGCTGATTTTATAAACCAGTGATTTTATTAAGCGGCGGTTACTGTATATATATATATATATATATATATATATATATATATATATATATATATATATATTTTTTTTTTTTTTTTACTTTTACTTAAAAATTAATAAGCAGTGTCTGCGCCAATTTGAGTTAAAAGTTAATTTTAATGAATCAAAATTATCGCAGTTTCTTTTTAAATACATTAATACTTCAACTCAAGCATATTCTTATAGTTAGATTAGTAACTCAGAAGGGGATTCGGTAATTAAGAGTTTTTATTAATTCCACATACTTCCAGTTATGAAGCTTAATATGCACACACTTATAAAGTGATGGAATTTTATGGAATTTTCTATCTGCTTACTTCATTTAAATTCTCTCTGGCTCAATTAATTTTCCCTCTTTAAATAATATTTAAGGATAAATAGACACAATTGTCATAGAAAGTAATTTTAATTTCAAATTTGTGAATAATTTTACTAATTCAAATATGATTTAATGAAATTTTCTAAAATTTAAATAATTTTGTTTAACGTTTCATTCAAATATAAAACATGGTAATTTAATTTACTTTAAAGTGACATATATTTGTTAACTTCATAGATAACTTAATTTATTTTGATATGGATTAACTTTTTGAGAAACTATAAAATAATATCTACTAATGAGTATTTGGACGCTTTCAAATTATATGTTTTGGCAAATATCTAGAAGAAATTCTTGAGGAATTGTTTTGAAAAATGAGAGTATAAATACCACGTTATATCTAATATATTTCAGTAAAAAAAATTTCCTGAACATTAAAAGAGGACCAGTAAAAAATTAAATAAAAGACAAAATGTTTTAGATGACACTGAGAAAAAAATATAACGCCTTGAATAAGTGGCCTTTTTCTAATTCCCTTAACTAGAAATATAGATTTCCGAGCAATGCGCATAAGGCACGCCAATAAACTGAATAGACGAAATGATCGAAATTTTCTAGTCTACACATTTCTAGAAGGTAAAATAATATTCTGAATCTTTTATATGGCGAGAAATTCTCGCTTGATTGTCTAGAGTTGGATCATAAACCAAGATTATAGTTGCTGAAGCCCGCTTCTTGTGTTCGCTTTCATTTAGAGATATTTTCAAATAGGTTTGACCTCGATAATAGAGACAAACTTTCTAGAATTCTAATAGAAGTTTCTAGAACTCGCTTTTAAAATAACTAGAATTTATAAGGATGACATGGAACGATTCTAGATGTCAGTTACAGAATTTTTTCTCAGTGCACTCTGTAAACATCAATGCTTGAAATGTTTTTTTTTTTTTTTTTTTTTTGTATAGCACGTGATTATGAGATTTCATTTAAATATCTGTATAACGTTTTATGAGGCTACGACATATATTCATGGAGATATAGCGGTTTCTTTAAAAAAAATTCCACATTTTTAACTATACAAAATAGGATATTAGACCCAGCGCAAAGTTATTTTTAGGAAACTTATTATTTAGTAACTTTATTATTTTATTTAGGAAATTTAGGAAATTTTTAGGCATACTATATTAGACACAGCGTACTGCAATCAGAATACAAAAATGTTTCATGCGTTACGAAATACGAGCATTTTTGCTAAACAATTTCTAACTACGCATGCGCCAGCTTTCAAAAAATGTCATTGGCATAATTTAATAGGGAAAAAGTACTGAATTACTTATATGAAAGTCCCAAAAAAGTATCGTGTAAATTTAAAAAGTTATGGGAGATAGAATGAACAGAATTTTAATTCCTCTCAAAAGAAAAGCTACACTATAAGAGGTTTTATCACTTTTTCTTTTTAATTCAATTAAAACTGAAAAAAAGAAAAAAAAAAACTTGTTTTAAACTTTTCTGAAATATGCAAAGGGAAATGCATTTCAAAAGTAAAATTCAGATAATTTATTCTTCTCTCTGTTTTTCTCTTGCTTTATTCTTTATTAAGCACTTCCCTAACAGCACATCTTATCAGCAAGACATTCTCAGGATATCCTATGGATGAAAGTAACGTCTAAGGGACATCCTCAGGATGTACTATGGATAAGTGTGCTGTTAGGGTTCTTACTATAATAAGAAACAACGCATATATCTGCCCTGAATCTTAAAGTTTTAGCATTTTCGTTTATCCAAAATTTCGATTTTCCAAAAGGTGTTCCATCTATATTACTACGTATAATCGAGGTTCTTCTGTAATTGTAACTCCTGATTGCAAACATTCGTTTCGGAGATTTTTAACAAGGATTTAGTTTTATAAAAAGTGCCATTTATTCACTGTTAAAAATGGTTTCTTAAAAATGAGCTAAATTGTCTCAAAATAGCTTCGAAACAATATATACTTAAATTTGAAAACAAGTGTACTCATTTTTGAGTATACTGACATGCTCAAAAATGGAGTTGACCAATAAGAATCCAAATATTCCCATGTTTGACATGGCAGTATACTCAAAAGTGAGTACACGGGTTTTCAAATTTCAGTATATATTGCTTCGGAGCTATTTTGAGACAATTTTACTCATTTCTAGGAAACCATTTTTAACACTGTTTCTTTCAATCCGGACTTATTATTCATAATTTCTTTTTGTTTTTCTTTTAAATGAGCGAAACTAACTTGCCCTTCAATGGTTTAATTAATCTAAGTTAAAATTCATGAACATCGAAATATAGGTGTCACATGTAGATTTATTAACATTATTATTTTCATTATTATTTTGACCTTATAAATTTGATCTTTAATAATTTATTGTAATTTTATAAAGTTTGGTATTCAAATATATTTTTAAAACTATAACAGTAATAATATAGTTTTTAATCATCATATAAATTAGTATCGGTAACTCAATATCACAAACTACAGAAAGAAAAAGAAATATCGTTAGAAAGAAAAATAATGTTATTTATACTTTTTCTTTCTCACAGTAAATTGTTAGATATAGGCTAAATTAAATTTCACAGTGACTTAAAGAAAGGAAGATTTATTTTAATTGGGACAATTTACAAAGTTTTACGAATTTTTTTTTTTTTTTTTTTCTTTCCATGTCAGTTTGCGAAAGATAACTGCAGGCAAAATGATTAACTATTTGAATTAAGAAACTTTATTGTTTCTTGGCTGCAAAGAATGACAGTTAAAAATGTAATATATCTAGATTAACATGTTATTCATTTCTAAATGAATGAAAGTTAAGAACTATTAAATTTATAGTTTCTTTTAAAAGACATATTTAATTCATTCAATGTCAATAAACGACAGGAATTTTAAGAATGATATTATTTGATGGAAAATTATAAAACTTTTTATTCATCTTATTATCTTTATCACACAGGTTGGAAGTTTAAAAATAAATAGTTTTTTATTTAAAGAAAGTTTTACTACACAGATCAAATTCTAAAAGCTTTTACCACCAAACGCATAACATTCAAGCAATATTTTATAATTCTAATTTTTAATAAGCTTTTATTTTTACCATACAATAATTTAATAAGCATGTATCTTACAGAACACGCTTATACACAACAGATATCAAATCAATTAATGTTCTGTTCATAGACAACAATGGTATGAATTACTTTAGTTGTGACTTTTTACACAGAATAAACACCAAAAACATGTATAACTATTTCTGTGTGGCTCTTTTGTATGTGCACCAATCTGCAAGTCAACCAACCATATTTTTTTCAAACATAAAATGAAATATGCTTTCACGCGAAAAATAACAAAAAGTATAAAATATTTTACTCATGCACATGAAAAAATGAAAATTGTAAATGGAGTAAAAAAAAAAAAAAGACACAATTTAGAGAGTTCTATTTAGAATGCACGAAAGTTCCAAAAATTAATGGAAATATAAATGAACGTTAAATAAATAAAATAGTCTTCTGTTCAATCACGTCGAATTCAGTAAATATTGTTCTTAAGAGCAAACATATTAATATTCAATATAAAATAAAATAAAAGCAGTATTGTGCATTTGTAAACAGCAGAATAATTGTATTTGGGAGTTTAATAATTTTTAAGAATACTTTATATGTTTATTTATTTTCACGATTTCTTTAAATTTTATTTTTGTTTGTAAAGCAATATAGAAAAGAGTTTCCTTTAAATATTAAGACCAGCGAAGCGAGAAAAGCCTTCGTTGATTCATTACCTTCATTGATTTCACGAAATAAAAATGGTTTCGTTAACAAGCTTTGATCTTTTGGCACGCAGGCAGCATCAGGCCGAGTTTTGTACATTTCGAGTTTGATTTTGAAATTTTTCCCGCATTCGGAATTCGGTTCGTTCCCGAACCGGGGCTTTGCTAGTATAAAATAAAACTTGGTTACCAATCAGGTGATTTTAAAATAATTATTTTTTAAACTTTAAAGTGGTTCAAAAGTAACGTAGATTTTTCTTTCATTAAAAATAAATTATTTACAATGCATTATGGGATACTTCAAGAAATGTCACAATATTCAATACACATTCATTCAATATGTGTATTTATATATACTAAGAATAAATTTTCGTAGTATCTTTATCTTTCTCTTTCCATATACTAAGAATAAATTTTCGAAAGGAAAAGAAGAAAAAAAAAACTTATATTTTGAAGAAAATTATATTTTGAAAATTATATTTTGAATTTTCTTAGGATCTTTCTCTTTCTCTTTCCATATACTAAGAATAAAGTTTCGAAAGGAAAAGAAGAAAAATATATACTATATATATATTTTGAAAAAAATTATATTTTGAAAATTATATTTTGAATTTTCTTAGTATCTTTCTCTTTATCTTTCCATATACTAAGAATAAATTTTCGAAAGGAAAAGAAGAAAAAAAAATATATTTTGAAGAAAAGTGAAAAATGAAATCTTCTAAAACTCCATAAAAAAATAAAATTTTCAAACAGGCAAGTGGGAGAGTTATCATCTCAAAAAATTTCATCAGTCTCCTAGTCCTCTTCTAAAGTCAAAACAAATTGTCGCGTCAAAAGAAATTTTCTTTTCTGTTATAGTTTTTCTCGACAGTACTTAAACGCCAGGATAAAACCCATATATTTTTCGATTGCTGAAATTTCATTTCTTTAACACCAGTAACAAACTATTCTTTTCCTTTAAAAAATCTTTTTGTAAAAACGTTTTAAGATAAGATCTTCTTAAAGGTTTTTAAATTATTTCTTTTTGTAAAAGTTTATTTAAAAGTTCCATTTTTAGAAAAGATAACAAAAAGTCGCTTTTATTGAATTATTCAAAATAATAAATCGTAAACGTTTTAATTGAATAAATAATTTGAAAATGCACATTGAAAGATAACTACATAATTAAAATAATAAATAAAAAAGTCATATCCTGGAACACATATTTCAAAATATTTTCAGGCCAATATTTGGATGTAATTAACTTCCACCTATTTGTGACTAATTCTGAGAATAAATGTAACAAATTCTAATTCAGTAATTCAGCATTTCTCTCTCTTTTTTTCCCAATTGAACTTCTGCTCCGTGTGATTATAATAAAATAATTCTATGGCCTCAATTTCTTTATAATTTGGCGATATATATTTTTTTTTCTGCCAAGGATGACCGATATCAAATCTATTCCGCTGCAACATATTAGTATCTTATATCAGATACTTTATTTAGACATTTGAAAACAAATTTGACTTCAAATTATGATAGAATATTTATAATTTTCCTTTTAATTAGTACATTAGTTGGATATTTATTGTGTAAATATCATCCTTTGAAATGAAATGTTTGTGTTTTCAATCGAATATGGAAGTTTGCCAATTTTTTTCTAGTGTTTTGAAATTAAAAATTCTCAAATTTTGTCAATTTTACAACAAAAACAAAAACATTAAATCATTAAATTCATTTTTTTACTTATTTTTATTTCATATTATTTCACGCGCACTTTTTATTTCCTAATTCAAAATTATTTAAAAAAAACTTTTTCGATATCGCTTGTAACGATACTGATTCTTATTAATTTTCTTTTCTTTTTCTTTCAATAATAATAATAATAATTAAAAAAAAAAAAAGATTTTGATGAAATTCTGGCAAAAGCAGAATTTAGTTTAGGACGGAGGACTATTAGTTTTTTTTCTTCCCAATTATAACATCGCTTTCAAATTATTCAATTATATTTTCGATAAATTTTAGATTTCGATAAATGTCCAACTGTCGAAAACGACAACGCAAAAATCCCAGATTGAGACTAATAGGCCCTCAGTCCTAATAATATTAACAATTACATTGTTACAAATTTGCCGAAAATTATATTTTGATGATTGTTAGGAGACAATTTACAAAGTTTTATGAGATTTTTTCTGTTCTAAGTCAATTAGCGATATATAACTACAGACAATGTGTTTAACTATTTCAATTAAGAAACTTATTTGTTTCTTTGTGCTAAAGAATGACAGTTAGAAATCTAATGTGTCCATAATAATATGTTAATTATTTCTAAATGAATGAAAGTAAAAAATTATTAAATTTATACAATTTTTAAAGCATTAAAAATCTATCCAAGTCTGTGATTGTCAATAAATGACAGAAACTTTAAAGAATTATATTTTTTATTGAAAATTATAAAAATTATGTGTTAACATTACTATACATTTTGGATGTTTCTAAATGGATAATTAATATATTTGACGTGTTCCTTAAAATGGAGGATTTTTTTTCTTTTCTTTTCTCTTTTATTTAATCCCATTCGCATAGTCTCCCTCTTTTTTTTTTTTTTTTTTTTTTTTTTTAATAGTTGGCCTTAAATACTGTTTAGCAATATATGAGCTATTTGGGACAATGTTAACACGTCCAGAATTGAAGGAAAAATTTTATTATCTATATTAGTAATTTACCGTCAACTTGGCACGTGTTACCATTATCCCACAGGGCTTGATTTTTGCTAAAAAAAATTAGGTTCAAAACAAAAAAAAATATATAGGGTATGCATATCGGATTTCAAAAGGAGAAAAAAAGAAAAAAAAATCCCACATTGGTAGGGACAAACTATTATACAGTTTGTAAAGTTTATACAATAGCTTCTTTAAAAGTAATTATACACATAAAATTTCAATAGCATTGATTACTAAACTCAACAATCGTCCATAATTCAATACATTAACCTGCTGTGATTTTGACCATACAGTAATTTAACAAACCTGTATGAATATGTTTTCATACAAAAATACAAAAATTTTATCACATTCTGTCTATAGGTATTAATTATATGTGTAATGTCAATATAACACACACATATATATATATCTATATCTATATATATATATATATATATATCTTACAATATATATGTTATAAGCATGTCAGTATTAAATTTCATTAATTTAACACAATATCTTTTTCCAGAGTTTATTCAGTGGGTTGCAGATAAAAAAATATTTAATATAATTATTGTTTATTGCAAGAATTAAATTTGCTCTTATCACAATATTTTTAATTCTTATAAAGTCCCTTTATTTTATCAGTTGCTTAAAAATAAATGTATCCCGTTTTCAATAAAATTATGATAATTTTCTTAATTTAATAATGTAAAAACTCAGTACCAATCAAAATATTTGATATTACACAACCATTACCTTATGCGGTCATACAAATCTAAATTTAACTTTAGGACTCACTATTAACATCTGCGTTCTGCAATTTAATTGAAGTGCAATTGTTTCGCATATTAATTGCTGGAAAATTCAAATTTATTCCTTGCAACCTATTGAATAAATGAAGGGTTTTTTGTCATTGATCCCTTTGTTAATTTCAAAATAATTGTTCGTTAGTAAAAGGGTATGTTTAACAATTGTGCCAAACTGACGATGTTTTGCAAAGAGTTAGAGTTTTTAACTACTCTTCTGCTTCGTAACTGGCCTACTACAGACTTAATCATATATTTCTCTCTTGCTT
Organism: Salticus scenicus; assembly: GCA_963930645.1. Classification (NCBI taxonomy): domain Eukaryota; kingdom Metazoa; phylum Arthropoda; class Arachnida; order Araneae; family Salticidae; genus Salticus; species Salticus scenicus. The sequence continues at coordinate 152,472,154 of OZ005662.1, forward strand.
CGCTTCTGACGAAATAACTCCTAAGGTACTGAGTTACATTTAATTGTTCAAATAACGAATTTCTCATTTCTAGAATCTGGAAATTTAGTGGTTTGTTTCCGAAGTCTCTAATACTTTTTAAACACCGAATATTTTACAATAATTACAGTATACATACTGTTACGGAATTGTAAATAGTTGTATTTATTTTTATATAAATTCTTTCAAAGAAGTTTACTTAGTGGATAAAATATTAATTTTGTGCATTTCTAATTTATTTTAGCGTTTAAATAGCAAATTTTCCCTTAAAAACTCATTAAAAAGCTCGAATAAGGCAGGTAATGGATTTGGTGCCAAATTTGGCGAGTTTTCCCTTTTTGGAGATTTTTTTCACGACCTTGCCGAGAAAATCTTTATTAACGATATACCAAATATGGAAGCTGAAATCTCATTGTTTGACACTTTCTGGAATTTTTTCGAAAAATCCGGGTTCGATAGAGAAGTATAAAAGGAGCATTTTTTTCGACAAGGCAGTTCAGTATCAGATCTGTCTCAGTGAGTTCCGTCAAATGCTTGCATTGCTTTGAGCCTCTTTCAATGAAACTTGCTTTATGTATTATTGATCTACAGTTTGTACTGTGGTTTTGCTGTTAACGGCTGTTATTTAAGCTGTGTTTGCTGGTGAATTGTAGCAGATACTTGGTTTATAGACCTGTATTTTTCTAGAACTTTCTGTCAATAAATTACTTATTTCAACCAATTTGATGTAACTTTTTCTCATAATTCATTTTTTATATATAAACTTTCCTTTTAGAGTTAACTGAAAAAAAAAATTCTAGATGCATGTAAATCAGACTACGTAAAAACTTAAAAATAAACTCAATCTTAAAAAATATAGATATATAATAATAATAATGATAATTTTCTAGTACTTAATACAAACGCATATATTTTTAATATTTTTAAGGAAAACTATGTGTCTGTCGCCTCCCCCGAATGATATAAAACAAATAAATATTCTAAAATGTAAAACATCAAACCATATGAATAGTGACAACTTAATGAATAATATTTAACTTTTATTTAATATTTGTTTTTGAATAGTTAACAAATAAAATACTTCACTAATAAAATAACATTGAAAATGATAAAATAAAATAAAAGATTTACTAAACAACTTAACAAATAAAATAATTAATACTTAACAGATAAAATAAAATTGACAATGAATATTTATACGGAAAATGAAAAATAAACTTTGACTTTCAAAACTTTTAAATTAAATAAATTTTCATACTTCTGTAAATAAACTCTTAATTTTCACTATTAAAACTTCTAAGTATTTAAAATGATAAGACAAACCGATTTAGAGATAGTTTTTTAAAAAGAAAGATTATTTATACAAAATTTAAACATGTCTTATTTATAGTTAATTTTTTTCAAATTAAAATTTCTATAAACTGTATTTTAGTATAATTTAATAGAGCAGTTTAGTATAATTTTTTTATACGGATTTATATATATATTAAATGCTCTCATTATTTGTCTTTGCTATTTAATCAAAAGCTGTGTTCAAAATATAGTATTTGCGATGTCATTTAATAAAGCCAATTAATAGTTTACAAAGAAACTCTAAAAGTTTTATTTTCGTAATTAAAAATGTCTTTTGGAAGTCAGAAATAAAAAAATCAATTAATTTACAATTTATTTAAGTCGCTTAAAATAATTTGGATAACATTTAAAATTTTCGGCTACATTAAACACGAAGAGCTTTTTCTAATAAGTTAGAAAACACGTTTCTTTATGAAATTATCCTCACTAATAAGGTTACTATACCTTCTCATTATATTCATATCTTCCAAGGTTGCACTTGAGAGCTTCAATATGAATTTTAATATGAAGAGCCGAACACTGAAGTAAACATCAAAGGGTTTCACAAAATTAATTTAATTTTCAGAGTCTTGAATAGCTTAATTTGTTAGTTCAAAAATAAACATAATTTTAATAAAATACCTTCGGTAAAACTTTAAATTGTAATAATTTGAAATTCACGTAACGTGCTACAGTAAATAAGTATTTTTCTTAGAAATAAGGGAAATGACAAAATCCCATACTATCTACTAATCTTTAATTTAAATAAAATAAAATAAATAAATAAGAGAGAAGAAAAACACATGTTGGTTAGAAACTCATAAAATACACTTTAATACAAATAAAACATTAATTGTTTAACTTTACATAGGTTAAAAATACACGTTAAAAATACAAAGCTTTTTGCGATAATTTTTATGCATTTTCAGGTACAGGTAATAAGTCAACAACAATACTAATATATATATATATATATATATATATATATATATATATATATATATATATATATATATATATATATATATATTTATATATATATATGTATATGAAACTGTATACGTAGTTCATTTTTTTAAATATACAGTCGTCAAAGACATAAAAGAAGTCAGTACATCTCAACAACTTTATTTGAATCTTAAAATGCTTTAGAGTTTCTCGCATAGGAGGAGGACAGTAACACTTTAACATTTCCAACAAAAAACATCATACCGTTTCTTTAGACAATACCCTGACGAAAATGAGCCACTATTTAGGACTGTATACATTATTATATGAGGAAAAATGAGAGGATAAACCGAGATTCTTCTCCCTACATGAAGATATGTCACGTGAATAAAAGGGCGTAGTTTAGTGCTATATAATTATTCAATTGGTTCTTTCCGCCCACACTGGGCGGTAACTAAGTCTAGAAGGAACTTTTTCTGGATGGAGGGAAAAGGACAATTTGAAAGAAATAAATTAAAATAGTAATAAAAAAATAATTTTACTAACGGTTCAGTTTTTAAGAAAACGGAAATGGAAAGTTTCGATTTAAAAAGAACAGATTTGAATCATTATTAAAGAATATATTAATTAAATTACAACTTAATATAAAATAACCTAATTAGAGGGGGGTATATTACCTATATATATATATAGAGAGAGAGAGATGTCAAAGTTGATATTATGGTTAAATTTGACAGTTTATTTCACGAAGCAAAGAATTGAAGTTAAGCAACTAGGGAAATAGTTTAACAATTTGCCGGCCTTAATGCTCGAAAGCGCTCTAAAACAGTATTGTCAAATTTAGGGACTCTTTTATTCAACTGTCAACATTAATTTTGTAGAGTGATATTTGATTTACATAGTAGACGAATAATCTTAGAATGCATTAGACAACTGCTACAGTTAAAATTTAGTAGAGGATATTGAATAAATAAGTCCCTAAATTTGGCAACCCTGACCAGAGGAGTGAACTTAAATAGAACCGACAAAGGGTTAAAAATAAAATACCAGGTGGAGTACAAACTTCGCAATTGCTGTATCGCACAGCTGAGTTTGGAAACTCTGTGAAAACACATGAAAACATGAAACACTTGTCTCTAGAAAGGACTTGAAGAACGTCAGATATGATACCACAAGGAAATGATGAAGATGGCTGTGGAGATGTGAAGATGGCTTCCTCTTCAAGGAAGTCGAGAAGAAATATTATTTTTCTATTTCTACGAAAAGATGATGGTGGGAGAAAGAAAGCATGTTGAACGACTTGAACAGAGTTATATAGAGACATAATGTGAAATAAAAACCACGTAGAAAACATGATGTGGATATGAACTTGTCCTTAATAAAAAAAAAAAAAATCTAAAAATAAGAAAAACATATAATAAATTATTATATGTGTATATTGAGTTCAGTTCTAAAAGGAGAGAAAATTAACACGCTCTGATTAGATACGTAATTATAAAGTACACATTAACACACGTAAAAGATTAAAAGAAATTTAAACTATATATGGTTTAAAAATACATGTTTGATAAAACATAAACTAATAAAAATAAATAATAAAAACAGTGTCAAACATTCTCTTTTGATCAACGTCAACAACACTTTATTTATTTACTTTCTTTTTTTTTCTTCTGTTAGTTACAAAATTTAAAGGAATTTTCAAAGCAAAATATTAATGACTATATTTTAAATCGCTTTATGAATAAAAATTTAAAAATAAAATAAAAATGATATGGAATCACTTAAAATCTCCCTAAGAATCCCCGCTATCTTCCGCAGCATCTTCTCCGCTTACGCTATATCTGTTCCGATACTCCACTCATTCTATCTAGGCCTAAATATGACATTTAAATTTAGGTGTTTACTGGATGATAAGCAGAGCTGCCATAATTCAAGAAATCCAATTTTCAGACAATTTGGATTAATAGCAAAATTAAGGCATTGGCTCCTGACGGAAAAAATAGAAGTAAAAACAATGTAAAATAAAATCTCTATTCTTTAATATCAATTGTAACTTTAATGCAAAAATTCCTTTGCCAGATTTTATAATAGTTTTGCTAGATTTTTTTAGACTTCTTTTTCCTTCTGTTTTTCTATAGAAATATATATATATATATCTATATCATTATATAAAGCGCAAAAAATTGTATGTTTGTGGAGGGTAATCTCTGAAACTACTGAACCGATTTAAAAACTTCTTTCACTGACCAAAAGCTACAGTATGCCTGATTGTTATAGGCTATATTTAATTTTGATAAAATAAATTTTAGTTTAAAATCTGAGCATTTTAATTAAAATCCCCATAAAAGCCATAATAGAAATGGAAATAATGAAATATTAAAAAAATTAGCTGCTGCCAACATAAAAGAAACATATAGTGCATGTTCATTTTGTTTTCAAAATATCTTGACATGAAAAGAAAAGAAATTTATTTGCACGTGAATTAAATTGAAATTCATATAAAGCTTTGCGAAATGTTAAATTTACACGTTAAATCTGACGTCATTATAGCGTTAAAAGTGTTTATTTTTCAGATAATATAACTTAATATGATATGATATGATATATGATATAATGATCTAAGCATTAAGTTTAAACTGACGTGCGTAAACGAAATTGGAATTAAAAAAAAATAAAAATAAAAATAAAAAATAAAATAAAATTAGAAATTCTAACTTCTAAACTTTTATTAAATTATTTATTTTAATTTATAATTGTTGCAAAAAAAATTTAGGAGTTAATTTATTTTTCGACTTTTAATAAAATATATTTTCACGCGAATACGCAAGCGAAGTTATGACGTCACTGGCCATTCGTGGATGCAAGAAAAATATTTCCTATGTTAAACGCCCATTCGATTTTTTGTAAAAAAGTATTAAAAATCGAAGAAAATTATTTCCCGATTTTAATCCACATATTTAGGTATAGATATCCATTAGTTATCATGTGCATGCGTTAGATTAAGTTGTTTTTGTTGTAAAATTGATAAAATTTGAATTTTAAATTTCTAAACTCTAGGGGAAAAAAAGGGCAAACTTCCATATTCGATAAATAGATTTTAAAACTTTTGCTTTTGCCTCCAAGGCAGCAATACGTGTTTTTGTGCACCTGATGAAGAAAGGCTAAGTCCTTTCGAAACCGGTTGTGCTAGCTTAAAATTTATGGTGTGTAAAGAAGTTTTAAAATCTATTTATCGATTGTACACCAGTTTTTGAATTTAGTTTGGTTCCATATTCAGTTGAAAACATAAACATTTCATTTCAGAGGATGATATTTACACAATAAATATCCAACAAATATACTAATTAAAAGGAAAATGATAAATATTCTATCATAATTTGAAGTCAAATTTGTTTTCAAATGTCTAAATAAAGAATCTGATATAAGATACGAATATGTTGCAGCGGAATAGATTTGATATCGGTCTTCTTTGGCAGAAAAAAAAAAAAAAGAAAAGAAAAAAATTGCCAAATTATCTGGCGAGCGTAATTTAATTTCTTTCAAAAATCATGGTTATTTTAACAACTTATATTAAGAGAGTAATGAATAATATGAAACAATATTTCGTACAATACATATTACGAAAATATACATCTGGCACATATATTTTCGTATGAGGTTTTTGATCGCCAAATGCAAAAACGCCAAGGACAACAGAGTTTTTTAATTTAAAATTAAAATTTTGTCAATTTGACAGCAAAATAACTCAATCTAACACATGCACATGATAACTAATACATATATATACCCAAATATGGGGATGAAAATCGGGAAATAACTTTTCTCGATTTTTAATAATTTTTTACAAAAAATCCAATGGGTGATTAACATAGGAAATCATTTTCTTGCATCCACGGACGGTCTGTGACGTCACACTTCGCTTGCGTATAATAATATAAAAAGTGAATTAAAAAAATATCATCTGCATTTCATTATGCATTTCTTAAAAGAATAATTGAGAAGTTTAAATTTATTTGACGACTATTTTTAGCAACTAATAGTTATGACAAGTAGCTCAATATACATAGCGCATACAACCATTACTGAAATGCAAATAGCATTTAATTATTTGAGTTACATTATGTTGATTAGACACCTATTTAATCTAGCTATGCTCTATCTATACTAATATATGAAGAGGAAAGGTTTATGTATATATGTAGATAACGATCGCTAGAACTAAAAAGCCGATTTTTTTTTTCTTTCTTTCAACTAATCAAAGGTTACACTGTCTCTAAGTGCTAGAGTCTATAATAAATTTTGGTAAAATAAATTTTTAATTCAAATTTTCAATATTTTAATTGAAAACAAAGCATAGATTTGATATCTGTCGTCCTTGGCGATTTTTGTGTTTGGCGATCGAAAGCGCAATACGAAAATCTGTATATTTTCGTATTAATTACGAGATCTATGTTTTTACTTCAATTATCCCACTACCGTAGATAGTGGAAGTATTATATTCGGTCCAAAATTTCGATATAGAGTTTCACCTGATTTACACGTTTTAAGGCCTCCTGAGTCCAAAAAAGTAGTTTTTGGCAATGGGTCATTGTGTGTGTATGTGTGTACGTATGTGTGGAATCTTCTGGCTGTCATATCTCCGAAACTAATAAAGATAGAACTACGAAACTTCACAATTGATTCTGGTCTGGAGTACAGATAAATTTTCCAAATTTTCGTAAAACTTGAAAAACCAGAATTGGGTCATCGAAAACCGGAAATGGGACCGTAAGCCTTTATCACAAAAACAGCTCTAACGATTTTCTTCAAAGGTGCTATATAAACAATCTATTAGATGCCCTTTTGAATGATATAGTTGGTTAGTTCAGGAAAATTGATAGACGTCCTCTATGAACAACTCAATTTCAGATGTCGCAAGTGCGTTCCTTTAAAAACGCCTGTACGGATTTTTTTCAAACTCGCCATGTTAACTTCCTATTAAATATCCTTTTGTATGTAGTTATTCTTTTCCGGTCAATAACTGAGTATGCTAAGTTTTGGTAAAAGTTGGTATCTCAAAAACGGCTCTAACGTTTTCTTGAAAATTGTTTCATTAATCCAACTTAGATAACCTTTCTCAAGTATTACGTGCTTATTACAGGAATATTAACGGTCATCCATGATTAGGTAGTTCAGTTTTAGATCTCGGAAATTCGTGTTTAAAAAAATAATTATCTTGAAGGATTTCAATGCATGTTTCCTCATATCATCTGTTAACTGGCTCACACCTGTCATGACGTCAGATGTGACGTATCTGTATTACGTAATCAACAGCGCATCTTCGCTTCTGAGAGAGAGAGTTTTATTAGAGTCTGTACGAGAAAGCTTTGCTAAGCGTGCGGCGAGAAATGCCCGCATTATGTTATTCTACTTTTCTATATTATTAAATGTTGTGATTGTTTAAAAGACTCTGCTTTTCACTCTGTGGACCCATTTATACCAACAATGGTTATGGGCCCAGAGACACGCATCTTACTGCGGACTTTTTAAAAATTTAAATTAACATTCGCTAAAACGAAAGTGCGACTTACTGTTAAGCCTAAGGGCTGAAATCGAAAGTATTTTTGATTCTATTTTTATAAAGAAGCTACTATAGCTGATTAAATATGTCGCAAGTATTAAATATAGAAAAGTTATCCAAAAATAATTTTGACACCTGGAAGCTGCAGATAGAAGCTGTTTTAATCAAGAATGATCACTGGAGTTATGCTAACGGAACGAAAATTAAGCCCGATGAAGGCGCCGAAGGCGAAGAAAAATGGCTCGAAAATGACCTTAAAGCTAGAGCCGATTTAATCCTAGCAATTACCCCAAGTGAGTTGTGTCATATTAAACATTGTACCACCTCAAATGAAGTATGGAATAAATTAAAAGAAGTTTACGAATCGAGAGGACCGGCAAAGAAAGCCACCCTGTTGAAGCAGCTACTCTTTAAGAAAATGACTGACAGTGAAAATATGTCCGATCACCTCAATATTTTCTTTGATATAGTGGACAAGCTAAAAGAAATGGACATTCAAGTAGCCGAAGATCTATTATCAATTTTGCTCTTATACAGTATTCCTGACAGCTATGAAAATTTCAGGTGCGCCATAGAAGCAAGAGATGAATTGCCGCAGCCTGAAGCTCTAAAAATTAAAATGATGGAAGAATATGAGTCAAGAAAAAATAAAAAGCATCAAGAATCATCAAATGCGTATTTTACAACTCACAAGAAAAATCTTCCTGAAAAGAACAAAAGAGAAATCTTAAAGCCTGTGCAGAACAAGAACACGTATGGCGAAAGAAATTATGCAATCTTCAAATGCAATTACTGTTCAAAAGTAGGGCATAAAGCCTCAGAATGCAGAAAGAAGATATCAGACAGAAAATTCACTTCATCGAATAAATACAAAGATAGATCATTTATGGTTGAAGATAGTACAGAGTTCACGATGGCAGCCAGTATCTCTTTCCAAGAACATTCCGAGTGGTGTCTCGATAGCGGTACGACATCACATATGGCTCATGACAAGAATTTGTTTATAGATTTCGAACCTAGAATTGGATCATTTATAAAATTAGCTGTAGATGAAACAGCGGAGATCACAGGTGTTGGAACAGTCAAATTAAAAGTTCCCGGTAATCACGGTGTAACCAATTTAAAGTTAACAAATGTTTTGTGCGTTCCAAAATTGAAATGCAATTTAATGTCTATATCAAAAGCTACTGCAAACAACTGCCGAGTTGTATTTACCGAAAAATGTGCAAAAATTACGGAGCAGGACGGCTCTCTAATTATAAGTGCTACGAGAAAAGGTGATTTATATTTTTTTCAGCCGCAGGTGGATATCGCTGCAACAACTCGGGTAAGCAACTTTCATAAATGACATTTAAAATTAGGACATTTAAATGAAAAAGATTTAAAATTATTAAAATCTGAAAATATGTTAAGAGATTTAAATTTTAATGAAAAAGATTCTTTAAAAGATTGTAAAGTATGCATTCAGTCTAAACAAACTGTGAAACCATTTTGTAAAGAAAACAAATTTCATAGTAAGGAATTATTAGAAGTAGTTTATTCTGATTTATGTGGCCCTATAAATGTTAAATCCCATGGCGGATCACGTTACTTTATTACTTTTTTGGATGATAAATCTCGTTACATTGAAGTAAATTTTCTAAAAACAAAAGATGAAGCTAAGAACGCGTTCCGGAGATATAAAGCAGCAGTCGAAAATCGATTAGGGAAAAAAATTAAAATACTGCATACTGATAATGGTTTGGAATATTGTGGCGAAGAATTCAATAAATATATTGAAGAATGCGGTATTAAACGCGAATTTTCATCGCCAATGACGCCTCAGCAAAATTCTAGAATTGAAAGACAAAATCGTACATTATGCGAAATGGCGAGGTGTTTATTAATGCAATCAAACCTTCCAAATACATTCTGGGCTGAAGCAGTAAATTGCGCTGCATATATTAGAAACAGGTGTCCCACTAAAGGAATTAAAGAAAATAAAACCCCTTTTGAATTGTTTTTCGGTTATAAACCAACTGTTAACTATTTTAAAATTTTCGGACAGAAATGTTTTGTTCTAAATAAAAAATCAAAAGGGAAGTTTGAAGCTAGGTCACACGAACATATATTCGTTGGCTATTCAAATGAATCACGCGCTTACAGATTATGGAATAAGGATACCAGAAAAATTGTCATAAGTCGTGATGTTCGATTTATAGACGAATTTGAAACAAATGATTCAGCCACTACTGATCAATTAGAATTAATTTTTCCGTCTGAGAATAAATGCAATGATTGTAATATTAAAAATGAAACTCCTATCCCTACTCAAACCGCAGACATCCAAAGGGGGGAAAACAGCGGATCGATTTCCTATCCCCCTGAATTCAACGGAGAAAGTTTCTCTTTTTGGAAAGGGGGGAAGCGAGCCACTCGCTTTCTGAAGGGGGGAACGTAGAAGATGTGAGTGGAGGGGAGGAGAGTGCTCACGATAAATGTAAACAAGAGGAAGGGATAAACAATCCTCCTTTTAAACGCGGTCCAGGCCGACCTAAAAAAATTAAAAGTTGGAACTTTCAAAAGTCTCATAAGGAGTGTATTACAGATACAAAATATAAAGATGAAACTTCTCAATTAGCTGATAACTCATTTAATGAAATTAATCCCAGCGTAATCGACGCGCTAAATGGAGATTATGCTAAAAATTGGGAAAACGCGATGAAATTAGAATATGATTCTTTAGTTAAGCAAAACGCTTGGGAAATTGTAGATAGACCAAAAGATAAAAAGGTAATTGGGTGTAAATGGGTTTTAAAAACAAAATTCAAACCAGATGGTCAAATTGAAAAATTTAAGGCCAGATTGGTTGCCAAAGGGTGTTCACAGAAACAAGGTATACATTTTGAGGAAAATTTTTCACCAGTAGCCAGATTAAGTTCCATAAGAACTGCAATCGCGTATGCTATCCAGAATGGTTTCACAGCATACCAGTTAGATTTCATTATGGCATATGTTAACGGAATGTTACATGAAGAAATTTATATGGAGCTTCCTGAATTTTTTGAAAATGATATACACGAAAATAAAGTGTGTTTATTAAAAAAATCTTTGTATGGCCTTAAGCAGTCAGGAAGACAGTGGTTTAAGAAATTAGATGAGAAATTGAGAAAAATGAAATTTAACCCTTTGAATTCCGACAAATGTGTCTATTACTCAAAATATCCTTTTGATGCTATTATAATCGTCTATGTCGACGATTTAATTTGTCTCACTAAAAGTGAAGAGCACTATTTTGATATAAGAAATAAATTAGCAGAATCTTTCAAAATGAAAGATATGGGCCTTCTGCATTATTGCTTAGGCATTGAATTTAATCAAGATAGGGACAGCATCACTATAACACAAAAGAAATACATTGAAGATTTACTAAATAAATTTAATATGGAAGATTCTAGAGTGGTGAATACACCTTTAGATAGCAGTGTAAAATTAACTAAACAAATGTGTCCAAATACAGAAGAAGAGAAATCATACATGTCAAAAATTCCTTATAGACAATTAATTGGTTCTCTTATGTATCTGTCGGTTGCTACCAGACCAGATATCACCCATGCTGTAAATTATTTAAGTCAGTTTAATAACAATCCAGGAAAACCTCACTGGATAGCTGCTAAAAGAATACTAAGATATCTCAATGGCACTAGAAATTTAGGAATTGTGTATTACAGAGACGATAAACCATTGACAGCATTTGTTGATGCCGATTGGGCATCGGATATAAATGAAAGAAAATCATATACAGGATACGTCTTTAAATATGCCGGTGGACCTATTTCTTGGGAATCTAGAAAGCAGCGAACCGTTGCTCTATCCACAACAGAATTTGAATATATGTCTCTGTCTGAATCCGCAAAAGAGACAATTCATGTTAGAAATTTCTTAAAAGAATTGGATCCTGAAATTGTATCAAGTCCAACTGCAATCATGTGCGACAATCAATCTGCACTGAGATTAGTAAAAAATCCTGTTCATCACAATCGATCTAAGCACATTGACATTCGACATCATTTTGTGCGAGTTTACAATAATAAACTAATAGACATTAAATATATTTCATCAGATGAACAACCTGCAGATATTTTAACAAAAAGTTTAAATGCATATAAACATGAAAAATGTTGTGATATCATAGGACTTAATACTCAAGACTGATGAACTTAAAAAAAAAATATATTTAAACTGTGTTTTCATTAAGAAATTAACTGCTTATATTTTACGTATTTTATTTTATTATATTAACCATAATTATTTGCTTATAATTCTATTTCTTTACTAACACTTTTCTCATTTTAAGTAACTTTTGCATAAAAATAATTTTCTGTAATTTTTAATATGCTATTATAATGCATAAATATGTTTTATTTTCGAAACATTTATTGAATAAGGGGGAAATGAAGGATTTCAATGCATGTTTCCTCATATCATCTGTTAACTGGCTCACACCTGTCATGACGTCAGATGTGACGTATCTGTATTACGTAATCAGCAGCGCATCTTCGCTTCTGAGAGAGAGAGTTTTATTAGAGTCTGTACGAGAAAGCTTTGCTAAGCGTGCGGCGAGAAATGCCCGCATTATGTTATTCTACTTTTCTATATTATTAAATGTTGTGATTGTTTAAAAGACTCTGCTTTTCACTCTGTGGACCCATTTATACCAATTTTTTTTTTTTTTTTTTTTTTTTTTAACTCGCTGTATAAACTCTGTTGTATGTGTCTTTTATACGTGTATCAAGTTTCTCTTACTGGAAAATCTCAAAAAATGCATATAACATCTCCAAAAAATTGTATATAATACGTGTAATAGTGGGTAATGGAAGTCGTGTGATTGTTTCACACCAGATTCTTTAACAGTAACTCTAACAGTAACAGTATTCTTTAACATTGTACGAATATTGTTTCATATTATTGATTTCTCCCTTAATATACATTATTAGAATAACCATCAATTATGGAAAATATTAAATATATTTGCGAGATGAACAAATAAATAATAATTAAAGCTATTATGACGTCAATTTTATCAAAAACATTTTCATGTCATAGGTTTATTTTTCAATATTTTTTATTCATGAGTAAAGAAATGTTTCTTTTTATGAAATAAATAAATAAATAACATTAGGTAAAAATTACCAACATTTAACAACTAAAAAAAAAAAAAAAAAAAAAAAAAAAAAAAAAAAATTGTAAAATTATATTTTGACTTTTTAGTTAATAATATTGCCTGACTATCCGCGATTGTAATGAAATGCTCGCCCTCTGGTGGGCTAAGGTGAAATTATCATACCACTGATAGCTTTCACGCTGAAACAATGATAGAACAACAAGAAAGCGCAATAATAAATGCACGTGGCAATATTTACTAACAACTGCAGTTGAGAAAGCGGCATCTATCGATCATTACAAACGCGGATTACATATAAACTGATATCTTTCTTGATTTTTTACATGTCAATCCATCTTTAACTAAAATTTGTTCATTCGTGCGAAGCCGGACGGGTCAGCTAGTATATATATATATAGATTGATATATATATTGCTAAAAACAGATTTAAAGGAAAAAAATACGTATAACTTGTTTTCAATGTATGCGCCTCTTTCTACTGCAAGAATTGCATTTATAGAAATATAGACTGTTCATTTTTTAGAATTATGAGTGTTTACATATTAAACACAATATATATATATAAATTAATAAGCAGATTTTGCGCGAATTTGAGATAAAAATTAATTTTAATGAATCAAAATACATACAGTTTCTTTTTAGATAGGTTAATACTTCATCTTAAATATATTCATATAGTTAGATTAGTAACTCAGAAGGGGATTCGGTAATTAAGAATTTGTATTAATTCCACATAATTTCAGTTATGAAACTTACTATGCATATGCTTGCAAAGTGATGGAATTTTATGCAATTTTCTATCTGCTTATGTTATTTAAATTCTCTCTGGCTCAATTAATTTTCCCTCTTTAAATAAGATTTAAGGATAAATAGACACAATTGTCATAGAAAGTAATTTAAATTTCAAATTTGTGAATAATTTTTCGTATTCAAATATGATTTTATGATTTTATGAACACACTAACAGAAATTTTCTAAAATTTAAATAATTCTATTTAATTTTTCATTTAAATATAAAAATATTGTAATTTAATTTACTTTAAAGTGACATAACTTTATAGGTAACTTCATTTATTTTGATATAGATTAACTTTTTAAGAAAATATAAGATAAATATCTACCTATGAGTATTTGGACGCTTTCGAATTATATATTTTGACAAATATCTAGAAAATATTCTTCAGGAATTGTTTTGAAACTTTGAGAGTAGAAATACCACGTTATATATCTCATATAATTCAGTAAATTTTTTGTCCTGAACAGGAAAAGGGGTCCAACAAAAAATTAAATTAAAGTCAAAATGTTATAGATGAATCCGAGGAAAAAAAAAAAAAAAAAACTATACCGCCTTCATTTAGAATTAATAAGTGACCATTTTTCTAAAGCCCTTAACATTGAATTTAATTTGATTTCTAAAGCCCTTAGAAATATAGATTTCCGAGCTATGCGCATAAGTCACGCCAATAAACTGAATAGACTAAATGATCGATAATTTCTAGTCTACACACTTCTAGATGGTGAAACAATATTCTGAATATTCTGAATCTTTTGTATGGCGAGAAATTCTCGCTTGATTATCTAGAATTGGGTCATAAACTGAGATTATGGTTGCTGAACTCGCTTCTTGTGTTCGCTTTCATTTAGAGATATTTTCAAATAGGTTTGACCTCGATAATGTAGACAAACTTTCTAGAATTCTAATAGGAGTTTCTAGAACTCGCTTTTAAAATAACTAGAATTTACAAGGATAACATGAAACTATTTTTTTTAGAGCCACAATTTAAATTCTAGATGTCAGTTACAGAATTTTTTCTCAGTGTACTCTGTAAACATTAATGCTTGAAATGTTTTTTTGTTGTATAGCACGTGATTATGAGATTTCATTTAAATATCTGTATAACGTTTCATGAGGCTACGACATATATTCATGGAGATATAGCGGTTTCTTTAAAAAAATTCCACATTTTTAACTATACAAAGTAGGATATTAGACCCAGCGCAAAGTTATTTTTAGGAAACTTATTATTTAGTAACTTTATAAATTATTTAGGAAATTTAGGAAACTTTTAGGCATACTACACAGCGTACTGCAATCAGAATACAAAAATGTTTCCTGCGTTACGAAATACGAGCATTTTTACTAAACAATTTCTAACTACGCATGCGCCAGCTTTCAAAAAATGTCATTGGCATAATTTAATAGGGAAAAAGTACTGCGTTACTTATATGAAAGTCACAAAAAAGTATCGTGCAAATTTAAAACGTTATTGGAGATAGAATGAACAGAATTTCAGTTCCTCTCAAATCAAAAGCTACACTATAAGAGGTTTTATCACATTTTCCTTTTAATTCAATTAAAACTGAAAAAAAAAAACTTGTTTTAAACTTTTCAGAAATATGCAAAGGGAACTGAATTTCAAAATTAAAATTCAGATAATTTATTCTTTTCTCTGTTTTTCTGTTGCTTTATACTTTATTAAGCACTTCACTAACATCGCATCTCATCCGCAGGACATCCTCAGGATATCCTATGGATGAAAGTAGCGTCTAAGGGACATCCTCAGGATTTACTATGGATAAGTGTGCTGTTATGATTCTTACTATAATCAGAAACAACGCATATATCTCTCCTGAATCTTAAATTTTTAGCATTTTCGTTTATCCAAAATTTCGATTTTCCAAAAGGTGTTCTATCTATATTACTACGTATAATCGAGGTTCTTTTGTAATTTTAACTCCTAATTGCAAACATTCGCTCCGGAGATTTTTAACAAGGATTTAGTTTTATAAAAAGTGCCATTTATTCACTGTTAAAAATAGTTTCTTAAAAATGAGCTAAATTGTCTCAAAATAGCTTCAAAACAATATATACTTAAATTTGAAAACAAGTGTACTCATTTTTGAGTATACTGACATGCTCATAAATGGGGTTGACCAATACGAATCCAAATATTCCCATGTTTGACACGTCAGTATACTCAAAAGTGAGTACACGGGTTTTCAAATTTCAGTATTTATTGTTTCGGAGCTATTTTGAGACAATTTTGCTCATTTTTAAGAAACCATTTTTAACAGTGTTTCTTTCAATCCGGACTTATTATTCATAATTTCTTTTTGTTTTTCTTTTAAATGAGCGACATTAAAGTTCCCCTTCAATGGTTTAATTAATCTAAGTTAAAATTCATGAACTTCGAAATATAGGTGTCGCATGTAGATTTATTAACATTATTATTTTCATTGTTATTTTTACCTTATAAACTTGATCTTTAATAATTTATTGTAATTTTACAAAGTTTGGTATTCAAATACATTTTTAAAACTATAACTGTAATGATATAGTTTTTAATCATCATATAAATTAGTATCGGTAACTCAATATCACAAACTACAGAAAGAAAAAGAAATATCGTTAGAGAGAAAAATAATGTTATTTATACTTTTTCTTTCTCACAGAAAATTGTTAGATATAGGTTAAATTAAATTTCGCAGTGACTTAAAGAAAGGAAGATTTATTTTAATTGGGACAATTTACAAAGTTTTACGAGTTTATTTATTTTTTTTTTTCTTTCCGTGTCAATTTGCAAAAGATAACTGCAGGCAAAATGTTTAACTATTTGAATTAAGAAACTTTATTGTTTCTTGGCTGAAAAGGATGACAGTTAAAAATGTAATATATCTAGATTAACATGTTATTCATTTCTAAATGAATGAAAGTTAAGAACTATTAAATTTATAGTTTCTTTTAAAAGACATATTTAATTCATTCAATGTCAATAAACGACAAAAATTTTAATAATGATATTATTTGATGGAAAATTATAAAACTTTTTATTCATCATATTATCTTTATCACACTGATTGGAAGTTTAAAAATAAATAATTTTTTATTTAAAGAAAGTTTTACTACACATATCAAATTCTAAAAGCTTTGACCACCAAACGCATAACATTCAAGCAATATTTTATAATTCTAATTTTTAATAAGCTTTTATTTTTACCATACAATAATTTAATAAGCATGTATCTTACAGAACACGTTTATACACAACAGATATAAAATCAAATAATGTTCTGTTCATAGACAACAATGATATGAATTACTTTAGTTGTGACTTTTTACACAGAATAAACACCAAAAACATGTATAACTATTTCTGTGTGGCTCTTTTGCATGTGCACCAATCTGCAAGTCAACCAACTTGTCTCTCTATATATATAAATGGCTAACAGAGTTCTCTTCCTGTAAGTCCGTGACTGGAGGCAAGTTGATTGGCTAAGAGAGATTTTCTTCTGTTTGTCTGTGTGTTGTTGCCACCAGTTTTTAATACTTTAGTTAATTTAAAAGTTGCCATCAGCTATTAATACTTTAGTTAATTTAAAAAAATCTAATTGTCGATCGATAAGTTAATTAAACCGACGGATTCAGAAAAAAATGTCTGATTCATTTGGTACCTTATTTGTAACCAAATTTTGATTAGATTTTTTAAAATTAACTAGTGGATCTGCAGATCAGGAGCCTCAACGTCCTATTTGTATCAGACATTATTCAATAGGTCATTTTTATTTATTCCTTATTATATAACAGTATATATTGATTCGATAGACTTGTTATCATAATCAGATACATTCCTGAGGGGGGGCTGCAGCCTCCCTTAACCCCCTTCTCTATCTCTCTTTGTATACTTATCTGTATATCATATAAAGTGATACGGAATTATAAATAATTGTATTTACTTTCCCATAAATTCTTTCAACGAGGCTTAGTAAGTTGATAAAATGCTAATTTTCTGCATTTCTAGTCATTTTAGTGTTAAAATAGCCTAATTTTCCCTTAAAAACGCATTAAAAAGCTCCAAGAAGGGAAGAAATGGATTTGTCGCCAAATTTGGCGACTGTTTCCCTCTTTGGCGATTTTTTGGCGACCTTGGCGAGAAATTCCTTATTAGGGATATACCAAATATGGACGCTCTAATCTCATTGGCTGATGAGATACGAGAATTTTCCAGAACAGCCTGGGTTCGATAGAAAAGTATAAAAGGAGCATTTTTTTCACCGAGGCAGTCAGTCTCAGATCTGCGTCAGTTTGCTTTGCCTTGAGCCTTTTTGAATGAGACTTGCTTTATGCGTTATTGTTAAACAGTTTGTGCTGTTGTTGAGCTGTTAACGGCTATTGATTAAGCTGTGTTTACTGGTTGAATTGAAGCTGATACTTGGTTTATAGACCTGCACTTTTCTGGAACTTTCTGTGAATAAATCACTGAATTATTACAAGTTTCGCCTTTAATTCTCGGACAACTTATGAACCCCCCAAGTACGCAACAATATGTATTCTTAATAAACGACGGTCTTGTATTATTTCCCTGAAATTCATAATTACCAAATTTAATAACTACCAAATTTCATACAAAAAAAAAAAAAAAAAAATACATAGCATATCGGAAATATTTTGCGTAACCTTTAAGTTAACTACCAATTCTATACCACAATTTTCCACAGGAAAAAATGCTTTTAAAATTCTAATAAAATTTCATTATATTTGATGGGGTGTAGTGTAACCATGTTAAAATACTCTTAAGAAATACCGACTATAGACCGTAATAGTACGAAATTCTTTTATGTATCCCGGTAAAGTAGCCACAATCATTATAAACGCCAATAATAAGAATAAACCTAATTAATTATAACTCATTAATTTTTCAAACTAATTTGACATTATTTGGATGATTACAGTACATACTCGTAATTATTTTGTGTGGTCCCATTAATTATTTAGTCGATACATACCCTTTTTTAAGAGTAAACATGATTTTAAGCATCTTTATAATGTATGTTAATCTTATTAAGTTAAATTCACCATAAACGCATTAAAGTGCGCGCTTAAATAAAAATTTGTCCATAGGCTCCAATGTTACGAATTTTTTTTGTGTGTCTCTGTAAACGAACCATAAACATTGTATACACCAGTAAAAACTATCCAGCTTATTTTGCATTTAAAATTAATAATTGTTCCAAATTTAACATCGTTTGGATGACACCGTGACATTGTCAGAACACTTTTGTAAGGTCCTGTACTCTAATTAGAAATCTTAAAAGCACATATTTTCTTCAAACAACATAAGTTTAAGCATCTTACTCACGTACGCTAGTTTCATTTTCTTGATTGCAAAGTAATGGTATTAAAATACGTTTAAACAAAATTCACCCCATACGCCGTAATGTTAAGAATTTTGGCGTGTCCCTGTACACAGTTTATAAACAATATAGCAATAAAAATTATACAGCTACTTATATGCAAAGCTGGAATGTGTGCGACAATTTGCAAGCCAATCGAAGGATTTTTGCGGCCGCTATTGCGGTACATACAAATTCTTCCCATAGACCGTAATGATAAGAAACACTTTGGCGTGTCCCTGTACACGAACGACAAATGGAATACACGCCTAACACTATACAGTTATTTCTGTTGAGCTCATGAACATGTGTACCAAATTTGCAGTGAATAGTGTGATTTTTGGGGCCGCTATCGCGGTACATACAAATTCTTCCCATAGGCCGTAATGATAAGAAAAACTTTGGCGTGTCCCTGTATACGAACTACAAATGGAATACATACCAAAAACTATACAGCTGATTTCGTGGGGCTCATGAACATGTGTACCAAATTTTAAGTCAATAGCGTGATTTTTGCGGACGCTATCGCACGACAGACAGACATACAGACGGACAGACGGCACCCAAAATCGTTTTGAGTCTCAACAGAGGGCCTCCACTGACGTTTCGTCAAAAATTGGAAGTCAATAGCTTGATTTTTGCGGTGGCTATCGCGGTACATACAAATTCCTCCCGTAGGTCGTAATGGTAAGAAAAACTCTGGCGTGTCCCTGTATACGAATTGCAAATGGAATACATACCAAAAACTATACAGGTGATTTCGTGGGGCTCTTGAACATGTGTACCAAATTGCAAGTCAATAGCGTGATTTTTGAGGCCGCTATCGCGATTCATACAAATTCCCCCCTTAGGCCGTAATGATAAGAAAAACTCTGGCGTGTCCCTGTATACGAATTGCAAATGGAATACATACCAAAAACTATACAGCTGATTTCGTGGGGCTCATGAACATGTGTACCAAATTTGAAGTCAATTGCTCTATTTTTGCGGCCGCTACCGCGATACATACAAATTCCTCCCATTGGCCGTAATGATAAGAAAAACTTTGGAGTGTCCCTGTGTACGAACTACAAATGGAATACCTACCAAAAACTATACATCTGATTTCGTGGGGATCATAAACATGTGCACCAAATTTCAAGTCAATAGCGCTATTTGTGCGGCCGCTATCGCGCGACAGACAGACACAGCCCAAAACCGTTTTGAGTCTCAATGTAGGGCCTCCACTGACGTTTCGGCAATTAAAATGTGAAAATAGTAACCTGGTGAAAGCTTTAAATGTGAACAGTTAAAATTTTAATTGTTGCTAAAAAGCAAAAAAAAAAAAAAAAAATATTATTATTATTTTTTTTTTTTTCAAACATAAAATGAAATATGCTTTCACACAAAAAATAAAAAATATATATATAAAATATTTTACTCATGCACATGAAAAAATGAAAATTGTAAATGGAGTAAAATAAAACAAACAATTTAGAGAGTTCCATTTAGAATGCACGAGAGTTCCAAAAATTAATGCAAATATAAATGAACGTTAAAAAATAAATAAAATAGTCGTCTGCTCAATCACGTGATATTGAAAAACAATGAGTCGAATTCAGTAAATATTGTTCTTAAGAGCAAAAATATTAATATTCAATATAAAATAAAATAAAAATAATATTGTGCATTTGTAAACAGCAGAATAATTGTATTTGTGAGTTTAATAATTTTTAAGAATACTTTATATGTTTATTTATTTTCATGATTTCTTTAAATTTTATTTTTGTTTGTAAAGCGATATAGAAAAGAGTTTCCTTTAAATATACTGACCAGCGAAGCGAGAAAAGCCTTCGTTGATTCATTACCTTCATTGATTTCACGAATTAAAAAATGGTTTCGTTAACAAGCTTTGATCTATTGGCACGCAGGCAGCATCAGGCCGAGTTTTGTACATTTCGAGTTTGATTTTGAAATTTTTCCCACATTCGGAATTCGGTTCGTTCCCGAACCGGGGCTTTGCTAGTATAAAATAAAACTTGGTTACCAATCAGGTGATTTTAAAATAATTATTTTTTAAACTTTAAAGTGGTTCAAAAGCAACGTAGATTTTTCTTTCATTAAAAATAAATTATTTACAATGCATTACGGGATACTTAAAGAAATGTCACAATATAAATACACATTCATTGAATATGTGTATGTATATATATATATCCATATTCTAAGAATAAATTTTCGAAAGGAAAAGAAGAAAAAAATACATATATTGTAGAAAAGTGAAAAATGAAATCTTCTAAAACTCCATAAAAAAAAAAAAAAAAAAAAAAAAAAAAAATTCAAACAGGCAAGTCGGAGAGTTATCATCTCAAAAAATATCATCAGTCTCCTAGTCCTCTTCTAAAGTCAAAACAAATTGTTGCGTCAAAAGAAATTTTCTTTTCTGTTATAGTTTTTCTCGACAATACTTAAACGCCAGGATAAAACCCATATATTTTTCGATTGCTGAAATTTCTTTTCTTTAACACTAGTAACAAACTATTCTTTTCCTTTAAAAAATCTTTTTGTAAAAACGTTTTAAAGATAAGATCTTCTTAAAGGTTTTTAAATTATTTCTTTTTGTAAAGGTGTATTTAAAAGTTCCATTTTTAGAAAAGATAACAAAAAGTCGCTTTTATTGAATTATTCAAAATAATAAATCGTAAACGTTTTATTTAATTGAATAAATAATTTGAAAATGCACATTAAAGGATAACTACATAATAATAATATTAATAATTACGTAGTTGCACAATTTCCGGAAATTTTAGTTTGATGTCTGTTATTGGAGAATTTACAAAGTTTTATGAGTTTATTTCTGTTCTAAGTCAATTTGCGATATATAACTACTGACAATGTGTTTAACTATTTGAATTAAGAAACTTATCTGTTCCTTTGTTCTAAAGAATGACACTTAGAAATCTAATATATCTATATTAATATGTTAATTATTTCTAAATGAATGAAAGTTAAAAATTATTAAATTTATAGAACGCTTTAAAAATATATCCAAGTCTTTGATTGTCAATAAATGACAGAAACTTTAAAGAATTATATTTTTTATTGGAAATTATAAAAATTATGTGTTACCCTTACTATATAATTTGGAAGTTTCTAAATGGATAATTAATATTTTAGACAAAAAAATTATATATACAATAACTTGTTCCTTAAAATGGAGGATTTTTTTTTTTTTTTTTTTTTTTTTTTTCATTTTCATTTTCATTTTCTTTTCATTTTTTTTTTTTTTTTTTTTTAATCCGATACACATACTCTCTATTGTTTTTTTTTTTTTTATTATTTAGCCTAAACACTTTCTAAAATATGTATGACAATAAATAATTCAAAATATATATATACAATTTAAAATATATATATACAACAAAATATGAGCTCTTTGGGACAATGTTAACACGTCCCGAATTGAAGGAAAACCCCTAATATCTATATTAGTAAATTCTCGTCAATTTGGTATGTGTTACCATTATCCCAAAGGGTTTAATTTTTACTAAAAAATGTTTAGAATTAAAAAGAAAAATATTTAGGGTATGCGTATCGGATTTCAAAAGAAGAAAGAAAGACAGACAGAGAAAAAAAAATCTCACATTGGTAGGGAAACCCTAATATACAGTTTGTAAAGTTTATACAGTAGCTTCTTCAAAAGAAATTATATAGATAAAATTTCAATAGCATTGATTACTAAACTCAACAACCTTCTATAATTCAATACATTATCTTGCTGTGAATTTGACCATACAGTTATTTAACAAGCCTGTATGAATATGCTTACATACAAAAATACAAACATTTGATCATATTCTGTCTATAGGTATTAATTATATGTGTAATGTCAATATAACATACATTTAACATTTAAAAAAAAAATCTTACAGTATATCGGGGAGAGTGGGGTTGAATGAGACGCAGGATGAATGGGACAATAGCTAGATTTTTATGTTTTGCAAGCACCAGAAACTTGACATTTTTTCTGATATACGGCAGTACTGAGGTCATTCATCAAGTGTAGTTTCAGAATTGGGCTATCCATAGAAGGGCAGAAAAAAAATTAAAGTGTGTTTTTCAGCTGCCAAAGTAAGCTCTTACTGATTGAATTAAGTAGTAGTTAAGACATTAACTATTTGCATAAGTTAATATACAGTGGTGGCCAAAAGTGTGGACATTTTTTGAAAGTTTCATGTTTTTCAACTTTGTGTGGTTGTAGAATATATTAATTTTCACTTAAATACAAATGTTTATATATCAAATTGAAGGTAATTTAATGTAGAATTTAATAACAAAAACAGTTTTACAATTTCTGTATTCCAAACAATGTTATGCAACTAATAGTAAGATCTATCTTAGATTTGCATTTTTTAAGTGATACTTACGCAATCAATACTTAGTAGGATAACCTTTATTTTTTTAGGATAGCTTCACAACGTCTTTTCATCGAGTAAACGAGTGTTTGTAGTTCATCTTTCGTAATCACATGGTGCCAAGAATCAATTATAGATTCAATAAGTTGTCTTTTATTGGATGGACGTTTTTTTCGTACAAGAATTTTCAAACGTCGCTACAAATTTTCAATTGGATTGAGATCAGGGCTGTTTCCTGGCCATGGTAATATATCTATGCCTTTATTTTGAAACCATGCTTTGCATACTTTTGCTGTGTGGCATGGAGTTGAATCCTGGTGAAAAATAAATGGTGCTTTGTTAGGGAAGAGATTCCTGATGGAAGGTATCAATTTGGGTTCCAGGACAGTTTCGATGTATTTTTTGGCATTCAGAATGCCATCAATCACTTGAATTCGGCCCACACCATCTGCAAACGTACATGCCCAAATCATGACATTTGTTGGGTTTTTTGTAGTTGCTTCAATGCAATCAGGATGAAGTGCTTCACCTACTCTACGTCTCACGCATTTTCTACCATCACTACCAAAGAGCCATATTTTACTCTCATTGCTCCAGATTACTTGCTTCCATTGATTTTCTGACCATTTAATGTATTCTTTTGGCCACTTAACTCGTTTTTCGCGTTGCTTTTGATTTAAATATGGTTTTTTCCTTGGAATTCTAGCTTGTAGTCCAAATCCTGATAACCATCTTCTTATTGTTCTTGAACTTACTGCAATACCCGCTGCATTCATTTCACATCTAATGGCATCTGATGAAATTTTTCTATCTTGAAGGCATAGCCGTTTAATTTTTCTATCGGCAGTAGCACTTGTGCATTTTTTTCGGCTTGATTTGGCCTTATTTTCCAATGATTTCTTTTTTTCATAACGTAAACAGAACTTTCGTACACCAGAACAAGTCACTGAACCACCAACTTGTCTTGCAATTTCAGCATAAGAGAGGCCATTTTCTCTCAATATGACAATTCGGCTTCTTTTTGTAGATGTCCAATCAGTTCTTCTTGTTGGTGACATTGTTTAAAATTAGTTTAATTAGAAAAAAAGGAATTAAAATATTCAAAAACAGCAATACTCTATTTAATTGTACTAGTATGCATCATTCCGCAAAATATTTCCACAACAATAACTCTTTTACAATCCAAATAACCTAAACTATAGTTACAAACATTTGATTGGTCCTCAGAACAGTGTTTGTGATTGGCCAGTACGCTTTTATTACAAAACACGTCATTATTCAAAACTATTTGTGTTTGTTTGTTCTACTAAAATGAGCATAACTTTTTTTGTAATTCAGAGATATTTTAATTCTGTGTTTTTATAAAATTCTACATTAAATTACCTTTAATTTGATATATAAACATTTGTATTTAAGTGAAAATTAATATATTCTACAAGCACACAAAGTTGAAAAGCATGAAACTTTCAAAAAATGTCCACACTTTTGGCCACCACTGTAACTGTTATATGGTGAAAAGGCATAAACTTTTATTGTGTTTATGATATTCAAGAAGAATATTGACAATTGTTCACTAAGCCTATTTCTAGTTTTATATGATCATGTGGTAGTTGGGATGAATGGGTCAGTTTGAATGGGGATAAATGGGACATTCCCCACTATGTGCTAATTTAAAATTCTACAAAGATTTATATTGAAACAAATCTTAAATATATTTTCAATAGTTTCATAACCTGTAGTTCAGTATTTATAACATGGAATTATAATAGTAGCATAAGGGAAAGGAGGGTAAGAGTACGCAGGGATTTTTTTCCCTGTTGCCAACACAGCAAGCAGAAGCGAGTGTGATCATACCAACACGTTTGTTTTCAGCTCGCTCAAGAGACCGCCATTATTACTTTCACCCTTGTTGTCATTTATTTATCAGGTAAGATATGATTTCGTTATGTTAGCATGTAATTTTTCTCTGAAGAAATCTTATTTTTTTTTGTAAATAAAGGACTGATGCTTGCTTTCTAAGTAAATATCATTATGAGGTTTGTTCCCTTCCGAACAACGCGGGCACGTTAGAATTTAACTGTTGTGAATGCTACTGCCATCTATGGACGATTTAGAGAAGCAGCACATCGGCGGGTAAGAGTACGCACAGACCAGATATGCGTAGTCTTATCCGCTCTGTGATTTGAAGCAGCCATTCCAATAAAACTTTGCATTTTATTTTAAAATTATTAGTATTATAAAAAACTGAGATTGGTAACAATATTTTATGAATTATGGGTTAAAATGTATGATTTTTACTATTTTTTACTATTAAAAAATTATGACTTCTTAACTTCGAAAATAAAAATAATTTGAATTAGGCTATTTTATTTTGCTTGTATTTTTTTTTACTTGAACTTATATATCTTCTCCCTTTTTTATAGAATATACCCCTCTTTTATAGTAAATGACACCCTATAATCGGAAATCTGATAGAAAGTTATTCACATGGGGGATGATGATAGAAGCTAAACGTAGGTTGGAGGCTGGTGAAAGTAAAAGGAAGGTGGCGAATGATTTGGCAATCAACGAGTACACTTTAAGAAAAATAATTAAGGCTGTAAGTACTTTTATTTAATTATTCTGATTCAGCATACATGTAAGCAAACATATATTTTTTATTTGGAACTGGAGACATAATTTTTAGATGTTTCATATCGCAAATCTAACCTATTATTACTTACCTCAACCTTTTTTTCCCTTTTTCAGGGCACTGTTCCAACTGCACTTGGACGATTCAAAAGAGTTTTAACAGATGAGATGGAAAGGGAACTTGCTACACATTGCAGAGACTTGGATAGTATGTTTTATGGGTTGACACGGAAGCACATGATGAAAGTTGCTTTCGCGTATGCTGATGTGAATGGAATTGCTGGTAGATTTAATAATGAGACGAAATCAGCTGGTATAGATTGGTTAAAATCATTTTGTAAACGGCATAACCTTTCTGTTCGAAATCCAGAGCAGTGCAGTGTCGCTAGAGCAATGGGTTTCAACAAAGTGCAAGTGACACGGTTCTATAATAATCTGAAGAGCTGTTGTCTGGAGAAAAAGTTTCCTGGCCATAGAAATTTCAATATGGATGAGACTGGTATCTCAGCAGTCCCCAATAGACCACTGAAGGTGATAACACCAAAAGGCAAAAAAACTGTTTGTAAAATTTCTAGTGCAGAAAGAAGTCAAACAGTCACTGCTGTCTGCTGCATGAGTGCTACAGGAGTTTTCGTCCCGCCTGCATTGATTTTTCCTAGAAAGAGAATGAATCCTCTTTTGTATAAAAATGTACCCATTGGAACTTTGCCCTTGATCAGCGACACTGGTTGCATGAATTCCGATTTGTTCAGTGACTGGCTGAAACATTTTGTCAAACATGCTAAACCGTCTGCAGAAGACCCTGTTCTGTTAATAGCAGATAATCAAGCATCCCACTTCTCACTAACTGCAGTTTTGTTTTGTCGAGAGAATCATATAACGTTCCTTACTCTTCCACCACATACCAGTCATGTACTACAGCCGTTGGATAGATGTTTCTTTGCCCCTTTGAAAGCTTTATACTCATCTGAAGCTGAAAAATGGCTCGTACAAAATCCAGGAAAAGTTATAACCCTGTACGAACTTTCAGGGATTTTTCATAAAGCTTATAGCGCCACAGCCAGGGTTCAACTCGCAGAAAAAGCGTTCCGTGTTACAGGTATTGAGCCATACAACCCTCACATTATAAGTGAAGATTGCTATTCTCCTTCACTAGTAACTTTAGCACCTTTGGATAACGATTGTACAGTTTCAGTAGCACCTGACGAAGTCTCGCCTTCCACTTCTCAGATAGATATCAGTATCCAGTCAATCGTGCCACTTCCTAGACATGAACAACAAGGAACTAAAAGGAAAAAAAAATCTCAAAAATCTGAGATCATGACTTCGTCTCCAGTCAAAAATGCGTTAAAGGAAGAGGTAGAGAGAGAGAGAGAGAGATAATTAGAAGAAGCAAAGGCTAATCGAGCTGCTATGAAAAATAAAAATGGAGCCAAAACTAAAAAAGGACAAACTCTTAAAGCAAAAAAAAAAAAAAAAAAAAAAAAACTTATTCTGAATTGTATCGACAATCCAGTTCCCTCAACAAGTTCAGCAAACAATGAGGCGACAATATGCCCAGGCTGCGAACAATCATATGATGAAGATTGGATCCAGTGGGGATTATGTAAGGAGTGGTCGCATGAGGACTGTTCAAGTTACGAAGGCACTGGAGCATTTGTATGTGACTACTGCTAAATTTTCTGGGTGCGTGCTCTTGGACTCACGCCCTTTGTACTCTTACCCGTCATGTCGGGTAAGAGTACGTATTTGCTATTTTTTCCCTTACATTCTTTAATACATTTTTTTTTTTTTTTTTTTTTTTTTTTTAAAGATAAAACTTCCTTTTTTTGTACCCTTCTTTCTAAGTTAATATTATGATTCAGTGTATTTTCGAGGTTCTCTCTTTTCAATTCTCATTTTTATAACGAAAAATCCACTAGGTGCGTACTCTTACCCTCCTTTCCCTTAGATTTAGAGAAAAATAGATTGAAATTAATTGTTCTGATTTTTGTTTATAATAATAATGATTAAAAAAATTATAAGTTAAAGTATTCAATGCAACGTAAATCAATATATAAAAAATTAAATGAATAAACTAATAATAATTTGATTAAAATCACAATTTCAATCAAGCTAATTAAATAAATCCTGGTGATTATTAATGTAATACAGAATAGAAGCTTATTTTTCCCGATCAGTCGGAAGCAAAAATTTATCTGGATAATTTGTACTCTATTATAATGATTTATCTCTTTCTAGTGTCTTATTTATTTATTTATTTTTAGATTAGATCTTATTAGATTAAATTACCAAAACCTAGAGCATTAGGAACTGTACGAACCAAAGGACTTTTGCCTTTTGACGTTAATTTGAGTCAATACATGAGTTCATGTTAATTTCAATAAATTCCTAGTGTGCAATAAAATCACATAAACCAATTCAACATAAAAAAATTATTTACTTTCCATTTTTTTTTCTTTGTTAACTCCTGTCCCATTCACCCCGAATCATGTCACATTCATCCCCACAGTTGGGGACGAATGGGACAATGCACATGCATGTAAAAAAGAATTATTATTAATTAAAATGATAAATTTTTATTAAATTTAGTACATTTATATATAACTTATTACTGAAGTGAACTTATGAGCAGTGTTACAAAATTCTGAATTACATATGGTGAACATTATCAGCAAAAACATGAACAAGTCCAATTCATCCCCACTCTTCCCTATATTATAAGCATGCCAGTATTACATTTCATTAATTTAGCACAATATCTTTTTCCACAGTTTATTCAGTGGGTTGTAGATAAAAAAATTTAATCTAAATATTAGTTATTGCACTAATTAAACTTGCCCTTATCATAATATTTATAATTTTTGTAAAGTCCCTTTATTTTAGCAGTTACTTAAAAATAAATGTATTTCGTTTTCAATAAAATTATAATCATTTTCTTAATTTATAATGTAAAGATTCAGTACCAATCAATCATACTATTTTATATTACACAACTATTACCTTATGCGGTCATACAAATCTAAATTTAACTTTATGACTCACTGTTAACATCTGCGTTCTGCATGTTAATTGAAGAGAAATTGTTTCGCATATTAACTGCTAGATAATTCAAATTTATTCCTGGTAATCTTTTAAATAAATGAATGGTTTTTGTCATTGATCCCTTTGTTAATTTCAAAATAACCGTTCGTTAGATAAATTGTATTTTTAATTATAGTGTCAAACTGACGATTTTTTGCAAAGAGTTAGAATTTTTAAATACTCTTCTCCTTCGTAAAAGGCCTAATACAGACTTAATCATATACTTCTCTCCTGCCTCGCTTCTGACGAAATAACTGTCAACGTACTAAGTTATATTTAATTATTCAAATGAAGAATTTCTCATTTCTAGAATCTGGAAGTTTAATAGTTTGTTTTCGATGTCTTTAACATATTTTAAACATCGAATATTTTTGTAATATTTATAGTATACATACAATATTACCTCAATATTAGTACTCAAGAAAATAAACATTGAATATTCATTACTTTGATCTGAAACCACTTTACACGAAGAAATACTTGTGTATGACCCTTTACACGGAATACACATAAAACATTTTTATAGCTATTTCTGTGGATACTTGTACAGATGTATAAATTTCCAGGTCAATCGGGTGATTTTTGTGACCGTTATCAGAGTGTACATTGTCACAGTCACATGAAAACACAGAACCTAAAAACGGAGAAGCTCCCATTGATGTTTTTACAAAAGCAAATAAGAAAAGCGAATAAAGAATAAGAAAATGATTACAATATTATATATATATATATATATATGAAGTTGTACTTAACCTTTTATTCGTATGATAAATTTTAAGAAAATTTATGTAGTAAAAGAATATGGACACTAATAAAACTTTTGGAAATCCGAAAACAAGATTATCAATGTTCCTTCCTGATGTTTAAAAAATCTCACACAAGTATACTTTTATGTAAAAATTTTGATATTTTTACTACTATAAACAAAATCGAATAATATAATTTAGTTTATAAATGTCCCTTTAAACTTGTAAGTTATGGGCGATATTACCCCAAGGATGAAAATCAGAAAATAGTCGGAGAATATGTGTTCTTTATAACTCGAATAAACTACTAAGTCAGAAACGCCAAAGAAAAATATTGGAAATGTACACAGCTGTTTCGGTAGCCTTAAGCGTATCGTCTTCAGTGCAAAAAGGATTCTGAATCTAGAGAAGTGCTCGTATATATAGGAGAGGGGCCGAATTTAGTTTAGCCAATAGGATTGCGGGAAAGGTGGGGAGAGTGGCCAAAATGAATTAAGGAAAGTTAGCTGTGTAAACAGTAGAAAAATTAAGAAAATGTGGATTGAATATAAAATTTCCAACAGTCAGACAAATAGGGAATAGCGAAATCACAATTTACAAGGTTTTTAAATTTTTTATAAATATGAAAAGCTTCAAAGAAATCGAGTTCATGAATGGATTTAGATCTGCAAATTATTTTAGCTGAATTTAATTTAAAATTATGATTTTCCTCCCAGCAATGTTTAGAAATAGCCGATTTATTGGTTTCTTGTTTGCGGACGTAATTCATATGTTCTTTTAGACGAAATTTAAGACTGCGTTTAGTTTGGCCAATATATGATAAACCACACTGACAGAAAATACTATAAATACCCCAATAATTATGCATATCAATGGGAACTTTTAACTGAGGAAAGGTGAGTTTATTGGAAGGTGAAAATCATATTGTTTAAAATCATATTGTTTGAGACTTTTAGCTATGGTTTGACTGGATTTAGGAAAATAGGGTAAGAGAATACTGATACTAGAAGAGACTGATTTAGTAGACGAAATACGAGGGAGTTGTAATTTTTGATAGCTTTGTCTATAATGGAAGGATCATAACCTCTGTGAATTGCAATGACTTTCAGTTATTTAACTTCAGATTTTAATAAAATAGGATTTGACCAAATATTAAGGGCACGGTTTACAAAAGTATCGAAAGCAACCATTTTTTGGTTAGGTGGGTGACAGGAACGTGCATGGGGAGAAAGGGAGACAGCAAAGTTTTTTCGATAGACGGTGGTTGAAAATCTATTTACAGTGCGAGAGACGAGGGTATCAAGAAATGGAAGGGAACCCTTATTTTCTATTTCATACGTAAACTGGATATTACTGTCAATTGAATTTAAAGTTTCTAAGACATGGTCAATATTGTGATGAGAAATGTCGATAAGCGTGAAGGTGTCGTCAACGTAACGGGTACAAAAAGGAAAAGATATTTTCTTAAAAAGCTTGCTTTCGAAATAGTGCATGTAAATATCAGCGAGAATTGGGGAGAGAGGGGAACCCATGACTAAACCATCAGACTGACGATAGAATTTATTTTGGAAAGAAAAAATGGTTTGTGATAAACAAATGCCGGTAAGAGAGATTAATACTTGTATATCAAAAGATGTGAAATGAAACTCTTTTATCTATTTTCGAGACAGCAAAGGGCGCCACTTATTGGAACATTAGTGAAAAGAGATCTTACATCAAAAGAAACCATAGTGAGATTAGTGTGAGTGCAGTTTTGAATGTTTTTTGCAAATTTTATGGAATTCTTAACAGTATAACTATTGGCAGCAAGAAGGGGAGCAAAAATTGTGGTGAGAAATTCCTTTTGGCCACTCTCCCCACCTTTCCCATAATCCTATTGGCTAAACTAAGTTCGGCCCCTCTCCTATATATACGAGCACTTCTCCAGATTCAGAATCCTTTTTGCACTGATGACGGTACGCTTAAGGCTACCGAAACAGCTGTATGCATTTCCAATATTTTTCTTTGGCGTTTCTGACGTAGTAGTTTATTCTGGTTTTAATATTCCAACGCCAAGTCTCCAGTTATTAATATGTGTTCTTGTTTATTGCCTGGAATTTATAGAAGTGTATTTTTTAAAACTTTTCATGGATATATTACTACGATTTAAAATACAAATAAATAGCGTTCTTTTTCTATTCTTCTGCAAATTTTTACCTTTATTTTTATTATGTAGATTTTGAAATGTGGATTTTCAATTTCGTAAATGACATTTCATCCTTACATATTTTTGTGGGGTTTTTATAAGTTCGTCCCAAATGGCTTACTTATTTCCTCAATATTAATCACGCATTATTATTTAATATGTCAGATTATATGTTTTTCAGGTTTAGAAATACGAATTTACACAGAGATTTCAGGAATTTTAGATTATATTATGCAATGAAATTATATACTGGGTGCGTTATAAATCATAACATTTACTTTGCAGCTGGAAATGTATAATCGATTTGAGGAAGATTTCTTTAAATATATATATATATATATAAGACTCAAGGGAGCACAAGGTTTAAGATAGAGTGAAAAACTTTAAAATTTCAAATGGGAAGGAGCCTTTTGTTAGCTCGATGAAAAGATCTTTTTAAAACAAATATTTTCCATTTTTTTTTCCTCCTACTGTCCTTTAGAAAAAAAAAAAATGATGGCTTTAAATTTTTATTTAATGTCACCCTTTTCCTCTCTTCCAACTGTATGTCACACCACAATAACATGTTGTACCTCATACATTTCAGTAAAAGTTTTGTCCTGAAGAGGAAAATGAAACGAGTAAAAAATTTTAAAAACGTCAAAGTATTTTGAATCCCCCTGTAAAAAGTAGTGCTTGAAATGCGTTTTATATATAGCATGTGATTATGAGAACTCAATTAATTATCTGTATAAATTTTTATAAGTCGACGACATATATTAATAAAGTTTTTCTTTAAAAAATTGCGTTTATAGCGGTTTAAATCAGTTTTTATATTTTTGACCTTCGCTCCCCCCCCCCCTCTCCACCAGGCTTTCCTAAAAATTTTACAAATTCGAAAATATCTGCAATCTATTTGTACGTAGCAAAAATCTATATATGCTAATTTCGAACGATCAAAGTCTATTTTTGTCCCACGCAGTGGCTGCCCGGACAAATTATGCCACCAATGAAAGAAGAATTTTTTGTATTTTATATTTATTCTTTTCTCTTACGATAATATAGTGATTCATGAAGAGTGTTGAACCAAAATGCGTGTGTGCAGCGCACAATGGTTTGCGCTGCCGAAGGCAGTGGGGACACATTGCGACATTTTTCCCGATCAGAAATTTTCTTTCTCTTTTGTTTTTCACATGAAAAAAATTAATACAATTTTGAGAATTGATTCATTATAATCATTCATTTAATATGTGATTTAATATTCATTTAATATAGTGATTCTTCATACATATATTTGTTGTTGTTGTTGTTCTGAACAGTTCTCTTTTTAACTGTTTTACTATATGCTTCGTACAAATACTCTTTATTTCCTTTTGGAAACAGTATTTATAATTTTTTCACATATTCATCAGTATTTATTCATTTAATTTATGTTTGAGTGTCGACACTTAAGAATTATTGTTGATAAGTATGAGTGATTCTTTGCTTGCGATTTAAAATCTATACTTTACTATTTATGTATAATGTGTTTCATATTTTTATTGATATTTTTCTCCTATGTAAAATACATCCCATAGAATTAAGAATTACTGAAATAGAAGAAAGTTTATTACTATTTCTATGCTTCAAAATTATTTGCTTCAAAATATGATATGCATTAGGCGCATTAAAATTACATTGCTTACTTTTAAATGACGTTTTTATTGAAAACTTCTAAGTGTGGCATTGAATAGTTTAAATTTGAATTATGTTAAACACACTTTTAAAACACGAAATTTTTGCGTAATTTCTCTTCACGCTAAATTACGCAGGTATTTTGAGGAAAACGAGTAATAAATAAATATAATATATTTTAAATTTTTACACCTGCGATTACATAAAAGGAATGCATTTTAAATAATTTCAAGAACTTAATGGGTAAAAAGGGATATATTAAATATTAATCACCTTTAAATATCTACATGCATACAGGATGGTAATTAATTAATAACCATTTTTACATATGATGCAATTTGATTTGTGTGAAACGTTCTTTAGAGGCATTAAATATGTCGTCTAATTGCAAAATCAGCCACCTCCAAAGAGTAAAGTTTTGAGAAAAAGCAGATTTTTTGCCACATTTAGCCAAAATAAGATAAGAAGCAAAACTCTTCATTTCTATAATTAATAGGGTAAATTTAAAAACCCGAAATAAGGTGGCAGGACACATGATGGGAGAGTGTTATTAAAATTTTTATTTTGCATTTGGCCACATCCAGAATTTAAATTTAGTTAATTTAATGGGAATTTCGGATTTTTAGAGTTACAAATTCAAAAATGTTCAGTTCAATTAAATTGTATATATATAAAAATAAATAAATAAATAAATAAACTTTTATTATTATTATTTTACTGCTATCTGATAAAAATAAAAAATCTGATAAAATATAACTGATATCACTAATACAATGTAACTCTAGAAAATTATGAAAATATATCACAAACAGTTCAAAATTCATTAATCACGAACTATTATTTAATACTATGGAAAATCATTCGAATTGTAAACAAACTTACATAAATACATCGCTATAAGGCAATAACCTGTCGAATCATCATAAGTACGTTATTACATTAGTAACGTTTGATTAATTAATTATAGCATGCTAACTAAGATGCTATTATATTATCAATAAAGATTAGGTTTTTACAAATTGATTGTACATTACTTTTGAACTTTGGCAATGTTCCTTTTCCAAGCCATAGGATCACTTTTCCTCTTCCTTGTTTGATTAGAAGATGTTTCTACAAATTTCTCCATTCTCGAATATAACACGAATTTCAATCATTAGAAAATTTGTGTACCAATTTTTGTGCACCAACAAAGAGCAATCACGGACGTGATAAAACACGATAACACTAACTTTATGAACAAAAGTGCTGTTTTACTCATGTGGATCAGAATCGCGGTCTCACAGATATGAAGATGGCCGGTTCTGAAGGTCATCAGTCTTAAAACTGTTTTCCAGCATATTGGCATTTTTAAGTGAAAATAACACGGGAATGGATTGGCTTTGGCATGTTTTATTATTTCCGAGTGGTGTAAATATTTATTTAGAACTGGAAAAACTGAAAAACGCAAATTCCAAATTTAAGGATTTTTTTTGTAACTATACGACACAAATGATACATACATGACAATACCAAACACTGCACTGTAAAAAAATAACTATTACCAGCTACAAGAAACTCTCTGTGATTGGAGAAAATAATTATTTTCTCCAATCACCGAGCATTTCTTGCAGCTGGTAATAGTTATTTTTTTACAGTGTGCCTATGTTTAAAAAATTACAGACTTTACGTATCCTCCGTAGAATTGTATGTTTTTCTGACAAAGCATCAATATGTCATCTATAACTTTTTGAAGTGGTATAACCTTCTTTTCAAGCCTTCATTTCTTATAACAGCTTACAAATCCTCAAGATTGTTTGCTTTATAGGCATAAACTCTAGACTAAAAACAACCTCGCTCAGCTTTTCAATGTCGGCAATTCGATAAATCGCCAATTGGGATACGTTTAGTGCAGTAATTGCCTTGTTTCAAAATCCGTATGGTCATGTTACACTGGCAATGTTGCAAATGTTAATCTTTATATTAACCTAAAGAGTAACAGAAAAAAAATGTAATACAAAACTTGCAATGTAAATGTAGTTCTGTACGTGTATATATGTATTTACGAGGGAAAGTCATTAAGTAAGTCACAAAAGGTAATAAAAAAATAATTTACCAGAATAATCACTTGGAAACAATTTTTATTTTTCCATATAATCTTCAGCAACGTTGATGCACTTATCCCATCGTTTTATCAGAGCCCCAATTCCAGCTGCATAAAATTCTTTGGGTTGCTGTCTCATCCACAGTAGGACTTCATGTTCAACGTCGTCGTCATCTGCAAATTATTTGCCTCCAAGATGTTGTTACAGTGGACAAAACGGGTGAAAATCGCTTGGGGCTAAGTTTGAACTGTAAGGTGGATACTGTAACATCCATAAATAGGTAACATTTATTTAGGAATATTTTTTAATTCAAGTCCTTCCGCCTACAAAATTCGGACCACAGCACGATGCTATTCTGTCGTGCAATCATTCAGCACCATCGCCATTTTTGAAACAACACTACACATGCGTGTGCATGTTACCTACTCAATATGAATTGAATATCTTGAAGCTGTATGTTGCTGCCATCTATCACCATTCTTTGTGGAAATCTGTTACTACTTTAAATCATGCCATATGCACTTATTACTTACTTAATGACTTACCCTCGTATATATCTATATATATACCAGATGTCCCACGATTCCGGAGACATATGAAAAATTCATTAAAAAAAATGAAGGAATTGCTAGAATGGAACACGATTTGAAAAATGTTATTATCTTGAAGAGGATTCATTTACTTTTGGTAAAGAAAAAAATAATAGTTAAAATTTTCGCAAATAGAGAACATTTTACGTAAACATATCACACATTTCTGTAAAAAACTATAATTTGCATGCATATGTTTATAGGCATATAAATCCTATTCTGTGTGTCCACCATCACCAAAAAGTATGGTTAGTAAACAAGTTACAACACCCCCAACTTCACCTTCAATCGGAGGTTCTTACGTTAGGGAAAACTTCTTAAGTGACAACGCTTTATCTATACTCGGGAAAAGGATAGCTTGACAGTGTGTATTAGCCTGTAGAAATTACACATCCGCGAAAGAAAATAGTTCTTTACTATATTTAAGTGTAATAAACTTTTTCTCGATTTTTTTTTATTCTGGTAAACTGAAAAAAGATTAACTATTTAAACTAAATATATTTATGTTAACACATGGAATTTTTTGTAATAGATAAGCATAAAATTTATATCAATGCATTGTTTCGCGAAGAAAGTCTATTGGCGAAATATTGGCGGAAGAGGGAATACCGGAAGAAACCTTTTAACCCCTATTGTGAGTGCGAAACAGTTTGGTGGGGATAACAGATTACTTTATTTTCGAAAATTTGAAGATAATTAATGCACAGTCCGCTTCTTTAATTTCACAACTGTTAAAAATAGAGTAAAAATTTTGACGGATTTGAACTTTTGGGAAATTTTCACACCAGATTCACACCAAATATGTCAATGAAATATTCAAGCTAACAGGAATAAGGAAAAATGTTTTTCGACAAACACTTTTTCTATTTCGTTATTATTATTACATTGATAATATAATTTCAATTCGTTTACGCATTGTTATATAAAATATTTTTATTTCCAATACAAACAACTAATAGTGTTTACATTAATTTATACTATGCACAATATACTAAAGATTTTACTTTTTTTTTTTTTTTCTGGAACAGAACAAGAAAAGAAAAACATAATTATCTTTAATAATAATAATAATAATAATAATAATCATATATATATCAGACTTATATATGTAAAATTTATATATAAATGGGAGATAGATCATTTATTTAAAGCCGAAATTACATAATTAGGAAGCATTACATTGTAAAACAAATTTTATTTTAATGGATATTTACTTAAAGAAAATTAATTGGGAAATAAATACTGTTTGAGACTTTATAACAAATTGATCGATACCTTGGAGAGAAATTACAAAATTTTAAAGATATGTAGAGCAATTATGTAGGATTTTTTATATTGCAGTTTAAAATATTTACTTTTAAAGATATCATTATAAAAAATTTTGATTAGAAAAAGCTTACATTGAATAGAATTATTACTTATAATTCTGTGGATTTAGTTGGTAAAATAGTTTCATCAAGCGAATAAAAACTATATTATTTAACAAAAATAATAAATTAAATTAATTTAAATTAAATTAAAAATAAATAAATAAATAAAGGCTGATAGTGGTCAAGTGAATTGAAATGAAATTTAAATTCTGTCCTACACATAGTATAATTTTGTGAAAGTGGCCTATTTATTTATTGTGTATGCGTGAAAATGTACTCCTGACACTGCCTGCTTTAATCAAGGTAGTCTACCGCAAAATTTTAACGACACAATTATTATTATTATTATTGGCTCTTTGAAAAAAATAGTTCTTTCGTCCTTATAAATCTATCTTTTGAGATTTGAATTTTGAGCCAAGAGCCTCCTAAATTCATAAAAATGCCTCGAAGTTCTTCCAAAAGCTACACAAAAGTCAAAAACTTATTTTCAGATATCTAAAATAATTCCAAATGGCTACAAAATTGGTATTTATTCAATTGCTAAGTTTTTCAGTATCAATTATGACGGAATTTTGACTCATTTTCTGCAATTGCTCTACGTAATTTACTACAATAGTTATTTTTCGATTTAAATATACAAATATCCTTAAAAAAATGGGTGGGGGTTCTTAACTTTGTTTATAAATTGTAGCCTTTTGAAACGGTTATTATATAAATTTCTGAAAATTTCTGTCGAACATTATCTCTCAATTTTACCTTTAATATTTTTTTAACTGTGCCAAAGGGAAAACAAAATCACAAAATAAAAAGATAAATCGTTTTTATTTAGTCTATGCTGTCGGAAAGAAATAGTCCTCAATAAAAGTGTGGAAACATTGTTTCTGAAAATTTTAAGATTGCTTTTAAATTTAATATCACACATTAATATCAAAGCATGCTTATCCATTCAATATATCAAAATAAATTGAAAAATGCGTGAAATGACATGCTTTCATTCCTATTCCAAAGAATCGAATAACGTAACATTTCCCTCTTTCTCATCTATAAAAATCTCATTCCAACCTCCTAAAAATGCTATGAAAATAAATGTTTCAACTCAGTTTTTAAAAATAGCAGTCGCAAAGGTGTGTGTTTATCAGTATTAAATAAATACATCAAGACAAATCATACTTACAAGTAAATTAAAATTCGCTTCCCTTTCATATAAATTGTGAGTTTCTTAATTTTATTCAGAAATAAACATATAAAAATTCTCATATTCACATTTAGCATAAAAAATCGGGATACAGACAAAATGAATGTATAAACAAATTGTAAACAGAGATTGCCTCTGCATATGAAAATTCACTATATTTATTTATTTATTTTAAATTAATATTTTTTAAATATTTTCATAAAAGCTTTAAACTATTTCCACTTTCTCATTTTTTTACTGCTTTTAACATTTACTGATTAACCGGTAAATAATAATGCAAATTGAAAATCTATTACGTTTTGTTCATTTAGAACTTTTTGTTCATTTTCTCCACAGAAGATACTGCCATTTAAAAATCACAGTTTAAATCTTATGATAAAATAATTTTCTGCCAAAATATATTCGAAATATTTTAAAAGTATATTTTTAAATTATATATATATATATATATATATATATAATAATCAGTTTCTCTTTAAAGAAAACAAAGACAAAAAATGTACATACAGGTAATATTTTATTTAATTTTTTCCTTTTTCAAAATATTTAAGTATTAACCTTTTTGTTTTGTTTTTTCTCTCAAGGTAAAATGTAGTATATTACATAATTTGCAGTAATATGGATTTACAATAAATTGTAAGTAATGAATTTAGTGTAAATTCATTTCTAAAGAAACTAAAAAATGTACTCTGAAAAAATATTTTTACTTTAATCGAAAAAAAGAAAAAAAAAAAAAACTTTCCGAAATCATCGCTAAATCGCCCGATATCGCAACCCAATTAACGCCAAGTGCGTAAACAGGTCTCTGTAGCCTTTGTAATGCTGTCAAGTTATGCGTTCCCCGAGTATAGCAAGTCAATATCGCAGTTAACATTTCACGTATGCGCAAGTAGAAGGGAAAATAAGGTATAAGATGAGTTAATAGTAAAACTGTGCATTTTATAGCACTCTGCTTTGCATCCAAGCAGCGCTCCCTATCGAAAAAAAATGAACTATTTTTTTTCCTTTACGAAAAAAAGAAAATAATAATAATAATAATAATAATAATAATAAACCTTCACGAGAATATATATATATATATATATATATTCAAATCGCGTTCCATATTACCAATTTCTTCAATTTT
The DNA here is from genome assembly GCA_963930645.1 of Salticus scenicus. NCBI lineage: Eukaryota > Metazoa > Arthropoda > Arachnida > Araneae > Salticidae > Salticus > Salticus scenicus. The sequence goes on from OZ005662.1 coordinate 152,512,402, forward strand.
TATGAATTTTTTAATTCTCTACAGTATTATGGGACGTCTTTTATATATATATACATGAAATTCTTTTCGGATTTTTCTCAGAAATAAATATAATATTTAATTAAGAGAGGCAATAAACAAATTAAAAATAATATAAAATAAAATAAAATAAAATAAAATATACAATATTCAACATTCATTCTCTTCAGATGCATTAATTTGTATATCATATAAAAATAAAGGTAAATTTTTGTATATCTGTAAGTAAAAAGCTATGAAATAACAGTTATTAATGGCAGAATCACTCATAAAAACAAATAAAATTGAGCATGGAAATAACATAAATGCAATAAAAAACTTTAAAAAGATTAAATAAAACTTAGAGGAAAAAAAAAACACTTATTTAAAGAAAGCAATAATTTACTTATAAAAAAGATATACGAACAATAAAACTGTCAAAAAATCAAGTTTTTTTTTTTTTTTTTTTTTTTTTTTTTCCTCCCGGACTTTGAAGTAAAAGCAATTTGTATAAGAAATTATTTTATGGTTTGCATTGATGAACAGTTAATGAATATTATTATAATTAATCAGTGCATTAGTGTATCTTATATATAAGTGATGATTATAATTAAAATTGCGATTTCAAAACGTACTAATTTTAAAGTTACTTTTTAGAATTAGTTTATATTTTACCAGAACAATCGAGAGGCATTGGAAATCTTTTCGGAAAGGAAAAAGAAAATAGTTCCGAAATGTGTCGATAGATTGCGCTGCCAGGTTTCACATTGCTGTTGGGAAAGTATGCAATTTACTAAGACGTGACATGCGCATTACAGATACTTACCCCAACTTAAATCCGTATGGTTTCTGGCTTTGGGAATACTTCGATAATGTAGTTTACAGGGAACAGATTTCGAATCCGACCGACTTGAAGGTAATCATCACGCTCACATTCGTAGCATTAGAGAATATATTCTCTGATCTTTTGTGGAACATGTGGTTTTGTACTTCCAACAAGTTGCGAAACAAGGAGTAGGGCATATCAAGCAAGTTAGTCGTCAGTTATCCGTAGGTTATTTGTTTCATAAAGTTCCTCTTTTTTTTTTTTTTTTTTCTCTTGTCGCTATCATTGTTTTAGCTGTAAATACGTATTATTTTCTTTCCGCTAGTAAATTTACTGTAAACGTTTGCAGTGAATTGTTTCCTTTCGGATAACAACGTTTTTGTGTTTGACGAATCCATTTAGGCCTTTCCTCTGACATTAACCAGACATCGCCATCTATCAGCACATTTTTGAATTATTTTTTACCTTCGCTAAATAAACTTTTATTGTCTCATGATTGTACTGATAAAATGTCAAATCATTATGTCCGACAGTTTTAAAATGAGAGCGTTTTGAAATTGCAACTTTAATTCTTATCACCCTGTATATAAAATATAATTAAAATCTTCTTTTAAAATTAGAGCTCCATTTCTTAAACTTAAAAGATTCTGCCTCTCACCTAGCCACTGTTCGAGCCTTAATTATTTCTTTTCAATTTATTTCAGTAATTCCGAATTCTTTAACTTGTTCTCAATAATTAAACTTATTTTATTTTCTGATTAAAAAAGAAACCGTTATCTTATTATATTATGGAAATTCAACGTAATTTTCGAGAGAAATCTAGAAACTTCTTTTACCTCTCCTTTTTATTGTATGATCACTCTAAAGTCAATCAGGGACAGTCGAGATCACATGACCCGACATTTTCTGAGCAGAAAAGGTACTTTGAATTCAGTTGTTTACAGGAGTTTGACGTTTACTAACAGCCGATTTGTTTGGTTTTAGAAAGGCTCATCTTTCTGGAACGCGGTGTTAACCCTTGAATTCTTTAAAGAACTACAAAGCCGATAACCACATTTTTCTGATGTCTGCTATTATTTTTATATATCATATGCATATATACATTATGGAATCGGATATCTTTTAAAATTCTGGCTCTAACTCTCTTAAAATAAATCTGTTATTTCACTAAATGAAATAGGAGCTTTATTTTTTTATTTATTTATTTTTTTTTTTCGACTTGAGTTAAAACCGCAAATTTTTGAGCTAATTAGTAGTGTTTTATTTGAGCAAACACTGAGAAAAAATTCTGTAACTGACACCTAGAATCTAAGTTGTGCTCTAGAAAAATAGTTCCATGTCATCCTTATAACTTCTAGTCCCCTTGGAAAACGATTTCTAGAAACCCCGATTAGAATTCCAGAGCGTTTGCCTATATTCTCGAGGACAAAGTTATTTAAAAATCTCTGCAAATAAATGCGACAATCTTGGTTTATTACCAATTTCTAGAAAATCAAGCAATTATTTCTCGCAATACAAATGATTCAGAATATTTAGAGTATTCAGAATACTGTTTCACCATCTAGAAATGTATACACTAGAAACTCTCGATAATTTCGTCTGTTCAGTTTATTGGCGTCGGAAATCTATATGTCTAGTTAAGAGATTTAGAAAATGGTCACTTATTCATTCTAGAGGAAGGCGGTATATATATATTTTTTTCTCGGTGAACTTGAGTCATCGATATTTATCGATACTTGAGTTACTTCTATTCATTCATCTACTTGTAAGTGACAACATCGATCTCGCTGCAAAGCATTTCTACAGTAATTTTATTTTTCCGACTGATTGAAAAAAAATGCCTGGACCGGGAGTCGAACCCCGGATCTTTGACTTACAAGGTCAAGGCTCTACCAATTGAGCTATCCAGGCCGACACCCGGTCAGCATTACGCACTCAGACAACCTTTAGGCAGAAACATCTCTGATCTATCATGTAGATAGCTCGACAGAAATAAGCCGCAGCAAATGGAAAACACCATTAGGTAATGGAAGAAAGAAATTTGTGAATGTGTGATTTTAATAAAAAATTTGTAAATCTTTCTCCCATTATCTAATGGTGTTTTCCATTTCCTGCAGCTTATTTCTGTCGAGCTATCTACATGATAGACCAGAGATGTTTCTGCCTAAAGGTTGTCTGAGTGAGTAATTCTGACCGGGGTGTCGGCCTGGATAGCTCAATTGGTAGAGCCTTGCCCTTGTAAGTTAAAGATCGGAGGTTCGACTCCCGGTCCAGGCATTATTTTCACTCTGTCGGAAAAATAAAATTTCAATAAATATGATTTTCTTTCACAGTTGATTGTCGGATTTTAATAAAAAAAAAATTGCATTTCTTCAGCAGCACGCAAGTGCAACAGGCAACGACATTGGAAAGTGATCCAGTTTATCGAAATCATTAATGAAATAAATAAATTACTCAAATACAATAAATAACTCAAGTCTGAGTGCATTATGCTAACTCAGTCTATTTCTTAAATTTAACTCAAAATGAGAGGGCGCGTTTCTTCTAGGTAAATGAATGAAAATTCACTTAAGTTGGTTTCATTCTTTAATTTTAAGAGAGGAATTTCAATTTTTCCCACGAAACTAAATTTATTTCTGCATGTTTATACATATATATGTCTTTTACTTTTACTAATGAATTTATATATAGACTTCATATAGAGTCTAAAAATTATATATTTTATTGAGCTTATATTTTCGCGTTGATATTATATTTCAAATATATTTTATTGACAAAACCTTATATAGTCGTTCACTGACAATATATATATATATATATATATATATATACCGCCTTCATCTAAAATGAATAAGTGGCCATTTTCTAAATCCCTTAACTAGAAATATAGATTTCTGAGCTATGCGCATAAGGCAAACCAATAAACTAAATAGACGAAATGATCGAGAATTCCTAGTCTACACATTTCTAGATAGTGAAACAATATTCTGAATATTCTAAATATTCTGAATATTTTGTATTGCGAGAAATTTTTGTTTGATTTTCTAGAATTGGATCATAAACCAAGATTATAGTTGCTAAAACCCGCTTCTTGTATTTTCATTTATTTGCAGAAATTTTTCAATGACTTTACCCTCAAGAATATAGGCAAACATTCTATAATTCTAATAGCTGTTTCTAGAACTCGCTTTCAAAGGGGACTAGAATTTTAAAGGATGACATGGAACTTTTTTTCTAGAGCCACAATTTAGATTCTAGATGTCAGTTACAGAATTTTTTCTCAGTGTTCAAAATATAAGTATTAAATCATACTTGCCAACATTCTAATTAATATTCCGTAGTGTTGTTTGTCCCGTCCTTTTTTTCACATCAGTAAATTTTTAGAGTAATATTCTCCAAATGCAATTACGATTGAATAAGAAGAAAATACTCTAAAATGTTACTGATTTGAAAAAAAAAAAGGCGGGGCTAACAATACTGCGGAATATTAATTAGTATGTTGGGAAGTATGATTAAATGTAAATATAAGGTTTTATTGGAAACCTACTTCAGTTATGTCGTCAAAGGGGCCAAGTCCCCTTAAATATGAGAAATCATTTTCTTAATTACCAAGAAAAAGAATGAATGTTGAAAAATTTTACTATATTTTGATTTTGTAAGCAAAAATAAATTAATAATATACACATTTTTACGTATCGTATATTAAATAATAAAAAAAAACCGATTGAAAAGAAATTTGAATATTTAATTCTTGTAAATTTTTAATCTTATTTACATTTGGTAAATGAATACATAGTATGACATACATAAATTTTAATACAGATACCTTATTTATGGTTCCATTAATCAATTTTTTTTCTATATTTAATTAAAATTACTCTCTATAATAGAACAAAATATTGTTCATAGTTTAAATTACCGCTTCAATTATTTTACATGCATTGAGTATATAATTAAATCGCTTAAACAAACATTTTTCTCGTTAACGACACCAAGTAGATTTTTTCTGATTAAAGATAAAGGTAGCATATCATATCTAGTTGTTACTTCTTACTTTGTTTAAATACCATCCATATGTAAACAATTCAGAAAGTGGCATTATAAAAAAAAAAAAAAAAAAAAGCTTTTACTTTTATATTAAGTTAATGGTTGATTTATATAAATAACTTTCATTAGAACTATTGTTTGTTCATTACAGTTGAATAGAACTTTTTATTTTATATGACGATTTAATTATCAATGAGATATTTAATACTTTTTTTTTTTTTTACTATTTATCTAATTTTCTCGTCCGTGTATAACGAAATACTTCTAAACAAATTTAACTTATTAAACAACAAATTTTGTAGTGAAATTTAAATTGGAAACAATGTTTGTAAGATACTAAATCAACTTGATTTCTTCTGAAACTATGTTAAGTACTATTAAGTACGATACATATAAACAAATCTTTTAAGTAAATATAAATAACATATATAATAACTAATATATTAATAACTATAACTAATATATTAAGTACTATGTTAAGTAATATAAGTATGTTCCGTTAAGTAAATTTTACAAGAAATAAAAAGGAAATAATAATAATAAATAATTTGTTATTACCTTCCATCAAAACTCACTCTTATTTATACCTTTTGGCGATGTTGTTTTAATTCTATCCAGAATTCCATGGAATGTTGTAGATCTTGACTGGTATTCATTGTAGACTTTCGAAACTTTGGAAATTCTAAAGTACTATTTCTCACCAAATTGGTCGCCAAGTTTACTGACATGACTGACTTCTTTGAAAATGAATAAACTGCCTCGTTTTCTTAAATTTGCCTGTAAAACTACTCTCACTGAAACAAGACGAAAGTTTTCAGGGGAAAAGAAAATCTGTTGTAAAAATATTCTAATGACGTAATAAGTTTTTATTATAACTGACTATAAATTCGTTAAATTTACCCATATGCGAAAAAAAAATTAAATAAGGTTAAAATATAAATTCAGACAATTACATTTATTATTATTATTATTATTATTATTATTATTATTATTATTATAGATAGTTTATACGTTTTGTAAACTAAAATGAATATTTAAAAGTTATTTTTAGAATTATAAAACTTATACGGGTTCTTGCTCTATGTATGATATTTTATAAAAGAAATGGAATTCTCATTCCAATTCCCTCCAGTTCATCTATTTTAGCTCTTTAAATATGTTTTATAGATAAAAATTTCTACGGTTGTGAAAAGTAATTCGAATTTTAAATTTGTGAACGACTTTTTGTTCAAATAGATATTATTTTTTTTTAATATGTTTGAATGTTCTAATTAATCCTCTGAAGTTTGAATGAATTTATTAAACTTCAAGTTAAATATAAAATATGTAATTTGATCTTTTATTTGGTACTTTCTGATTTGCCGTTATATACATTCAATTGTATATTTAATATTCTTAAGGATTATTAACTTTTTTTATCTGTTTGAAATACATACCAGGTGATAAAAAGATCCCAGAAAAAATAAGAAAATCATTATTTAAAAAATACTGACCATAGTTCTATGTGATTTTTGCTGAAAGGTACAACAGAGCATGGGATTTATATATATATATATATATTGTTACAAAATTGTAAATAATTGTGTTTATTCTTGTATAAATTATTTTAAAGAGGCTTAGTGAGTTGATAAAGTGCTAAGTTTGTGCATTTCTAGTCGTTTTAGCGTTGAAATAGCCTTATTTTCCCTTAAAAATGCATTAAAAAGCCCTAATAAGGCAGGTAATGGATTTCGATTTTTTCCCACCTTGGCGATTTTTTTGGCGACCTTGGCGAGAAAATCCTTATTAGGGCTATACCAAATATGGAAGCTCTAATCCCATTGGCTGATGAGATATGGAGATTTCTGGAACGTTCCACACTTTTCTACAGAGGTATATAAAGTCCGCTTTCCCGCCAAGGGAGTCAGAGTCAGTTCGGTTCTCCGCCAGCTTCGCTAAAGCTTGCATTGTTTTGGAGCCTCTTTGAAAGAGACTTGCTGCAAGTGTTATTGCTATACAGTTTGTACTGTGGATTTGCTATTGACAGCTGTTGTTTAAGCTGTGTTTACTAGTCGAATTGAAGCTGATACTTGGGTTATAGACCTGTATTTCTCTGGAACTTTCTGTGAATAAATTACGGAATTTTTGTAAGTTTTGCCTTTCATTCTCGGACAACTCACGAACCCCCAAGTACGCAACATTTCTGGTGTCAGGAGCGGGGTTGTCTTGGAATGGTGATAACAAGAGCTATGGAGCAAGAAATGAAAAAAACTTCTAGAAGGTCTCACTGCTCAGATGAATGAGTTATGATCTGGATTGATAGAGAAAATGGAAACAGGACAGGAAAAGATGGAAACATCGCAAAGAGAATTGAAAGACGGTTTGATTGAAGAGATGAAAACAGTTCAGGAAAAGATGGAAGCCAGTTTGACCGAAGAAATTAAATCTAATCAAGATGAAATGAAGAGAGAGCTTTCAACGGTGAAAGAATCAATCGAGGGTAAATTAACAGTGATGAAAAATAGAATGGGTGGAATAGAAGAGAAAATTATAAAGATAGAAGAACATTTTGAGGAGAAAGTTTTGAAAATAGAAGAAAGTTTTGAAGAGAAAGCTATGAACATAGAAGAAAATGTTATGAAGGTTGAACAGAGTGTTACGAGGATAGAACGGAGTGTAGAGGAGAAATTTAAAGAAACCTTTGATCAAGAGCTGAAAGAAAGGTTTTCAGAGATAGAAAGCAAGTTTAAGAGAATGGAGCAAGATCTTGAAATAAAAATGAAAGAAGAGTGGAACGGAGAAGTAATAGGGAATGAACTGCAGAGCAAGATTCGGAATCTTGAAGAAAAGTTAGAATCCATGCCTCAGGAAACTGAAAAGAGAGATAAAAGCAGCCAGAATCAGGAATTTATTAAGCTATCTACCTACGATGGCAGTTCGTCCTGGCATGTATATAAGACGCAGTTTTCCATCGTAGCTGAAGCTAACGGCTGGGCCTGGACCGCCAAGTCAGTCCAATTAGCAGCAGCATTAGGGGGAGATGCAGCTGAGATACTGAGAAATGTCTCTAAAGAAGAAAGGAACGACTTCGAGGCCTTGACTAGAGCACTAGAGCTACGGTTCGGAGAGAAGTGTTCTAAGGACTATAGTCGCCTCCAGCTAAAATCCCGTTACCAGAAAACGGGCGAAAGTTTGCAGGAGCTGCCAGTGGACATTCAGAGATTGTCACTCCTAGCATTCTCAGACTGTCATGCTGACACTCGAAACGACTTAGCTCTTCAGTACTTTATCGATGCTGTTCGGGATCCAGAAATTCTAAAAGCGCTGAGACTCTCCAAAATCAGAGACGTAGAATCAGCTTTAGGCTATGAACTTAGGATAGAGGCAGCCCAACAAGCCTCCCGTAAAGACCGCCATACCATAAGAGCAGTCTCATTAAATGATACGCCTGCTGATGAGAATGAAATGAAGAGAAGTCTCGCAGAGATCTTAAAGAGATTGCGCAGCCTGGAAAATAATATGGAAAGAAAGGATCGGAAGATAAAGTGCTGGGGCTGTGGAGGGGATGGTCATGTGAAGAGGAACTGCCCTGTGCGACCAACTATAGGAAATCACCCGTCTTCACCATCACTACAGGGAAACTAAGAGGAGGCCATCTCGCGGGGCGGAGGTTGCCTGAAATTAAAGAGCCCCAATTTACAGTATTTCATGTTTCATCGATGAGTGGCGGCGATAATGGACTTCACGTCTATGGCCAAGTTAACATTACCACGTGACGGATGATTCTGGACACAGGAGCCAACGCGACTATCATTAGAACGGATTTGGCTCAAGAACTAAAAGAGAAGATCATTTGGACGCCTCCCTGTGTTAAACTCCAGACTATGACCGGAGACGAAGTCAAAATATATGGAAAAATGAACTTGACCATCACTTTTGGAAATGCCAGTTACCATCATATGGCATATGTGGCAGATATAAGAGATCTTGTAATCATTGGAATTGATTTCCTGAGAAAATTTAACTTTAAATTGGACTTAATGAACTGCATTCGAGTTCGGAAGACGTAGCTGTGTTCAACACTGGAAATCAAAACATTCAGCCAATATGCCAGATAACAGCCAAGTCTGAAATTTCCATCCCTCCACATACAGAGAAAATAGTTTCAGGAACACCTCCTACCAAGCAATACTTCCGCAATGGACTGATTGAATAAGCGAATACAGACAATATCCCAAGAGGAGTTCTGGTAGCTTCATCTCTAGTTGATCTCTCAAAAAGTACTATTCCTGTGCGAGTCGCAAACATCAGCGATAAGGTCCGGACAGTGAAGAAGGATGAGGTGTTAGCAAACTGCACTCCTGTTACATGCATCAACCGTCCCACGCAATCAAACGAATCCAAGTCTTCTGAACAATTAATAACGGAATTACTCAAGAACGCAGAGTTAGGAAAGGAACAGAGATGTGCTGCGGAGAAGCTACTCCAAGAATTTAAAGACCTTTTTTCTCGAACACCTGAAGACGTCGGGAGAACGAACATCACCCAGCACAGAATTGATACAGGAAATCATCCTCCAATCAAAGAACATCCAAGAAGACTTCCATTTGCTAAACAGGAAGAGTTCACTGAACTTCTAAGTGAAATGCAGCACAATGATGTCATCGAGCCATCAACGAGTCCTTGGGCCTATCCCATAGTACTAGTGCGGAAAAAGGATGGTTCAACAAGATTTTGGGTGGATTATCGTCGTTTGAATGACATCAAGAAGAAAGACAGTTACCCTCTTCCCAGAATTGACGACACATTAGACATACTTGCTGGCAATAAATGGTTCTCGACTTTGGATCTGAAGAGCGGTTACTGGCATGTAGAATTACATCCTGATGATCGTGAGAAGACTGCATTCACCACGGGGCAAGGACTGTGGCAATTTAAAGTTCTGCCGTTCGGATTATGTAATGCACCTGCCACCTTCGAACGCCTGATGGAGACAGTGCTAAAAGGACTTTCCTATGAAGCCTGTCTGGTGTATTTGGATGATATTATCATTGTGGGGCGCACCTTTGAAGACCATCTACGAAACATCCGAAAGGTGTTGGAGAAACTCAGAATGGCTAACCTCAAATTGAATCCATGCAAGTGTAACTAGTTCCGTCATGAAGTGAGCTACCTCGGCCATATCATCTCTGCCGAAGGTGTGAGAACTGATCCTGAGAAGACCTCTGCAGTCGAGAACTGGAGTCGCCCTGAAAATGTACACCAACTACGAAGTTTCCTGGGGTTATGCACTTATTACAGGAAGTTTGTCAAGGGTTTCTCAAATACTGCTAGACCACTCCACAAGCTGACGCCAAACAGATGTTCCTGCGGACAGATGAATGTGAAAAAGCGTTCAAGGGACTTAAAGAGGCCGTAACATCATCGCCTATCCTGACGTATCCACAGCCCGACAGACAGTTCATACTTGATACAGATGCCAGCCATGAGAGTGTCGGTGCTGTTCTGTCGCAGGAAATTGATAGTCAAGAACATGTCATTGCCCATTGGAGTAAATGCCTGTCTAAACCAGAGCGAAATTACTGTACCACCAGGAAAGAGCTACTCGCCATCGTAAAAGCCATAGAACATTTCCATCATTACCTCTATGGCAGAAGATTCCTGCTCCGGACTGACCATGCATCTTTAACGTGGTAGCTTCAGTTCAAGAACCCGGAAGGACAGATTGCCAGGTGGATACAACGCCTCCAGGAATATGACTTCGAGATACGTCATCGTAAGGGGACTCTACATGGTAATGCAGATGCCTTCTCACGTAAGCCCTGCTCGGAAAGCCGCAAGTACTGCTTTAGAGCCGAACAGAAATGCCTACCGATAAATCCGGTTGCCTGCCAAGTTACTGTCTCAACACCATCAGAAAAAGATCCTGATCCATGGAGTGACGAAGAACTTAGAACAGCCCAGTTGGAAGATGCTGACATAAAGCCAATATTACAGCTGAAAGAGACGACCAGCAACAGACCTATCTGGCAGGACATTTCCAGATTTAGTCCCGTTACGAAAAGTTATTGGGCACTTTGGGACTCTCTTCATATGAGAAATGGCGTATTGTACAGAAAGTGGGAATCTGATGATGGGAAAAGCTTCAGATGGCAGATTGTGTTACCAAGATAAAAAATTCCAGATGTTTTAGAACAACTGCATAGTAGCTCTACCGGAGACCATTTTGGGGTAATGAAGACTCTGCAGAAAGTTCGGGAACGCTTCTACTGGTGCAAGGCAAGGGAGGACGTGGAGAAATGGAGTAAATCCTGGGATGCTTGTGCGGCACGTAAAGGCCCGCAGAAACGAAGTCGAGGAAGACTGCAACGGTAAAACGTGGGAGCACCATTTGAACGGATTGCACTCGACATCTTGGGTCCTTTAACACGGACCTCCAGTGGAAATAAATACATCCTCGTCGTGATAGACTATTTCACCAAGTGGCCTGAGGCATTCCCCATTCCCGATCAAGAAGCCTGCACAGTCGCAGAGGTCCTAGTGCAGCAATGGGTGTCAAGGTACGGCAAGAACCTACAACTTCATACCGACCAAGGTAGGAATTTTACATCTGCTGTATTCAAAGGACTGTGTCAACTACTCGGCATAGACAAAACCCGGACAACACCCTTACATCCCCAGTCGGACGGCATGGTCGAGAGGTTCAATCGCACCATCCTGAATAACCTCTCTCTTCTAGTATCAAGGAACCAGCAAGATTCGGACTTGAAGTTGCCATTGTTCCTGCTGGCTTATCGAAGTGCTGTCCATGAAACCACCGGCTATACTCCAGCCCAGATGCTGTTTGGACGTGAACTTCGTCTTCCTTGTGATCTCCTCTTTGGTTGTCCACCCGATGCGCCTTCATCGCCCGAGGAGTACATCCAAGATCTCCAGGCACGGTTTGAGGACGTACACAACTTTGCTCGGGAGCGGATTCACATTGCAACGGAGAAGATGAAGACAAGGTACGATCTAAAGGCTACACAACATGAGTTCCAGGAAGGTGGGAAGGTCTGGTTGTGGAATCCTGTTCGACGCAAAGGACTCTCTTCCAAGTTACAGTTCAACTGTGAAGGACCATACACAGTCTTAAAAAGGCTGAATGATGTAGTGGTGCGGATCACTAAAACACCTTCATCAAAACCAAAGGTGGTGCACTAAAACAGGCTAGCCAAGTACCACAATTAACGGTAATATTAAAATTTAAAATGTAAATACTGGTAAAATGCGCTTGCGTAATGTAAATATTTGTATATAAATACTTGTACATATTTGTGAATTTTGTAAATATTTCTCACTTGATTTTTGTATCTATTTTGTAGTTATATGCAACTTAGTTTTTGTATTTTAGATTGTGTAAATTTGTTTAGTTTCGCCTCTTGACCAAGGGTTGCACTGCCCGGGACGTGCAGTCCTTGGGAGGGGGCAGTGTGACAAAATTGTAAATAATTGTGTTTATTCTTGTATAAATTCTTTTAAAGAGGCTTAGTAAGTTGATAAAGTGCTAAGTTCGTGCATTTCTAGTCGTTTGAGCGTTGAAATAGCCTTATTTTTCCTTAAAAATGCATTAAAAAGCCCCAATAAGGCAGGTAATGAATATGGCGCCAAATTTGGCGACTTTTCCCCACCTTGGCGATTTATTTGGCGACCTTGGCGAGAAAATCCTTATTAGGACTATACCAAATATGGAAGCTCTAATCCCATTGGCTGATGCGATATGGAGATTTCTGCAAACGTTCCACACTTTTCTACAGAGGTATATAAAGGCCGCTTTTCCGCCAAGGGTGTCAGAGTCAGTTCAGTTAGTTCTCCGCCGGCTTTGCTAATGCTTGTATTGTTTTGGAGCCTCTTTGAAAGAGACTTGCTTCAAGTGTTATTGCTATACCGTTTGTACTGTGGATTTGCTATTGACAGCTGTTGTTTAAGCTGTGTTTACTCGTTGAATTGAAACTGATACTTGAGTTATAGACCTGTATTTCTGTAGAACTTTCTGTGAATAAATTACGGAATTTTTGTAAGTTTTACCTTTCATTCTCGGACAACTCACGAACCCCCAAGTACGCAACAATATATATGTATGTAATAAAAATCATTAGTTACATTTTTCTCCAACATATCACGCTGTATTCGCAGTATCCTCTCACATTTCAAACAGATTCATCTGATCAAATGATGGCATATTCCAAAAAGTGAAGCTTCTTCATGAGAATTTCCAATGAGCAACATCTGATGATCTTTCTAATGAATGATGGACATTACATAGAGCATTTATAGTCCCAGTGGTGTTGTTGTTGTTGTCGTATGCCACTCGGAAATTCCGAGCCCCAGTAGAGGAACTAACCGGATTTATATTAAGGCATGACGGGTGCGTCTTCCGTTATTTAGGAGCGCCTCATAGGGAGGAAGTACGACTTTAGCTCAGGAAGCTGGTGAAAGATGGCAGTTTCAGCCAAACAACAGGAACTCGAATTTGATCCAGATCAGAGCGAGTTAAACACATGTTCCGGTACCCCCAGAGGTATAATTTTTGATGGGAACTTGGAGGAATTTGCGACCACGACGGAATTTAACGTGCGCCAGTCGCCATTAGCGTACACGATGGTCTCCTGTCGGCTCGAGGACCGAACCCGCAATCTTTCGATCACGAACTCGCTGCTCTTACCGGCCAGGCTACCGCGGCCCATTTACATTACATTATTAAAGCGACGCCTTATGAAGGAAATTTAAACTAATTTTCAAATAAATATTTTGAAAAATTATATATCCTATAATAATATAATCCTAAAAAAAAACTCCTATATCTTTTTTGTGCATTTCACTGAAAACCGCATAATGCTACGGTCGATACTTTTTAAATAATGTTTACCATGTCGAGGAAAGCTGTTTAGTAATTGAAATTAATTCCTTACAGACATATGATAAATAATGTACGTTTTTAAGCTAAATATCATAGCTTATTGTTTGTGTATTTACACGTTTTATGGCTTCCTGATTACCAAAATCAAGTTTTAAATTTTTTTATCTTTGTCTGCGTCTCTTAGAGTAACTTGAAAACGAATAATTTCAGAAGATCCAAACGTTGAATATTCAAATTAATAATGAGTTTGTTGCTGGAAAATTTTGATCAAGACTGATAAATTTCAAAGAATGTTGCACATGAAAGTTTTCTGAATAATTTTAAGTGAACTTTTACTTTTAATTACAGATTTAAATTCTATATAAATATAGATGTAGTAATGAAACGGGGGGTTGAGGGTGGTTGTAGCCCCCCTCACACAGAATTAATTATCATATAAATATTTTCTGAACCCTAATTTGAATTATTTCAACATAGGTTTACATAACAGTACTCGTTATGTTACGTCTTAATCTGCAACCTGTATTTAAAGTATTCAATTTCAGGGGAAGACAAAGTAGTATGAGTGACACACCAAATTATGTCTGTGACTTTTAGACCATCCTGTACTTTTAAGTTTTATTAATATAAGGTAAAATTCATAAACAACTAAATGGACATAACAAACGTACATTAATAAATTTTACGACCTATTATTCATTTATTTAAGTTTCTCACAATTAATATTATTTTACATTTAATATTTATTATTTGAATACACCATTTAGAGAAATATAACAGTATTAAATTCAACCCATCACCTAAATTGATATCAGTAGGCAAGTTTAACAAAATAAACAAATAAAAATCACCTGTAAAAAACAAACTTGATGACTTTTTATCTTCTTTTACTGACATTGCAAATTGTTTGATTGTACGCTAAATCAAATTTCCAAGTCACTTAAAGAAAAGAAGATTTATTTTAATCCGTATAATTTATAAAGTTTTATAAGTTTGTTTGCTTTTTAAGTCAGTTTACAAAAGATAACTATGGACAAAGTCATTTAAGAACATTAAAAACGGGTATTAAGGGACATCATCGTTTCATCTTCTAAAAAATAACAGATATAAATCTAATCTCGGATAAAACGTTCTTCATTTCTAAACAAATAACCAATAAAAGCAATCTAAATTGATGGTTTGTTGTACAGAATTCTTCAACAAATTAGATGGAGTTAAAGTGAAGAACGCTCAAGTGATTATTATACATATATATACATAACATAGATTTTTTAAATCTTGCATTAAAATGCACATATATATCTTATATTAAATACACTTATTTTCTATTTAAATATACACATTAGCAATTTTAAATATATATATATATATATATATATTAATTTCTTTTAAATAAATAAATAAACAAATAAATAATTGTAAATAACTAAACTCATGGAAATCAATTAAACTATTAAAAATCAAAAAATTAATGCGATATACTTTTAAAGACAGAATATTTTAATAAGCCTATTCATAACATATACATAACATGAAAGTACAACGATTAAACAATATATTACAATGCACGCAGTTGTGCTTACTCCTTTTAATATATACATTTCGAAAAATATTGGGTAATCAAAGTGTGCAGTTGAAAAAAAAAAAAAAAAAAAAAAAAAAAAAGCAATTGGAAACACCGAAGGTAAATCTCATCAAAACCCTTTAGTGAAAAAAACAAAAAATAGCATTACGAATATACATTTTCTCTAACCATATTTAGGCAAACAAAACAAAAATATATAATAAATTCCACTTGAAAATAGCATATATATATATATATGCATACAAACAAGCATTAAAATTAAGATATTTAAGATGAATTTTATTGAATATAAATTTTCTTTATTGGAATATTGACTGAAATTTTTAGAAATAAATTTTAAAATATTCTGCACGTGTTAGAAAGTTTTGAAATGTAAGCAAATGATATTGAATGATTTGGCCAAGTTTGGCATTTTTCATTTAATTATATGTTTTAATATGAATATTCCCAAATGTTTAAGTTTTGTTTTTTCTTTTTAAACACTTCAAAGAAATTCGGAACGCGGTGACCAACATGACTGTCATTTGCAGATGCTTCTAATATTCATCATACACTATAAATATCTCAGACTATATAATTTTCAATACTAGCCTTACTAAAGTACATAAGAAAAAAAGTACCTCCAATTAGTTTTTTAATTGATGAGTTAATTATGGTTAAATTCCTCTGAATAAATTGCTCTTGGTAAAACATTTTTATTTTATTTAAGTAAAAGCAACAATCATACAATCATCCAATTTCTATCAGACTAATACACACACTAGCCAATGAATTATAAACCTTGAATTAATATTTTATTGGACATCCTTTTGCACACTGGACTTCCTTCTACACGGATAATAGCCCGTATTCGCAAAGATATTGATTATACAAGCTTCTAGTGGACATTTACATGCAGATAGTACTAGGCACTGGCTACACAGACTTTAAGCTTCCGTAAATTGAATGGAAGAAAAAAATTGTTGTCGGATGCACCCTTGCAACATGTTATACACATTGTTTATTGGATTAAGATCTGGGCTTTGCGGTGGCCAGGGAATCCGTTGGAAGTCAGATTGTTGTTCATTGAACGAATTTGAAACAACACTGATATGATGTATAGTTGTATATCGTCCATGAATTATCCGTAACTTCAGAGTAAAAATGTAACATTGCAGGATACACTTGATCTGCCATTACGTCCAGTTATTGCACGGCTTTTTATTTACCCTCCAGTAACACCAGCGAATTACTTTCATGCCAAATAGAACATTACACACACTGTGATAATACGTTTTACATACTTAGGCCGTTAGCGAACATTTATTTAAACTCTAATAGGTTTTTAATTCATTGGTCAATGTGTGCATTTTATTTTATTTTATTTTACTTTTATAGTATATGGGATCTGTATTATTTCGAAGTACACTTTTTAAGTCTACTTCTTATGTTTTATTAGAAATAAATATAAGTTCTATTTATTTTAAACGCCAAGCTTTTCATTATTTTTTAAATCACAAACTTTAGGGGGGAGGGGGGGGGATAGAGATTTATTGAAATAAACTTCGTTTGATTGGTTAACGTTTTCTCGATAATTGCTGCAACAATTATATGAACATTGAAACTCTTTAAACTAAATATAAAGTAAACGTCTTATAAGAACCGCTACGTGATAGGTTAAAAAAATTAGGGTATGGTATTCAACTAAAAATGTTAAAAGTTATTGTTAATTAATACACCTATTACTTTTTATTTGAAACTTAAATATACAAAGCGTCCATTTCTGCTATTTTTTTTTCTTTTTCGTGCTTAAATCTATATATTTGGTAAGAGATCTAGAAAATTTGTGCTACACATATCCAACCATTTTATTAGGGGTCTCTGTAGTCAAGACTTACATTTTTAAAACATAAAAAAAATATAAAAGCAGAGTACAACGCCGAAAGATTATACCACAAAATAAATAACTATGTTACAAAGATTTTGATATTGATCATTAGTGAGTGTAAAGCTCACAATATTCAATAATTTTGTCTCTATTAAATTTTAAAGCAATTAATTTCAAAGAAAATCAGATGAATTTAAACTTAGTCATTTCTAATCATTTAAATTATTCTAAATTAATAATATATATATATTTTCCGTACTTCAACTATAGCGAATATTTTATATGTGATGTAAGATACTTAACGACGTATCACGAGATTAGAATATATATATATATATATATTTGAAAACAAACAAGGATATAATATATGTATATATATATACGAGGGAAAGTCATTAAGTAAGTCACAAAAGATAATAAAAAAAAATAATTTACCATGATAATCACTTAAAAACAATTTTTATTTTTTCACATAATCTCCAGCAACGTTGATTCACTTATCCCATCGTTTTATCAGAGCCCCAATTCCAGCTGCATAAAATTCTTTGGGTTTGATGTCTCATCCACAGTAGGACTTGACCATGTTGAACGTCATCGTCATCTATAAAATGTTTGCCTCCAAGATGTTGTTTCAGTGGACCAAACAGATGAAAATCGCTAGGGGTTAAGTATGGGCTGTAAGGTTGATGCTGTAGCGCTTCCCATCTCTTTATGAATATTTTTTTATTCATGTCCTTTCACCCACAAAAATTGGACCACGGCAGGCTGCTCTTCTATCGTACAATCATTCAGTACCATCGCCATTTTTGAAACTGCATTACGCATGCGTGTGAATGCTATCTACTCAATATGAATTGAATATCATAAAGCTGTATTGTGCTGCCTTTTATCACCATTCTTTGGAGATATCTGTTACTACTTTAACTCATGTCATATCCATTTGTGACTTACTTAAGGGCTTACCCTCGTATATATATACCTTGTATATATATGTGTGACTTACTTAATGACTTACCCTTGTATCAATTTTCTTCTAAGAATGACTTTTTAAAAGGAAAGGTAGAATAATAAATAAAAATAGTAACGTTGAATTTTTAAGAGGAAAAAAAAAACGTGAACTCTATACAATAATGAGATTTTCAAGCGGAGAAGTAGAAGATTTATTTATTTTTAAAAACTGCATCAGTCTCAAAGTCCGATTCTGGAGTGAAAACAAATTCTCTTGTCAAGAGGAATTTTCTCCTTCTTTTATACATTTTCTTGACAGTAATTAAACGCTGTGATAAAATGCATATATTTTTATATTGCTAGAAAAAATTTCTTCAAAATTCGAAGCATGTAATTCTTATATTTCAAAAAATCCTTTTGTAAGAATGTAATAAAGAATCTTCTTTAAACTATAAAACTCCTCTCTATCTTTAAAAGTTTATGGAGAAGTTTTACATTTAAATAAGTCAACAAAACATTATTTTTATTAATTTCCATTTTAAATATAATAAAACCTAAACATATTAACTACGTTTAAAAATATAAAAAATAAATAATAATAATAATAATAATAATAATAATAATAATAATTAAACAAATAAGAAAAATATACACACCAAAAAAATATTTATGAAAAAAAAAATATATATATATATATGCATATTCTTAAATTTACTTTTTAAACTACTTAAAAAACGTGTGTGTGTGTGTGTGTAAATACATATACTTATAAATATTAGTAAAAATTAGTATTGTAATAATTATCTTAACAGAAATTAAGAATGAACTTGAAATAAAAAAAATGTATTATATGTACAAAGACGATATTTGTTTCTTGTACAAGACTAATGAAATATTTTTGTTTTTAAAAAATTCAGTTTCATTTTTAGAATGTAAAATTCAAGAAAAAAAAATAAATAAATAAAGTATTATTGCAAAATACTCAATTTGCTAAACATAATATTGTTAATATTAAAAATTTTAGAATATATTCAAATGCTTCAATCTTTGGCAACATTCATAATTCTGATTAAAAATATTTTTACAGCGGGTTCCATAATTCGTAGTTTCTTGCATATTAACAGTACTGTTATAAAATTTAAAACTTTATATAACTGACTCACCCCACTGTAAAATTATTCACTGTTAGAGGTGTTTGAATGCTGCCAAAAAAACAAACACGGATAATGAGTGACATGTGAAACGCTGAGCATTTATGAGAAAGGTATACGCAGCGTTTCCAACTTTTATAATTTATTCACGATCATTTTTAGCCCCGCCCCTTTTTCATACCGGAAATTCTGAAAAAGTATTTTCTTCTTATTTAATCGTTGCCACATATTAAAGAGAAATAATCTACTAAATTTCTGGTGCGAAAAGTAGGTGGGGCTAAAAATGATTGTGAATAAATTATAAAAGTTCTGAACGCTGGGTATACGTGAAGTTAATGTCACATCTTCATTTACAAAAACGTGGGACTTACAGAAATTAATAGTGGCAAAAAATTTTAACATAACGCATTTCTCTTTCTGGTTTATAGTTATAACTTAGCTTTGTAGGCCTAGATGACGTTTACAATGGGATTCTTCTTAAAGGAATTGTTAAGATTTTAGTAAAAGTTTTCTTTAAGCATGCATTTCTCTATAAAAACCAAAAGTGTAATTGTCTTCTAAAACGTACACATATTTTACATATTCAACCAAAATCATTAAATTTAAAATAAAAATGAATTATGTTTTATATAATTAAACATTATTTAAACGCTTTACCGTTGCACAAAACTAAAAGGAGACGGCAAGGGTGTGGGGTCCTCAAATCGAACGGAGGTTCCGCGTGTAGTTAGCACTCAGTGAGTGTATTCATATACTCAAACCCTAGAGCGCACTACTTAGCCATCGCCGAGAAAAAAATTCTTTTCAACTTTTATACATTGTTAAATTGCGAATTTAATGATTTCTAACTTTTTAACATTAAACATATGGAAATTTATTATTCGCATGTGGTTGGAATTAAATAAAATTTAATATATCAAAAATAATATGAAGAATTTACGTGCTCCTGTAAAAAAGCTGCATTTATTTGTTGTGCAAGTTGTCGACAAAAGTTGTGTTTTTCTTGTTTTTATGATAAATATCATCCAGGTTTGTGTATTCGTAAAGATGAATGATTGAAAGAATTGCTAATGCTATAAACGTATAATCATAAATATTCATTGTATTTAATAATATGTTATTTTATCAAAAAGAAATGGTAATGTTTAAAAGAACTGTGGCTTTTGTATTTATTCTATCTACAGTTCTAAGTTCTAATCGTTAAAAAGTTAGAAATCATTAAATTCGCAATTTAACAATGTATAAAAGTTGAAAAGAAATTGTTTATAACGATTCATTAAATTTTAATACAAATTAATTTTTTTTTTCAAACTTCAGGAATTTTTTTCTCGGCGATGGCTAAGTAGTGCGCTCTAGGGTTTGAGTATATGTATACACTCACTGAGTGCTAATTACACGCGGAACCTCCGTTCAATTTGAGGACCCCACACCCTTGCCGTCTCCTTGTTAGTTTTTTGTTTTAAATGATATAATCAAAAACATTTCAAATATAAAACCACACTTTATGTAAACAGTATATAACACTTATCAAACGATTCCGCTAAAAATTCGTGTCTATACATCTTTAGTATTTATACTTCAAATGGATAACAAAATATATAAGTAAAACATCAGAATAAAATTTAATACTAAAGAAGAACAGTTTTAGCCTTGTCCGATGGACCTCGTGAATACGCCCTCTAAGAGGAATTGAAAATCACTATTTTTTACGTTGGAAGCTAGGACCTTAGCATTACGGAAATCTGGAATATGATCCGTGTCTAATGGATGATTTGCTAATTTAGATTTAAAAGCACCAGATTTGTGTGAGCGTTTGTGGTATTTAATTATGTTATCACCGGTTATGCCTAGAGCCCCTTAAATAAAATATATTTTTTTTTTGTCTCGGATGAGGGCAGCATTCGCGCTTGGTGTCCTTATCGCTTAACTAGTGGTTTTAAGAAATCTTGATCTGAAGCTACGATCGAACAAGAGCAATAAGTAACAAGTAATACCCCTAACAAAACAACACATTCACAGTACATGTTTTTTCATCCTCAGAATATTGTTTGGATGAACTTGGAATAAAATGTGTTGTTAAGACTATTTCTTTCAGTTTCAAATAAAAATCATAACTTAAAAAAAAAAAAAAAAAAACTTACTCTTTAAAAGTGGAAAATCTTTATTTATTTACTTACATTTTCTGCTACTTCTAGCATATACTATTCATTTAAACGAAAATTAAATTAAATTGTAATTACGACATGGGAATGAAACAACTTTGGCGAACCCAGAAATTATCGCCAAAACTCAAACGCACAGTAATAAAAGGTCTTCTTTAATTTATTGTTATTAACATAAATATAATTATTTAAATAGCACATTCTTTGTATTTTTACGTTTGAACATGTGAAAAACACAGATAAAAATGTAAGTAAATAAAAGTTATATTATTTTATTCTTCCTAAATTATCTTATGGAAATCTAGGCATTTTATGTTATTTTCTTGAGTTGTTATAGCAATTTATCACTAAACAATCTCCCATATGATAATTTACCGAGCTAAAAATATGAAAATGATTAAAAAAGTAACTGCAAAGTAATACAAAACGATATAAATAATGGCAGGCGTTTGTTTATCTACGGCAAACGCTGGGTACATGTGGCAACCCTAAGGCAACAAAATGGCTAATGCGCCAGCTCGTACATATAGTAGCCTTAGTCCTGCCTGTTTCATAAATATGTGAACAATTCCACGAAAAATTTAACGTAAGTCACATACAGAGATATTTCTGCTTCCACCAATATTATTTAACAAATATCACTATCCTATTTAATCAAAAAAGGCACTGTAAATATGCCATTAATTCTTCTGTATGGTAATAGTGGTGGCAAAAAAAGAGGAAATTTTACCCTTCTGTGTGACAGATGTTACCTTCATCCATGGAATCACCCCTACGTAGAATTACAATTTTTACATGGAATACAATACATAATATCTGTACTTTTAAAAGGAAAATGGCGGGTTTAATGTTAGAAAGTATATTACTGATACGTAGTTGGGTTTTAAAGCTAGTAATGATAATAACAGTGTTTAGTAATTTGGAAATGTTCTTTAAAATACCTTCATAATATGGGAAGGAAGTAAATTGGAAGGAATTTTGAACCACTTTTTCTGGACAATACCTTAAGTTTAATTCAGAACCCCCCCCCCCTATCTCATGGACTCTCTGTTATTCGCACCCTTTTACATTGCGTTATACAATATTATAGTAATCCTGAATTATAATATGAATTATCAAAAAAAAAAAAAAAAAAAAAATGTGATTTATAATTAATTGTTACAACTTCACTCCGGTGGATTTGAAGAATTTATAATGAAAAGTTTTTCCCGTACATAACCCAACCCCTCTTGAAAATAAAAATTCCTTTTGTTTACTTCCATCCCATACTATAAAGGTATTTCAGAGAATATTGGCAAATTATTAAAAACTATAAATACCTTTGCTAGTTTTAAATCCCAACTACGTATTTATCCACTAACTTCCAACTCGCCATATCCCTTCATAAAATCATATGCGTTTTATAATGTATTCCATATAAAAATTAAAATTCTAGGCATGTAGGTGAAAGAAAGTGAGAAAAAAAAATAACCGTCAGCATCTAGAACGAATAAATGGTCATTTTCTAAATCCCTAAAGTAGAAATATAGATTTCTGAGCTATATGCGTATGATACGCCAGTAAGTTGTATAGACGAAATAATCGAGAATTTCTTGTCTAGACATTTATAGATGGTGAAACAATATTTTGAATAGTATGAATCCTTTGTATTGCGAGAAATTCTTGTTTGATTTTCTAGAATTAGGTCATAAAGTAAGATTCTTGTATTCGCATTTATTTGTAGAGATTTTTAATTAAGTTCGACCTCGATAACATAGGCAAACGCTCTAGAATTCTAACAGAGATTTCTAGAAATTGCTTCAAAGGGGACTAGAATTTATAAGATAACATGGTACTATTTTTACTAGAACCGAAATTTAGATTCTAGATATTAGTTACAAAACGTTTTCTGAGTGCAGACAGAATCCGTCATATCAGAGTTAAAGAACACAAATATTCATACAAACATGATGATTTTAAATTAATATTAGAAAATTAATTATTAGACATTATTCATACTTTATATTTCTGTAATGTTAATATCCTATCTTCCAATGTAAATAATAATGACACTCGAATCTTCATAGAGAGCGTGTTCATGAACCTTCTCCTTTGAACGAGGATAAAACAGTTCCTCCTGAGTATTCAATTTAAATCTGATGTTTTACGGCTGGATTTTAATTTGGATTACTTTCATGTACAAACACAGAAGAGGGATAATTTTTAGACGAAACGTTTATGATGTGTTTAATGTTTTTAAAATAATATGTTTGTTTATATTTTTAATCGGTTTAATTATCTAATTTTAAAAATTTTTGAAGTTTAATGTCACATTTTTACGAAGCATGCTTTTCTTCGTCTGGTTAAAAGGCATAGCTGAGATTTGTAGACCGTGGTTATTTCTACAGTATGATGTTCCTAATAAAACTTAACATGGGATTACCTTACAATATGTACACGTCTTTTACATTTTCATTCAAAATCATTAAAATAAAAATGAAAATGAAATTTTCAAAATGCAGTAAAGCTCATGC
Organism: Salticus scenicus; assembly: GCA_963930645.1. Taxonomy (NCBI): domain Eukaryota; kingdom Metazoa; phylum Arthropoda; class Arachnida; order Araneae; family Salticidae; genus Salticus; species Salticus scenicus. The sequence continues at coordinate 152,536,376 of OZ005662.1, forward strand.
TTCATATTCTTTATTATAGCTCTTTTTCAAAATTCAACAATAACAAACAAAATACAACATTTTAAAAAGTAGTTAAATTTTTAGAAATCAACATATTTTGAATAAAAACATATAAAATTGCAATAATTAGAATTAATGATATACCGTAAACTGGGGTGACTTTGACACCCATCATGTTTTGTGTTTGCTGCCTATATTTTGCTCATGTAATGCGGAATGCAGGTCCAAAGGGTGTCAAAGTCTTTCCAGTTTACGGTAGAGTCTTAAATTAAATTATCATTATAAATGAATACAATAGTAAATATGTATATATAACAAAAAAAATTCCATAGATAATTAAAAAAATATGTATTTCTTAAACAAATAATTATTTTTCTATATCTATAATTTTACACTTTTATTTCAATTCCATAGTTACCAATGTTTCAATTTATTCGGGAGTATTTTTAGCCCCTTATTTCTTACCACTTTTTTTTTTAAGGTTTTTTTTTTTTTTTTTTTTTTTTTTTTAATCGTAGATATATATTGACAGAATTATGCTATAAATAATGTGGTGCTAAATAAAAGAAGGGCCAAAAATACTACGGAATAAAAAGCTAAGCAATTCGTCATTCTTACGGTTGATATTAAATGCGTAAATAAACTTGGATTATTTATAATAATTCCATGTTGATGTATTTTATTTATTTATCTTTTTCAATTAATTAATTAACTAACATTATTTTTATTGCTATTTTTATTTTACTTTTATTTTATTTATTTATTTATTTTGTGTTGAAAAATTATAGCTTTTTACTATATTATAAATAAAGGTTTGTTAATAATAATGATAAACATTTCTTGAAAATAGCTTAAAATTTTTGTGTCTTGTATTATATATTTTACATGTTTTTACAGCCTTTTTAAATCATCATAATAAAATTTAAAAATCAAATGGCAATGCATGTAAAATAATGAAAAGAAAAATAAATGAATCGTGCGATTAAAAATCGTGCACTAGCATATCTGAAATAAAGAAAGAAAATTATTATTTTGACAAAATGCATTATATATACAAGTATATATATATATATATATATATAAAGGAACACTCCTCCACCCACCCACCTATCAAATGAAAAGTTTGAAAGGCATGCAAATATTCCATAACGTAGTAAAAGTTTTCCCGCTAAATGAATCTAGTAGATACCTTTCCAAACCAATTACTCAGTAATCGTCTGCATAGGAATTTAATGATTGACCGCAATGTTATTGTTCTCAACTATTTTAATATGCAATCTACGAAATCCTTATGGGTGAATTAGAAATTTTGCTTCCTGCTTGATAAATCAAAACTGAAACTTACCATATGTATCAATATAGGCTTTCAAGAACGTTGCTATGACTATGAGCCGCACTCAAGTTTCTGAATGGATTTGCCGCTTTAAATAAGATGAGATATGTGTTAAGAATCAAGCTCATTATGGGTGCCGTTCCTCAACTCACGAAAAAAAACACTGAAAAAATCCATCAAAAAATGAACGAGCGTCGTAGTTTCACGATCGACGAAATTTCAAAAGTAAGTTGGAGCTCTTGCCAATGAATTTTAACTGGTAACTGGGGCTCACTTGGGGTGTGAGCTAATTTTTGCCTCATTTGATTTGGTATTTGGGTGGATTGACGTTCCTCACCCTCCTCATTCATCAGACCCAACTCCTTGTGACATTTTACTATTCCTGAGAAAGAAATAAATCGAAAGAGTTTTGATGATGTAGAGGCTATAAAAATAACTTAGAAGCGGTCATTAGATGACATCAAAGTTGTAAAGTTCTAGATATACTTCAAACAGTGGCATACTTGCCAACATACTAATTAATATTCCGTAGTATTGTTAGCACCGCCTTCTTTTTAACACTAGTATCTTTTTAGAGTACTTTTCTTTTTATTTAATCTTATATTAATTTGAAGAATATTACTCTAAAATTTTACTAGTGTGTAAAAAAGGGCGTGACTAACAGCACTACGTAATATTAATTAGGACGTTATCAAGTGTTAACAGTGGAAAAGAGGACTGGACTAGTCAAAATTTGATAGATAATTTTTTGGAACAATATATATATAATCTTTATTTGGTTAATTCATGGTAATACTTTTGATGCAGGTTTGAGCTACCTTTTGGTATTTTGCGTAATATTGTTTACCAAAAACAGAAACCTTGCATTTCTCTATACTCAGTGCTTTAGGGTTGGCTCCTGAAGAAGTCCTATTGCATACGGTGCTGTTTTATTTAATAATATATCTACTGTTTTGTGATGTGGTCCAAAATTATTTTGCTAATCGCAACTTTCAAGGTTCATTTCGTTACTCTAAGCTGGCTTTTTAACCAATTTAATACTATCTATTATTAATACCTTCTTTTCTACTACATTTTCTTGAAAAATCCTTCTTTTATATGTTTTCAACAAGTTTTGTAATCTAATAAGTTTTTAACTTAGGTAAGTAATTTTATTATTTTCTAATATAATCAAATTACTATAAATATTCAAATTCAATTCAAATTATTAAACCTGTTCAAGTTAACTAGTTACGTATTTGGTTTTTGTGGTGAATTATTCGACTGTTTAGTTTTCGTTCTCAATGAAAAAAAAAATATATGTATATTGTAATTTTTCTGGTGACTGGGGTATATATATATATATTAATATATATATAAATATATATTAATTCGAATAAAGTATCCCATTTTTAAGTTCTACATATCATAGATATAAGTTTAAAATATTTATTTAAAGCTTTTACGAACGTTTTAAACGAAGATTTCGCGGAATAAATACCATTTATTGATTTAACATAATAATTTGTTTTTAATGCCTAATGAAAATATAGGAGATTCACACATTGTATTTTATGTTTCTCAAACAGATTTTCACAGAGTTTTAAATATTTCACATTTCAAATACAGTTAACAAATAAATATTTTTCTAAGTTATAATGTTGCTTTTAAATGCACATATATGTAGCAATTTCTTTTTAAAAATGTAGAAATAAAAAGATTAAAAATAAATAAATAAATAAATAAATAATAAATAAATATGAACACGTTTTATTTACATTTTCTGTTACTTAACACCTCTACCTTGAAGCTGAAATAGTTTGATTAAGTGAAAAGAAAAGTATCATGTACGTAAATTTTTATATAGTTAGCCCTTGCTGATTTTTTTCATTATAAATATTTGTGTACCTTTTTCGTAGAACTTCTTATTTGTTTGTCTTATCAAAGCATTTATTTTGATTAAATTATACAAACCATAAAAGATAAGTGTAAAAAATAGATTTAAAAATTAAATAAATAAATAAATAAATATATATATATATATATATATATTATTTTAAATCTTTAAAAATATAAACGATAAAATTGTAAAGATTTTTTTTTTCAAGTTTCAAAAACGTATTTATCCTCAAAAATTCAAAAATATTCCTTTATCAGCGAACAAGCACCAGCGCATATTTTTGAGTTTGAAAATTTCAAGATATCGAAAACTTATTTAAACTACTTTTTACTCAAGAAAAGTAAAAATTATATTTAACTCAAGTCTTTCTGCTAAGAAAATTTATAGACCTCACTCCTTTAGCATGTACTTGTAGCAGTCCACGTTTTTTCTACATTTTTTTTTTTCCAAAGTTCTGTTTCTTGTGTGTGTGTTTCGCTTACGTTTTAAAAGAACTATTATGGAGGGAACTAAAAGCGGAGATTTGAAAAAAAGAATTTAAATACTTTCAGAAAGATAAATTGTATGATTTATTATTTTCCCGTTAGTTCACTGAAAAAGATATGCGAAAAGAAATGTATAATTTTATCGAAATTTATATCATGTACTTTGCGATAAAAAAAAAAATAGCCCTTGGTTCAATTCTTGAATTATTGAGCGCAGAATATTATATAATATATTGAGTATATTATATATTGAACATAAATTATTAAATATATGTTATTTTAAAATCAGAAATTTGTGCTCGTAAATATGATGAATTTTAAGCAGTCGATTTAAAATTTTCGAAGAACTATTAAAAAATGTTTAAATTTTTGCACCACTCCCGTATGAAATATTTTCCAGATACTGTAATATGACCCATATATAACTTAAGTAAAATATTCAATTTAAGCATTGGCAAAAAAAAAAAAAAAATCACAATTGAGACAGATGATTTTTAAAAATAATTTTTGAGTGGTAATATCATAAATTAAAAAGTAATTATTTATTTTCCTTACTTGCAGTATCAGAAAAATAATTATATTCCTTTAAAGATATTATTATTATTATTATTTTTTTTAAGATCTAGTCCCAACTTTAGAAATTGACTTCTTACAAAATCTCTTAAAGTATTACCTGTTTATTTTAAAAAATCACAAGTCATGATGAATGTCTTTTAGATAAATGTACATGACAAGAATATACTTTGTTTTAAAGGTGAATTCTCTCAGATATTTAAAAATGGATGAAAAGTATAATATTTATTTAAAGCTTACTTCCATATACAATTTCAAAGTTTACGCAGTATAACAAATGAAAAAAATATTTGAACATAACTTTCATTTATTTATTTATTTTTAACTTATAGAATCTATAAATTTTATCAAGTATATAATAATAAATTTTATAATATAATGAAACTGATAGTTAAATAAAAGTATGTTGTATATAAACGTGACTAGTATGTATTAAATAATTAAATGTACAAATATTTGAATACACACAAACATATGTTATATATACATAAATATACACTATCTACCAATAAGTATTTGGACACTTTCGAATTTAGACGTTTTGTCAAATACATAGAAAAGTTCTTTAGGTATCATCTTGAAACTTTGGTAGTGTAAATGACATGTTATACCTTATACAGTTGTGCCCTGAAGAGGAAAAGGGGTCCAGTAAAAAAATTAAACAAAAGTCAAAATGTTTTGGATCACCGATCACCATGTAAAAAATTAATGCTTGAAAAGCGTTTTTGCTGTAGCATGTGATTATGATAATTTTTCTAATTATACGTGTAAATTTTATTATGCTTTCTCATATATTCATGGTGATGTTACTATTTCTTTAAAGAATTGCAAAAAAAAATAAAAAATTGGCACATTTTAAATTATAACACGTTGGATATTAGATCCGGTGCAAAACCATTTTTAAGAAATATGGCATACTACATTAGACACAGAATACTGCAATCAGAATTCAAAAATTTTAAATATCTTACGAAATATGAGCCTTTTTACCAAATATTTTTAACTGCGCATTCACTAACTTTTTAAAAATGTCATTTGCATAATTTAATAGTCAAAACTATTGAGAAACTTACATGCTAATACCGTATAAATGCAAAAAGTAATGAGAGATAGAATAAATAGAATCTCGGTTCCTTGCAAAATAAAAGCTAATTTATAAGGGGTTTTACTCTCATTTTTATTTTGATTCAATCAATGCCTAATGGTAGTACAGCGTTCGCTGATTGTAAAAAAAATTCATAAAACCCCATATCACCTTTTTCTTTTTTCGAGAATGTGTAAGTAAGCACAGTTGAATTGCATAGGCAAGTAGAAATATCTTGATTTCACTTCCCAATCATATAAAGTTCTTGGAGTAAGTGTAGCTACGAATGAAAAATCAAAAATCTCAATAAATAAAATAAATCTAAGGTTATATTTGAAATCTACATACAAATCTTAGTTTACTTATGAAAAACGTTGATATTTATTTCTCAAATACAGCTACTGTATTCTATGGGAGAGAGAAATATATGTAATTTTTCAAACTTCAAAAATTAGATTGATTTGGTTTTCAAAGGCTAAATATAAGAAAGAAAGGTTCAAACGAACAGATGTCGTGATGACTATTAGTTCCGAAATCAACTTATTAGATGAGTTATATGGCGATGTTACACTTACTCTACTTCACCCTACATAATAAAATTTAGAAGAAAATATTATAAAAGTAGAACTGGATAAAACAGAGCTTATTCTGATTTTAATGAACCTTGAAAATATGTATTCCTTATATACACTAAGCAAAAAAAAAAAAAAAAAAAAAAGTGCACTTGGATATTTTTTTTCCTTTTAAAAATTCCAATTTAATCATTTAAAAATAGTAATTTTGCCGATTGCTGCCTATCCGTATCCAGCCGATATTACTGTTTCAGATTTTTGATATGAGACAAAATCACTATCTGATACTTCCTTATATTTATGTTTTAGAATTGGGGATTTTTGAAACAGAAAATGAAAGAAGAATTGGATCAAAGAGAGCTTATTCTGATTTTAATTAACATTGAGAATATGTATTCCTTATATACAGTCGGTAACAAAAGTTTTCGAACACTAGCAAAAATTCCTATATAAAAAAAGTACGCTTAATAGAGTTTTGCTAAATAAATCCTTGTCGAATCCTGTTCTTAGACTGACTAAGAACAGGATTCGACAAGGATTGATTTAACAAAATATTATTAAGTGTACTTTTTTTATATAGGAATTTTTGCTAGTGTTCGAACACTTTTGTTACCGACTGTACACTAAGCAACTACAAAAAAAATGTGACTTTGATATATTTTTTTTTCCTTTGAAAAAATTTAATCATTTAAAAAAAGGAATGAAACTGATAGTAATTTTGCCACTTACTGCATATCCGTATCCAATAGATTTATGATTTCAGATTTTTGATATGCGACAAAATCATTATCTTATACTTCCCTACATTTAGGTTTTAGAATTGGTGACTTTTGAAATAGAAAATGAAAGTAGAATTTGATCAAATATAACTTATTCTGATTTTAATGAACATCCAGAATATGTATTCAGTGTATACACGAACAAACAAAAAAACAAATGTGCACTTGGATAATCTATTTAATTTCAATTTTGAATATTTTGCGGAATTTTTTACCTTGATCCATTCATATGCATTTTTAAGTAATCATGTTTTAAAATTATTTCTATGAGAAATTGTATATGTATAATGTTATAAAAACTGTATTTCATAAAACTCTTTGTAATTGTTAAATATACTAAACATAAATTAAAATCCTAAAACATATTTAATCTCATCACCCAGGTAGAATAATATGAATTTGTGAACAAATATCATAAAGCAATCAGAATTAGTTACGGACAGAAATAATTAAGTGCGGTCTCTCCTTAGCGTAAATAACAAGTTAGCGCGAGTGCAAGATAAAACAGCAGTGATCCTACAGTCGCTGCTACCTTGTATAATAATCTTTAAAATACATTTGAGTGCTTTAAATCATATAATAAAATTATTGTGCAACAACGTCGCTTAGCCTTATAGGCGATCGTAAAACGCTCAGAGGGTGCCAAATAAATCGACAGTTTAAAAATTGGAAACTATGTTTTTTTTTTTTTTTTTTTTTTTTTTTTTTTCTTTTTTTCGAGTTTCCTTATATTTTATTTTCTTTAGCCTCAAGAATTATCACCCTTATTTTAATGGTTGATTTGATGAGTCAGCACATGCAGACAGGCTCCCGTAGTCGCAAGAAATATGGTCGAAAAATATTTGAGTTTCACTTGTTAAGAAGTAGACAACAAATATGTTTATGGGGATAAAGAATTCTTGAAATTCTTAAAATATTGAAATATTCTTGAATTCTTGAATTCAGAATATTCCTGAAATATTCTTGAAATATTCTTAAAATTCATTAAAATCACGTTTTATGCTTATGCTTGTTTTCTACTTACGTTTCCATAAAATAAAATATTCTTTGGAATTTGGATTGCTATCCAAATAATGAATTCATAGGTTCATGTTGATATATGAACGCTATATAAATTCATGTGGACTTGTTAAAGAAAATAATAATAATAATAATAAAAGTCTTCTTAACATTTCCATTTTGCAGTATTTAAAATATTATCACAGCATTTGCCTTTGTCATAATACACTGGTTTACGAGTTTTATTAGTAAAAAGTATACACTGTACATATTGATTACAATTAAGACATGAGCTGATAAATACATAATACACTATCATCAAAAATCTTTAATTAGGTTTCTAGTCTTTAAATATTCATCTAGTCTTTACATATTGATGCAAAACAATACCCATTGACTTAAAATTACCTCATACATTGATAAGCAAAGTACAAAAGGCCAACAATGGATTGTACAAAATTTCAAGAGATATGCTTACAAAAGTTCACTTGAACCATTTTCAAATGTCTCTAGTAAAGTTTTATCTAGTTAAAAAACATCTTGACAGATCATGATCTGTAATGAAATACAAAATATTCGTGAAAAAAAAAACTGTATAACGTAATAAATACCAACGTTCACATTTTATTTTGTGATATATTGCCCTACAATTTTTTTTCAACGTGCCTCTGGGATATGTTATGCTTTGACTGTAAAACTGTGAAACCAATTTATAGATTTCTGGAGAATTTTTCTAACTGGAAATTATTTACCTTTGACCAGCGCAAAAATCTTGAAATTTTTAAATTCTTGAAATTGAATCCTCTGAAAATTTTACTGACTTTTTCAAAAAATTATTTAGAAATATTTATACATTTTTAAATTTTGTTAGAATTGCCTAAAATAAATATTTATGAAATTAAAGCCAGGAAGAATGTCTTTCAAATACCCCGTATGTTTACAAAAATGGTACCTTCATATTGTGTCACTATTATTTGTGACTTCTCATATATTAGTTTTGATAAATGGTTATCCTATAATCTTACGTATTCGGATTAGTTGTGTTGTAAATTGCAATTAAGTAGGTTTAACAAAAGTAACTAACAGTAATATAATCAGAGGTTTTAAAAAAGAATATATTGTTTCTTTTATTTTTGTAAAGTAAAATTGTTATATATTTTTGGTTAGGGGAATCTAGGGAGACTTGACCTAGTTTTTGGTTTTTAAATTTTTAATTTTTTTTGTATAACAGTTGGAGCTAAATAAAAAATATGAGCAAATAGTGTTTTGTACATACGGTGGTTAAAAATGGTAGCGTAGTTCTTACTAGAAATGGTGAAAAAATAAATCTTTAAGTTAGCACATGGGTCAAGTGTCCCTAAGCCTAGGAGGGAGTCGTGACCCTTCTCATGAATGTGAGAAAATGCATAGGTATTGAAAGGAAAAACACAGGTTTTGTGATTTAAACATTTTCTAGTTTTATTTTGTAAAATATTTTAATATATAATAATAATAATAATAAAAATATTTATTGTTTTCTTTTACTTTTCTCATACTTTGTACTTTTCAGATTAAGAGCCCTTTTTTTTTTTAACTTTTTTTTTCTTCTTCTTCATTCTGTCTTATATTTCTCTTCTATTTGGTGTGACAGTAGCTAATATATTCTTAGCCTTCTTCTTTTCAGTTATTTATTATGTAACAATTCATTGGGCTCAATGGATCGTACTCTCCGCCCTTTTTTCAGTAGACTCTCATAAATGAGAAATTTTTAAATGTAATTCTACCACTATTTTTATAAAGTGATTTCTACACTGCATAATCATAGCACATTACTATAAATAAATCAGATGTATTTCTGCATGAAAATAGTGGTTGCGAAACAGGCGGAAATTTTTTATCTCTAAGCGTGTACTGAAAAAAGGGCGGAAATTGCGACCCCAATGATTAAAAACATTTTAGTTATTTCTTAAATGAGAACAATGGCCTATTCGCAATGTTTTACTTATTTCTTAAAATAATAATAATAATAATAATAACCATTAGGACTAAATTACAATATTTTAGTTTTTCCCAAGATAAAAATCCCGTAATTCAAACAAAGAACATTAGATTAACATTTTCATTAAATCTGAAACTTCGCCAGTTTCTTTCACAACTTGTATTTTGTTTATTATTTACGAATATAACCAATATTCATATTTGTACAATCAATATACTATGGATATAACTTTTTTGGTTGAGAAGAATATAATTATAATGTATGTCCGTTTGTAATATAAATGTGAATACAAAAAATTTTATTCTGAAAAGTTGTAACTCGAAAGAATAACACCCACAGGCCGGCCTTACTGCCAAAAAGACAAAAGCATGCTGCCGCGAAAGTATTAATCACTGGGTCAAGTCTCCCCAGTTTGCTTGGGTCAAGTCTCCTTAAGTTGCGTTGCTTTGTTAATCCTAATTTTTTAACAAATTGCATTATAGTTGTATAATGCTACTATATACCAAAAATTAGCTAATACAGTGACTAAAACCGCTATACTTTTGAAATTGACTTGTCTCAAAATTGGAAGTTCAAATTCAACGAAGTCCAAGATCTCCTAAATTTACTTGAAAGATGCAGTATCAATCAACACTAAATTGCTAGAAATCCATTGATAATTCTACTATGGTTGTTCGCTGCAAATGCTGTTGTATGATTAGTCAATCCGTACAATGGCTAAAATTTTCATAAATTTTTCCCTTCATAAGAAAAACCCTCATGGGTCAAGTCTCTCTATGGGTCAAACCTGCGTAGTTTCTCCTGTGTTATAGTCGTTTCATTTATAAGTCTTAGAAAAACTGTTATTAACAATTATTTCCACAAGTATAAAGTGTAATGCACATATTAACTCTGAAGAACACATGTGTTATTTTGCGCACTTTATATATTTTTTAGTATCTTGTTAAGTAAATACTGCTAATAATAAAATCGCCTACTTGAACGATTGCTATCGCATTTCTACATAGAAAATATTGATCTATATCCGCCAAAAACTGATACAGTTTAAAAGATCTCAACCTGTTCAAAATCCAAATTTTGACTTTTAATTTTTATTTTGAGTTTTTATGATTTTCTTTTACCTTTAAATACTTTTATGATAAAGAGGCAATACATAATCCTACAGAATATATCTTACTTGAGTGAGACATTCAGTACTGTAGACATTCAGTACTGAGTGAGACATTAAGACATTCAGTACTGAATTTCCTGTTCAAATAAGTAACCAACATTGAGCGTAATTTTCGTCTGTTAAGTGACGTGCGAAACGGTCAGATTCGTTCCGTTTTTTACATTTGGCTCATTTCCAACTTTTTATTTCCCACATTTGACTTATTATCGCTACCGCAAAACATTCTCCCTCTCCTTTTTCTCTTTTGAAGATTAAATTGTAATATTTTAGAAAACACAAAGTGGATTGAATAGTCCAAAAAATTAGCGTAATTTATTAAGAATTGCAATTTGTAATATATTTTAAATATGATAAATTTTCAAATAAATTGTTACTATTATTTATCAGCAATTCAATTAACATGCATACATGCAATGAAAGCATGCATACATGCATAAATGTAAATGATATTATATTAATATTTCAAAAAAAAAAAAAAAAAAAAAAAAAAAAAAGTATTTATTAAAATTTCTCCTTTGACGAATTTTTCTTTGCATTCAAATGCATAAAAAAACTTTGGCATTTTTGTTAGAGCAACTGGATGGCACGGTGAAAAATCTTTGTCAACCCTTGTCCTTTAAGGGTGAAAACTGAAAAGTACTCATCATGCAAGTTCGATGTTGGTTAATTGTTTTGAGAAGGGATGCGATTTTTAATAAGATATATGCTCTAAATATATATTTACATGAGCAAAATAGACACTTTTATTTTATTTTATTTATTTATTTATTTTTGTTTTACTTTACTTTACTTTACTTTACTTTATATTATATTATATTATATTATATTATATTATATTATATTATATTATATTATATTATATTATTTAATTATTGTAAAATAAATATATTTGATTTTAGACTGTTATAAAGTCTGTGAAAAAATGGCATTTTATTTGAAAGGCAATGTCTTTTTAAGCATGACAAATGAACGTAAGAGACATTTTGTTAAATTGACATCATTTAAAAAAATACACGAGCTTGTTTGTGCTAAATTATTTTTTAAAGATTTATAGAATTGAAACGTTAGAGACAGTAAACAATTCATTTCTAATATTAATATTTTGATTTCAAGTAGTTTGGGTATTCAGGCATATTAGAAATTTTAGGTGTGTTTTCTATTTTGTTTTTGAGTAATTTTACTTTTTCTAAAACCAGTTGAAAATGCTGTTATGGTTAAAAAACAATAAATTTTTGCATGTGGAAAAAGAACTAGATAAACAATTTTGAAAAATAGTGTTATAGTTTCACTTTTTTTTTTTTTTTTTTTTTAATCTGCGATAAATAACAGCAAGTTTTAAAAGCAATATAAATTTGCACGCTTAAAAAATAAACAAAAAGAGGATGACGTTACAAAACAAAATCATCATTATTATTTTTTTTCAAACGATATACTGAATGGGAATTTTTGCGGTAATAAATCATTTATTTTTAGAAAAGTATTTTTTTTTTCAGGTTGTAAGTAAAATTAAATGGGTTTTTTAAGTCGCACTAGGGCTACGCAAGCGAAGTGTGACGTCACTGACCGTCTTTGGGCCAAACAAATTCACATTGGACAGGAAGTTCAATAGACGATTAACATAGAAAATCTTTTGTTTTGCCCCAAAGACGGTCAGAGATGTCGTCACTTCGCTTGCGTATTGACGACAGTTTGTAACATTCCTAAAACCGCCTTCAAACCCTGGCAACAGAAGTAGAGCGTCAAAGACATAAATTATCCATTGTCCGAAAGTGACCCTTGAAATTTGGCACACGTTTACAATGAAGGACATTACTTTTTCCTGCTCTTTTACAAAAGTGACCCAAGTCCGTATCCAATTATTGCACTAGGTGGTTTGTGAACGACGACTCCAGCGTGCGTCGACTTAAATACCACATCAAAGGAATATGGAAAGAGGCCGCCGTTGACGCTGGACTGAAGCCAGGGTTTGAAGGCAGATTTAGGATGATTGGGAGACATGTCATTCTAGTTTTGATTCTCCCCGGTGGGGATGACTCTCCCACTTTGGTGACCCCCAGGTGCATAATTTGGAAAGGATAAATGAAAGTAAAGAAGTAAGTGAATCTCGTTTATAATCACACATCAGTTCGAGACCACCACTAAGCGGAAATTTTTACGGTGAGTTTTTTTTTTTTTTTAATGACCCGTAATCTGTCTTGTGGTGATTGCTAAGGAGAGAGGATGAAATAAAAATGTGCGAGAAGGAGATTGCCATTGTCAGGATTTTTACATTGCACGGACATCCTTGTAATCTATGTCACTTATTTAACCCTTTCCCTGCCACTGACGAGTTATCTCGTCAGTCGTCTGATTTTTATAACTCGCTATAACTCGAGATAACTCGTTTCCAGTGCTTGTTCAATCCTCACTCAGGAAGCCACCTGTTGTGTGCAAACTAAACCATACCCTTAGATAGTGATTAGTTGTAAAAACAGGCAACAGATGGCAGGTAATATTGTATTGGGTGGCAGTGAAAGGGTTAAAGGAGGACATCGGATTGAATGCTTTGCAGACGCCACCAATTCTGAAATTGCTACGGTCATTATTTTCATGAGTCGCGAACAAGCTGCTCTCTCAAAGTGGTTAATATTCAATAAATATGAATTATTAAAAACTTCAGTTAAAAACTAATCCTATTAATTTATAAATAATGGACCTTCTCCGTGTTTCGTCTTAAAATCTGAACGGGTGACCACTGCAGGGAAAACTGTAATATTATAATGTTTATATTTGAATTGTAAAGGGTAATGTTTGTGTTCTGTAGAGAAATGTTTGTTTCATATGGATAAATCTGCAAGGCAATGGGAAATTAAAAATCACATTTCATATATGGTTTAGCCTGGTACCCAATAAAAACGGATAAGGTACATTAATTGTAAATAATTGATGACATCAAATATGTCTAGAAATTATATCGAAACTTTATTTAATTCAATTCAATAATGTTTGTTTTTGAATCGATTTACTTATTAATTATGGTTACTTAAAGGAAATAGTTATTACGCAATTAATTCCACTTAGTGCAAAATAATTAGCATATATCCTTTCTTTTTCTCACATGACTTAACTTTACTGCTGAGCAAAAACGATTAACTTTGTCGCATATTCATCATTCTAATACCTCAGAGAATAATGTTTCGAAGATTATCACTAATTTAGACATTAAACATGGTAATAAAAATCAGTTAGGAAATTACCCGTTTTCTACGTAATTATATCAATATGTATTTTTAACAGCTTTAGAATTTTTAATATTTTCTTGCTATTTTTCTTTTCGTTCTAATTTTAATTTTTAAGCTCTTGAGAATATAAAAGTGAAAAAAGAATATTGCATATGATTACCATTTATTAAGGAAATTTATTTTTTGCTTTTAACTTTTAAAACAGATAACTCCTTAAAATCATAAACTTTCATTTCAAGTAAGTTATGTTATAATCGGTTATATACCTTTTGAATCGGTTATATATGTGTGTCTGTTTTCCGAATCGTATCTTTTATTATATGATAAACAAGATGTAGAAAATTTGAGGTAATAATATAGAATGAAAGTGTAATAACATATCTGGTGAAAGTTTCACTATATTCTGGGTTTTTATTAACACCTAGTCTTTTTTAACACCACTTTTCTTGTAGGGAAATTTTCTTAAATATGAAATTATGATGACATAATTAAATATATGCTCTCTTAAAAAGGTGTTGTTCAAATGGGAAGAGGGAATTAAAACAACTCCAGAAGAAATTAAAAATGTTTTCAGTTATTTGACAAAACAAAAGTTTTGGAGACAGATTTAAAAAAAAAAAAAAAAAAAAAAAAAAAAAAAAAAATCTCAAGGATAAACTTTACAGAAACTGAAACACTGTTGTTTAATTTTATGCTTTTCGCTCAATTTATTTCTTGAGATAGCACTTTTTCTAACCACTTTTCTGCTATTTTATTTTCATTTTGTACCAATACCGAAACGAGATATTGCGACAAGTTAGCGAATTTGGTAAAACATCCCTGACATTAGTTTAAAATATGTTTTAATCAGAAAATATATATGAAAACAATATGAAGTTTTTATGATGAATAGCGCAAAAGATACGTTATATTTAGATATAATCTGGTTTTCTCTGTTTAGCGCTATCGTTTCTTATTTTATTCCTTACAAATCGAACATAATTTTTATTTTATTAATCCATTATTGCAAATATGATGTTAAGTTTTTTAAATAATCTTAATTTAATTATTTTTTTATTACCTTACTTTTTTTACTTTCTCTTACGCATATGACCGAGAAAGTATTGTTTTAGAGTCAAATTTTCGAACGTGAGTTTTTATTATATTTACATGTTCCGAGGTCCCCTGAATACGAAAATCATGTTTTTAACAAATAGTCTGTGTGTCTGTCTGTGTGACTGTTATCTGCATATCTCAAGAACAAACAGTAGCAGAAATTCCGAACTCGGAATTCTAAATGTGTATCATATAGGGATGCTACAATAAGCTTTTTCTTGAAATGAAGCAAATGGTTCGTGTACAGGGACACTCAAAAGTATTCAAATACATTACGTCTATGGGGTAAATTGCAGGTAAGTAGAGTTTAATATCTATATACTGCACTAAACCAAATGAAACGAATATATATTTTTTGTAATAGAGATAGTCAACTAGGAAAAAATTTTGTGTATGTAGGAGCCTCGCCTCCCTTCTGGGGTGAAGTCTGCCCTCGAGGGGAGTAAATTTTTATGATGGGTATTTTTTAAAAGAGTTTTCCAATACCTTTAAAATGAGTGGTTGAACCATCGATCTGGGATAATTTAAAATAAAGTTATCGATTTTTTTAATGTAATATTGAGAATAAATTCAACTTTTTTTTTTTTTTTTTTTTTTTTTTTAAGTGTTATACTATTTCTCTAATATGGAAATCGTCTGCATTATTATAAAAGATGATTTTTTTTAAATAATAATTTTAATTATTTTTTAATAACGGAATTAAATTCTATATAAATGTAGGTGCATTAATCACCCTCATATCATATAAAATACTTCCGAAGCCTAATTTGAATTGTTTAACGTTGGTTTACATAACAGTACTCGTTATCTTACCTCTTAATCTCCAACCTGTATTTATAGTATTAAATTTCAGGGTAAGAGAAAGTTGTATGAGTGACACACCAGATTATTATTCTTTAATAAAAAATTAATTTATTTTTAATTTCGAACATTGTTCAAAAAAAGTTATTGTTATTATAAAGATTTTTTTTTTTTTAATGATCCTTATTTACAAAAGTTGAAATCAAGTAGATGATTTAATTTATAAGAAAGATTGTCACAAAAAAAAAATACAATGAAACTAAGGTACATAGTCTGTTTGCTAATACAGAAAGTCATGAATTAAAAAAACACAATACCTGACTTCCCTGTTAACCAAATCAAATATTATTATATGGGGAAAATAACTTTACTTAATGTACATTTTCAATTCTCTTTTAACCATAAAAAAATTTATAAGCGAATCATAAAAAAGGAAATAATGCAATATGTAAAAAGGAAAAAAAAATATTTTCGAGCATTTCTTTATTTGACAAATCTATATATTAACCTGATTAGGAAAAAAAACTAATTTAATAAATATATAACTTTGTAAGTAAACGATATAAATTGCAAAATCCTGGTGACAAATGTTTCAGGTCAAAATAGCAGGAAGGTATTACAACAGGGGAAATAGCTAGGCAAGAGTGTATTATTAAAGCAGCAACTCTGCACTCGTTCAGTTTGCAGCAAAATTATTGAAGCACACAACCACACTTTTCGTGTATATTTTGTTCAGTTTGATCGCTAATTTTCATCAACTTATTTTTTTTATAAACAGTATAATACTAAAACAAACCGGTATTATGTGTCCATGTTTTAAATAGGAATTATTGCTTGTGCTTCAATGATTTTGCCGCCGACTGTACATACTAAGGAATTTAATTTGACTTCTAATTTTTTTTTTTTTTTTTTTTTTTTTTTTGTGTGTGTGTGTGTGTGTGTGTGACAGTCTTTGATAAAATTCATTAGCACTGCTAGCTATGGGAGGATGAAGAACCAAAAATTTAAAAATCGCATAAATAAAGGAAAACTAAAGGAAAAATGTTTAAAAATTGTTGCATATAAACAGATTAAACGTTTGTTTAAAAGTGCAATGATTCTTAGTGTAAAACCTATAAACGTTAAAGGGATAACATGTAAACTTTATTTTTTGAATTCTAAGAGTTTCGTGTCTGTGATTGCAATTAAAAATTCTCTGCAAGTACTTATATATATATATATATATATATATATATATATATATATATATATATATATATATATATATAATATAAATGCCAATAAAATTTATAATATAGGCTGTAATTAAAAAAATGTTTAAGCTTTTTCCTTAACATTAATGTGATATAATCTAAATGAAATTATTCCAAATGAAGAAAGTGGTTTAAAACATAAATTAATATTAAATAAACATAACATTTTAAAAACACATTATGCAAATACCATGTCATATAAAACTATCGTTCTACATTAATTTGCTGGTTGGATCGTTGGGTTTAACGTTGCACTAGTACTGCGCTATGGGTATTGCGACGGTCAGGAATACACCCCTAATGGTGTTCCGGAGACATGGCATTACAATTTTGAACCTCTACGGAGGTTATGACTCCCCCACTTTGTTGAACCCCAGAGATTTGCTTTATTAAGAAATATAGTAAAATTATTTAACCATGATAATTTTTTCTAAACATACTAATTCATTTTTTGGTCATATCATGAAAATGCATTTTAGTATTATCTATTGTATAAGAATACAACAATATTACTTTTCAAAAATACTTTAATTAACTTTATATAACTATCCTAAGTAAAACAATATTAAAAAAAAGTTCTTCATATTAAATCTATGTTCACATATCATTGAGCCATTAAGGTATATAACTTGTGGGCTATATAAAAGGAATATAATTTGAATAATTCTTTTAATTTAAGGCACTTGCTTTGAAAATCTTATATGTCCATTCATAAAAGAGTCACTGATTCAGATGAAAGCTTCCTTTATTATAAAAAAACATAAGAAACATTACCTATTTAAAAATTTAAATTTAAATTACCTATATAAAAACTTAAATTTAAATTGCCTATTTTAAATTTAAATCTTAAGCTTGATAAATAATACTGAGGTAAATAATAATTCTTAATGAAAATATTTCATTAAATCAATATAAAATCATTTCCAGATGGCTTAGTTTTGTTTAAATTTATTTAAATTCCGAAAAAATGCCATTACAATTGTTAAAGAATTATAATATTTCTTGATTACAGGTATGTATAAAAACATATTTGAGAAGAAATATTATTAACCATCACAACACAGAAGTTTTACTATAGTTGTGTTTGCCATTGTTTTAAAATAATATAAAGCAAATGCAGTCGAATCTCGTTAACGTGAATCTGAAGGGGGATAAAAAAGTGTTCATGTTATCACTTGTTCATTCAATCAGTAACTAATCTTCATATAACTGAACTAATCTTGATTTTGACGGGGGTTGTGGAAAGAGTTCATTTTAAAAGTTATTCACGTTAACAGTGCTCACGTTAACGAGGTCCGACTGTATTAATAACCTTGTTCACATTTATTTTGATATTCTTTATATGTTACACACCATGCAAATAAAACCTACACTGAGAAAAAATACATATATGCCGCCTTTATCTAGAACGAATAAGTGGTCATTTTCTAAATCCCTTAACTAGAAATATAGATTTCCGAGGTATGCGCATAAGGCACGCCAATAAACTAAATAGACGAAATTATAGAGAATTTCTAGTCTACACATTTCTAGATGGTGAAGCAATATTCTAAATATTTTGAATCTCTTGTATTTCGAGAAATTGTCTCTTGATTTCATAGAATTAGGTAATAAGCCAATATTATAGTTGCCGAAACTCGCCTCTTGTATTCGCATTTATTTACAGAGATTTTTAAATAACTTTGCCCTCGAGAATATAGGCAAAAGCTCTAGAATTCTAATAGGGGTTCCTAGAACTCGCTTTCAAAGGGGACAAGAATTTATAAGGATGACATGGAATTATTTTTTCTAGAGCCACAATTTAGATTCCAGATGTAAGTTACAGAAATCTTTCTCTGCGTAATTATGCATCATATATATTACAAGAATGAAGAAAAAGCGGTATAGCGCTGCGACAAAGTTTAGATACAACGGGTAAATTTAATTAAAACTAAATATACAATTTTAATATGCAATTTTGTTTTCATTTTCGCTTAACTTTTTTATAAATACAATAGCTCATTGGTGAAATGGATTCTGTCTAATTTTTCTGCCCACAGTGGAATGTTGCTTAGGTAATACACATATTTTCTAAAACATTTTCCATCAGATTTATGTCTGGACCAATAGATAATTAATACATAGAGCACATTAATGATTTTAAAATTCTACATTTTTTTAATTCCAATGGTACGTACATATTCGTAATATTATATATATATATATATATTTCCAATGGAAAGGCAAATATAGAAGCAAAATGATTACAAAAAAAAAAAAAAAAAATCGAATAGGAATATACACACACAAAAAAAAAAAAAAAAAATTCATATAAATAATAATAATAAGATGATGACAAAGAGTAGAAGTGACCGAAGTCATTGCCTTAAAAGTTCTCTGGCACGCCAGTAAAGCGCAGTTTCAGAGTTGCCACGAAATGAAGCATATCGACGGAGGTGGTGTCTGTTCATTGGTTCTGCTGAATTGCAGAGAGGACAAGCAGGGTTTGCAAAGTTTCCAATGCGATAGAGATGTTCTACAATCATGTCCAGTCAAGAGGCGGAACTGGGCCACAGCTTGCCGTCGTGGACAGCTGGGAATTTTTAAAAGATCTCCAGCCCTCCAACTCTTTAATTTTATTCTGTCACGAATTTGCAGTTTTAAATACCTATCCATTATTTGTTTAATATACAGCTTTATGGAATTGAACTCTCTAAAAAAGGAAGAGTGAGATCTGACTCTAAAAGAGTGGATTTTGGAATGATATTGGTATGTTCACTTTGAGCATACCAAAAATGGAGCCAACCTCTAAAGAGTGAAAAGTGTCTTTCCGAAAGAGTGAGATTTCTCACTCTTTATTAAGAGTGGGATTATTCCGAGTAATTCAAAGAATATGACTGTTTATTTTCTTAAAAAAAAAAAAAGGATACAATAGACGATATCTTTTTTTATTATCTCCCCCCCCTTTTTTTTTTTCGCATTGGCTCTAGTTCAACGATGGAAAGGGTGGAGATTGCATATGAGGAGAATGGAACCGAAGCCGTCTTCTTGGCAGGCGAGCGTCTTACGACTGAACCACTGGGGAAACACAGAAGTCACTTAATTTACAGTGGTAAATCATTCACGTAAGAGATTAATTTCTAATTTATAAACTTTTACTCCATTTATGAAAAAATTAAAATTACGGAATTTTTGAAATTAAAGTTTAGAATTATTTTAAATTACTAAAATTAGAATTATTTTTAAAATTAAAATGAAAAGAAATGCCCTAAGTCAAATAGTTATTTTTAAAGAAGGTTAGGGGAAAAGAAAAATGTTTAAAAAAATAGTTTAATAATTACACACAAATATACAGAGTTTCTTGAAAAACACGTCTGTTCAGGAGTATAATTCTTACTGTTGATTTTAATTTTTAGTAAAATATTATAAATATTTTTAATATTTCACATGTGTTAAGTATAAGTGCATATAATAAAAATATAAATTCCTATAAATTTTGAGACATTATGTACAAAGTATTTGCATTGACATTTTCTTTTATACCTTATATATTTCTTAATAAAAATACTTGCTTTCTGTTACGAATTTCCATAACTTTCTTATATCTTTCGATTCTTTATTAATAACACTTCGATTTTATCAATTGTATTAAAAATGTATATTTACCAAAATATGTTTTAACATAATTATTTTCCTCTTTTACACTCACATATTTTCAATAAGTTCTGTTAAACAAATCACATGCACTCAGAAATTGTCTTTCATATTTCATTCGAAATATGGTTAATAGATGTCGCCATCAATTCTTCACTCTTCAGAAGGGTGATCTTACAGTAGATGATGACTTCATTCTTTATAACAGAATGACTACAAGCCTTTTTTCGAGAAAAGTGAGAAATGTCACATTTTTCAAGAGTGACAATAGTATTTCCTCACTTTAATTGTTTTCAGAATAATGGTCACTTTTTTAAGGAGTGAGATTCCCACACCAGACATTTTAGAGAGAATGCAATATCAGAACAAAATTTTCATTCCATGACTTTCGATCCACCTTTTTAATAATCCACGCCTGTAATAATTTTAAAATAGCCTCAGAAACACACAGAAATACCCTTCTCAAAATATTCTCTCGGTGTATAATTTCCATTTTTTAGGAATCATTTAAATAAAATATAAATGCGTAAATATTTGCACCATTAGAAAAATCAATTCCCTGAAAGATATTATTTATAGCAAATTGTGTATTGACATTATATATACAAAATAATGCAAAAGTTACAATTTAGTAAATAACCTCTCCTTAAAAACTAATAATTTTATACATTTTAAAATAACCACTACTTGAGATTTTGCTGTGTTGTATTCCAATTGTCAGATAATATTTTTTAATCAATTCAAAATAATTGTTCCTTTTTAAATAAAATGATAAAGTTTTATTTTAGGTCTCATTTTACCTATGTAGTGTAAAATAAGAAATTCAAAAATAATATTTTCCTTTTATCAAATTTTGTACATTATACTTTAGTCAAAATCTTTTGTTATTTATTCCTTTTAAAATTTTAAAATTAATTTTTATGCATAATTTTATGCATCAATTGAAAAGACAAACACCTGATATAATATCTTTAGTACTCTAATCTTTTGCTTCCTTAAACAATTCAGAATCTGTAAATTTCTTTCTAAACTAAAATTATAAAGAAACTAATTAATGAGTATTTTTCACAAATGAATACTCATATTTTTAAGCAACATTTTCCAGAAGAAAGTATTTTTAAATGAAGTATATAATATCCTATGTTAATGAGTCATGTTTATTTTTGTCAAAATATACTTTATTTGTAATAGAAAGTAAATTTTAAAAATGTTATTTATTTTTAATTTTCTTTTTACTTATTTACTTTTTAGTTAAGTTAATTTAATTTTTATATTTATTTATTTATTTTATTTTTTAAAATTTTTAATTAGTAAGTTTAGTTTAATTTGTTACATTTTGTTTATTTTCTCTCTTTTTAAGAAATATTAAGAAAAGAAGGTCCATATCTCTCTATATGTAAACGGCTTAGAGATTTCCTTGGACTCTGTCCGTGTGTTGACGGGTTGACGCAAGTTGTCACCATATTCCCATACTTTAGTTAATTTAAAAAATTCTAATTGTCCGATCGATAAGCTGTTTAATCCGACGTATTCAGAAGTATTGCCCAAAGCTTTACTTTTTGAAAATCTTGGGTAAGTTTTAAAATTTTTATGCTGAAATAGATCGGACATTTTTTTTTTTTTTTCTTTTTGCCAAGGACTCTAATTTTACGAAAGCCACTTTAAATCAAATAGTGCATCAAAAATATAAATAAATTGTAAAACATTCAAAAACAGAAAATAAAGGAAAAGAAAGGAAATAGAAAAGAAAAGACAGAAACAGAGTTAATAATCGCATGAATTATATATTTTTGTCCGAAATGGCCATAAAAATTGAAATATTCCCAAAGGGCTGTACCATAATAAGGCTGCACTATGATCAGGTTTACATATTTACAATTTTAATTATCTTTCTATATACGAACTACTATGAACTAACTCAACTACTATTATGACCGAAAAAAACAAAATCTTATTGTTTCATGCGACAGATGTTGCTGATTATAGCATATTGTAATATTATATTTTGCGTGAAATTGTTGTCTTTTTATGGTTGATCGAATAAATCAATAAATATAGAAAGTAACATAAAAGAAATACACTATTTATAGTGTTGTTCATATGTAACTGGGATACAAATATAAAATTGCTACTTCAATTTTTTCGATACTGTCCGTTTCGAAACTACCATCTGATAAGCACCCAACTGAAAGTCCACTGGTAAGCTATTGTCACAAGCAATATGGACATGCACCCGAGAGTCTGGGTAGTATCGCGATACTACGGGTCGCAGCCCGAAAGGGGCTTCCAAACAATTTCTTGATTTTTTTTTTTTTTTTTTTTTATAAAGTGATATAGAAAAGAGTTCCTTTTAAATATAGTGTCCAGTGAAGCGGGCAAATCCTTCGTTGATCCACTACCTTAATTGATTTCATGAATTTAAAATTCGTTTCGTTAACAAACTTTGACCTATTGGCACGCACACAGCATCAGGCCGAGTTTTATACATTTCGAGTTTGATTTTGAAATTTTTCCCGCATTTGGAATTCGGTTCGTTCCCGAACTGGGGCTTTTCTAGTATTTTATAATCACGTGTTTGCATGTACTTAGCCATATGAATAGAGAAAGTATTGTTTTGGTGTAAATAGTTTGATAAGTATATTTTCCTATATTTAGATGTTTTGAAGTCTTCCGAATCCAAACGTCTGATTCTTAGCGTTTGATGAATGCCTGTTGTCTGTCTGTTAATCTATCATTTGCATAATGAAGATCAGTATAAAGTCTACACTTGAAAATCTAAATCTGTATTATATAGAAATGCAACTGATTTCCTTTAATCTGAAAAAAAGGTTTTGTTTACAAAATTATTTAAATATATTTCGTATAATATATAGGAAAATTTCTGGTAGGTACAATGTAGGTACTAAAGAAATGAAATTAATAAGGTACGTGAGCCAAAATTGGTCATAGTTAAGCTTAGAGAATTCTGTTTTTCTGGTTAATTATACAGCTGGACTTTTTTCATAAAGGGCTACACTTATCTCTAACATATAGCAAGTATAATTTTCTTTGTAAAATGTAATTTAGATTTTTTCATAATACTGTTTCAAAATTGTAGCTTATGTTCGACCTTTGGCACATAGTGCTCTAAAGGTGGCTCATATATTAAAAACACTTTTAAAATGTGCTTAAAATGCTCTTTTGTTATTTTTCGGGGTTTTCTTTTTATATTTTGACGCAAAAAGACTTTCAATCACTTTTTGTCCAAAGAATTTCAGGATTTTTATTCTGGGATTCATTGGTTTTTTTCGGGAGTTCTTTGGCATTCTTAGTAGTGGAGAAATCGTTGAAGAATGAATGATGGAAGTTTTTTTTTTCTTTTTTTTTTTTTTTTTTTTTTTTTTTTTTCAAATATTTAAGCATAAATTTTGAAAGTTACCCTTGTTACATTGTATTTATTTGCAAAGTTGGTACATATGTTACAAGGTTGCCTGTTATCTGAGCCACCTTGAGAACATGCATATAGTCGCCATTTGCACGGTATTGAACCTTACCCTGAGAAATTTATTCGAAAAGAATTTAATATGATTAAAGAGAACGAAAGAAATTTTCAGAAAACATAGCACAGCTCAAATTTCTAAGTACTCAAATACCTGTAAATTACTACACAAAGTGAAGACTACGCAAAGTGAAATCGCTGCATACAATATCGATCGATCAAGATAATGTCTTGAAATTCAGTCACATACTCTAAAGACTCATGATTTACAATGCAATAACACCTTTTTGTTATTAAAAATTAAATTAAACCTCACTCAGGGGGTGGGCTACCATAGGCACAGTGCCCACCTTTGGCTCACCTACCTTCTACATTCTCTATTTGCAAAAATACATGTTTTACATAAAATGTAAGTATTAAAAATACTTATCCTTGCTGAGATATAGTCTTAAAGGTGCTTAAATGTAGCCTTCTTGTGAATGCTAAAATTTGCATCATATCAGAACCGCCTCTTGTCATATATGCTGAAACATAATCGACACCAATTTATGGCAAGTGCAATTAAATTAAAAGTTTAAAAATTTCGTCTTTTTCTTTAGATGCAGCGCACACAGACAGACATACACACAGACAGACACACGGCTATTTGCTAAAAATAGTCAAATCTAATTAAGCCTATCACAAAGCGTTTGTATGTTAATAAAAAATCTGGAGGTTTAAAATTTTACTAATTGTATAATTTTTTCTGCTAAATGTAGAGTAAAATAAGTATAACGAAAATAAAAATTCAATTTTTATTGAATTTTTGCTTGACGCTGAAAGAAACATAAAACAAAATTAAACGTATAATTGAATAAATTTAGTATTCCTTGATCGGATAGCGAAAAAAAATTCTAACTTGAGGATAAAAGACTTATCACAGCGTTTCTATCCTTATTGTTCTACGTGTCTTTCGCTGTCAACTGCAAGTGTTATGACAAAGAATAGAATACAATAAGGCCACTTCTGCTTTGTTATTTTTGTCCTCTTGGGATATAATAGATGTTTTTTTAACAAATTGATTTGTTTGAGACGCTAAGCATATTGCAAAAGAAATACATGAAAATAAATATAAAAAATCATTACAGAAATCGTTAATCTATATATATACTTTATTATTATTATTATTATTATTGTTATCATTATCATTATTATTATTTTAATCTTACTTTAATAGTAATAGTAGCCATATATTTTTCTGATCATAATTTTTAATTTCGAAATTTCATGAATGGTCTTTTGGCAACACAGCCTAAAATTAATGTCCTATCTTCATTGGCATATTACGGTTTAAACTATCCATATTTAAAATTTAAATATACCGAAATTTTATACTTAAAAAAATCTGGTGTATAACAATCACACAACTCCTGTTAACAAATATTACACCTTTCGAACGTAATGCGTTTAGCAGGCATGAAAAGGACTTATATAATTAGATACCTACATAATTTCCTGTAGTAATCCGCTAATGCATACGTCGTAAACACATCTGAAAGACAAATTTACATATTTATTAATTAATTGAAAGAGAAGAACTGCTCAAGTATGTCCGTAAAGCATTTGTCATGCTTTCCCTATTTTTCAGAAAACGTCGAGATTCCTAGATGAGAATTCACTGACAGGAAAAATAATACGCTGCACCCAAAAATGCAGTATCTTTAGGAATGGTTTTGTCTGACAACACTGCTCTGAAAAAAGAAAAAAAAAATCTGATGCAGTTTTTGCTGATTCTTATGTAAAATGACCTCCTGCAACCAAATATGACTCCAATTTTGCAAAGTTACCCACCGTTTTCCAGAAACACCAGCCCCTCCCTCAATATCCTTCACTGTTCGATAATTTTATGACCATGAATTTGATTTGAAGAATGAAAAATAATTACTTTAACACCTAAAAACAATATATATATATATATATATAACATTAATAACAGATTAAAAAAATATAAGATATGTAATGCTTAATTTCAGTGGCAAATCCCGCCAAAATTTTTCCCTTGTTGCAAATGTCCATATTTTAAAATTTTCCAACTCCTTAGCCCCTCAGAAGATATTTAACGGTTAAAATAACTCTCCCCCCTCCTAAAAACCAAATTTATAGCCATAAAATCGTCGAAAGCTGATAAAAATAGGGGGCTATTCCTAAAACACGGTGAGTGATAGGGCAAAATGGGCGTCATATTAGGATTCAGGGGGTCATTTTACATAAGACTATGCTGAAATGGTGTCAGAGACAATTTTCATGAGGAGCAGTGCCATTCATCAAAGCGGTAGAAGGGTAGGTAAGACAATGTTGGGATCGCAAGTGACTCCAATGTAATCAAAAATCATCTTCCCTGCCGAAGAGTGGTCCAATTTGACACGTGGTAAGAATTGCAGAAGGAGAAAAAAAAAAAAAAGAAAAGAAACGAAAAAAGAAAAGAAGTTATTTCTGCGTTCCCAAACGTAAGCAGTATGTAAGGACAGACGTCAGCCGCCAGAACTCACGAATATTGGACTTAACGCCTCACCAAAACAGCTGGAACATGAGCTCAGAGATACTTGATAACATGAGTTTAGTTCATATTGCGTAAGTTTATACACGTAAACAAAAGAAAGCTGTAGATAAATAATACCGACTTCCTAAGTTTAGATTTTGACAATCCGATTAACTCCATTAAACAAAGAGTAAACAATTGTAATGAAATTTTCATTATACATGAATTTGAAAGAAAGTGATCAAATGCGTAATAAAGCAGCAATTACAAGAAATTTTCATACATTTATTAATTGAATAATAGTATTAAAGGAATGCATTGCCATCGTATTCTGAGCTATTCTAAAAGTTTCAATTGTCTAGCTTGTCGGGAAGTTAGTTAAAAATCGGTTGCAAGATTTGTACCGAATAAACAAACAAGAAATCGAGTTAATAAAAACGTGGTATTTAACACATTTTTACTTTTTTTCTATCTCTTGATGGTTGCGTATTAACAAATTTTAGATACAGTTATCAAAAAGGGAAATTATGCACTGATTTTAAAGAAAATTGGTAGAGCTTTTGTCTGAGGCGCATATTGCCGAGTTCAGAACTGATAAACAAAAATAGGACGCCAATGCCTCAAAAATACCAAACTAAAGCTTACGAAATTTCATCTGAAAGGGGGGTTTATGCGGTAAATTTGAAAAATCCTTTGGAGCACTTTTTGAGATACCGAGTTTTGTTCCTATCTCCGATTTTCACCAACACTTGGTAAAGTCCCCTGTGAAGCGCAAACTAGCACAAACAGAAGGACATACATAACGAATTTAATATTGTAAGTTTGAAGAAAATCATCTGAGATATTTTTTGAGACAGTCTCTTCAGCGATCTAAGACTGAACTTTCTATGTTTTCAAGTCATTTTGCTAAGTACTTCTGAGTTGTGCATTTGTCCATCAAAGAGTGTTCGACAAACCTACTCTATGTTAGATAAAACGATGTTTTACAGTAATCGTAATAGTTCTAAGGGATTATTACAAGTATGTGTATTGAATGAAGTAAATTTTTCATTTAAACCCATTTGTTTACCTAACAAAACACTTGTCCACAATACATCCTGAAGATGTCCATAGGAGGTCATTAGACGTCCTTTTCATCCATAGGACAACCTGAGGATGAAATTTGGAGAAGATGTGCTGTTAGGGATTTAATGTGCATTTTTTTTCTTTTTTTTTTAACATTCAACAAGAAATGAAACACATTTCTTTCATTCTAAAAAAGGAAGTTTATACTACACTACTTATAAAATTTCCTAAAGTTTATCGAAAAAGAAAATAAGTCAAATATTTTCTTAAAATTTCTATTAAAATATCGAAAGACTTAAAATCCTGCAATATGAAATACATTTATATAAAGTATCTATTGCGTGGAAAATTCTGTAATTCGATAGAAAAATATATATAATACATTTTTACATATTAATTTATTTAGAAAATAATCTGAGTAAATAAATATTAGAAATTACTTTCTGATTCAATAGTTTATTAATTATAAGAACATGCAAGTTTTATGCAATATTTATATTTAATTCCTCTTGTCTCTGATTCAATATCTTAAGTAGTTTTGTTTTGTTCTGCATTCGAGGCAGAAGGTAAATTGGGTTATTGGAGAAAATTCCAAAGTACGAAAAACAAGTTAGGTAATTTTGATGTAGAATCATCTGTAAAACAGTAATTTTTCTTTGAGTGCACCAATTGGGAAAAAAATATTAACTTAAAGTTAACTTAATGTAATATGTTTTATATTTATTGAAAGTTAATTTTATTTCAGTAAATTGCATTTAATTAGAAACTGGAATACGCATAAAAATTTATTTTCGACGTTAAATGTTTAGACAAATGTTTTATTTTATTTTATTTTATTTTATTTTTAAATAAGTAAACAGTTAAAACCCAATATAACGTTTTATCGTTATTTGTATCGATCTCATAAATGGAAGATTGTGTATTTGATACTCGAATCGACCGAAGACTATCGTGAATAATAATGGTGTACGTAAAATCCATTGTAGACAAAATGTCATCTACCTTCCGAAATTAATACCTTTAGGGGATGATAATATTTGTGATGGAATGTCTTCAAACCACTTCTAGAGGTGAATTCCAAACTTTCGCTAATTGTCTGTTGCGTAGCTCTAGTGTGACGTAAATCCTACTTAATCTCAATCATTACAATTTCAAAATTATGCAATTAAAAATATCTTATGATTTATCAGTCTATCTTGCTAAAATTTTATTGGTTTGGTGTTTTTAACACATGTGTCAGACTTGAATTATTCTATTTCTTTGTATACTATAAAGCATAGTGACCCTATTAGTGTACATTTATAATATAGTACAATTAATAACTATTACAATTACTCTATTACAGAGGTATAGTTTTATTTAAGTAAAGGAGGACTAAATTGGTGATAATTACGATAAAAAAAAAATTCTTGATATGATTTCCAAAGTTTGGAAAATCTATTTATAAATATGGATTGTTCTCGACTGTGGAGGGTATATGGTCTTCCTACTGTAAAGTCTACCTTCGTATCTTTATTGAGAATTGGATAGTGTATAAGACAGAAAATATTTCAGAAAAATATAAATGATATATATATTCTGGATCAGCATGGGACTCGAACGCTTTGCTCTATGCTCAAAGATGATAAACGAAATACTCAATGTAACCATTTACAGCCACAAAAAATTATTAAATATTTTGTTATAGGGGAGAATGGGGATGAATGGAACATTTTTCATGTTTTTATTGATATAAAAGTTAAATTGGTTTATGTGATTTTATTATACTCTATGAATTTACTGAAATTAACATAAACTGATGTATTGACTCAAATTAACATCAAAAAGCAAAAGTTCTTTGGTTCGCCCAGTTCCTAGTGTCTAGGCTTTGGTAATTTAATCTAATAAGGCCTAATCTAAAAGTAAATAGATAAATAAATAAGACACTAGAAAGAGATAAATCATTATAATAGAGTACAAATTATCCAGATAAATTTTTGTTTCCGACTTATCGGGAAAATCAGCATTGTATTCTGTATTACACTAGTGGATCTGCAGATCAGGAGCCTCAACGTCCTATTTACATCAGACATTATTCAATAGGTCATTTTTATTTATTCCTTATTATATAATTGTATATATTGATTCTATCGACTTGTTACCATAATCAGATACATTCTTGAGGGGGGCTGCCGCCCCCCTCAACCCCCCGCTGCATCTCTATTTGTATATCCTATAAAGTGTTACAGAATTGTAAATAATCGCATTTATTTTTGTATAAATTCTTTCAAAAGGTTTAGTAAAGTTAATAAAATGCTAACTTTGTGCATTTCTAGTCGTTTTAGCGTAAAATCGCCTAATTTTCCCTTGAAAACACTTAAAAAAGCTACTATAAGGGAAGAAATAGATTTGGCGCCAAATTTGGCGACTATTTCCCTCCTTGGCTATTTTTGGCGACCTTGGCGAGAAAATCCTTATTAGGGATATACCAAATATGGAAGCTCGAATCTCATTATGAGATACGAGAATTTTCCAGAACAGTCTGTGTTCGATAGAAAAGTATAAAAGGAGCATTTCTTCACCAAGGCGGTCAGTGTCAGATCTGTGTCAGTTTCGTAAAATGCTTGCTTTGCTGTGAGTCTCTTTGGATGAGACTTTCTTTATGTGTTATTGCTAAACAGTTTGTACTGTTGTTTTGCTGTTAACGGCTGTTGTTTAAGCTGTGTTTACTGGCTGATTTGAAGCTGATACTTGGTTTATAGACCTGTATTTTTCTGGAACTTTCTGTGACTACATCACTGAATTTTTGCAAGTTTCGCCTTTCATTCTCGGACAACTTACGGACCCCCAAGTACGCAACAATATGTATTCTTAATAAATGACAGTCTTGTATTATTTCCCTGAAATTCATAAATACCAAATTTCATAACTATCATTTTTCATACAAAAAAAAATTACATAGCATATCGGAAATATTTTGCGTAACCTTTAAACTAATTTCTAAGTCTATGCCCACAATTATCAACAGGAAAACATGCTTTTAATATTCTAATAAAATTGCATTATATTTGATGGAGTGTAACCATGTTAAAATAAACTTTTAAGAAATATTGACTATAGACCGTAATAGTACGAAATTATTTTATGTATCCCGGAAAAGTAGCCACAGTCATTATAAACGCCAATAATAAGAATAAATTTAATTAATTGTAACTCATTAATTTTTCAAACTAATTTGACATCATTTGGATGATTATAGTATATACTCGGAATTATTTTGTGTGGTCTCATAAATTATTTAGACTGTACATAACTGTTTTCAAGAGTAAACATGATTTTAAGCATCTTTATAATGTATGTTAATTTTATTAAGTTCAATTCAGCATAAACGCATTAAAGAGCGCGCTTAAATAAAAGTTTGTCCATAGGCTCTAATGTTACGAAATTCTTTCTTGTGGCTCTGTAAACAAACCATAAACATTGTATACACCAGTAAAAACTATTCAGCTTATTTTGCGTTTAAAATTAATAATTGTTCCAAATTTAACATAGTTCGCATGACTACGTGACATTATCAGAACACTTTTGTAAGGTCCTGTACATTAATTAGAAAGCTTAAGAGCACATATTTTCTTCAAACAACATGAGTTTAAGCATATTACTCACGTACGCTAGTTTCATTTTCTTCATTGCAAAGTAATAATATCAAAATGCGTTTAAAAGAAATTCACACCTTATGCAATAATGTTAAGAATTTTGGCGTGTCCCTATACACATTTTTTAACCAATATAGCAATAAAAATTTTACAGCTACTTACGTTTATGCAAAGCTGGAACGTGTGCGCCAATTTGCAAGTCAATCGAAGGACTTTTGCGGCTGCTATTGCGGTACATACAAATTCTTCCCATAGACCGTAATGATAAAAAAAAAAAAAAAGTTGCATTCGGGAGTGCCGACAGGAGTGAAAACGTGAACAATTACATGTGTATTTCTTGAATCGTCAGGAAATATTTTATTGTGTAGTAAATACTTTTAAATGAAGTGTTTTTTTATTCATTAATATAAACTACTACTACAAAAATTACAATTTTATTTAATGCGCTAACTGCAATAGAGACAGTGTCCGGAGATGAGAGAAGTCGTGTAGAGCCGCACCAGATTCGAAAAACGTGAGAAAAATGGCGGCTTTGGCCTTTCGCACTGTTTTGTGAGGTCTAACTGGAATAGAGACAGTGTCCGGAGATGAGAGAATTCGTGTAGAGCCGCACCAGATTGTTAAAACGTGAGAAAAATGGCGGCTTTGGCCTTTCTCACAGTTTTGTGAGGTCTAACTGCAACGTTTCCGGCTGAAATCTTTAAGAGACAGTGGCCGGAGATGAGAGAAGTCGTGTAAAGCCGCACCAGATTGTAAAAACGTGAGAAAAATGGCGGCTTAGGCCTTTCTCACGGTTTTGTGAGGTCTAACTGGAATAGAGACAGTGTAAATGAGAGAAGTCGTGTAGAGCCGCACCAGATTGTAAAAACGTGGGAGAAATGGCGGCTTTGGCCTTTATCACGGTTTTGTGAGGTCTAACTGGAACGTTTCCGGCTGCAATCTTTAAGAGACAGTGTCCGGAAATGAGAGAAGTCGTGTAGAGCCGCACCAGATTTTAAAAACGTGAGAAAAATGGCGGCTTTGGTCTTTCTCATTATTCTGTGAAGTCTAACTGGAACGTTTCCGGCTGCAATCTTTAAGAGACTGTGTCCGGAGATGAGTGAAGTCGTGTAAAGCCGCACCAGATTGTAAAAACGTGAGAGAAATGGCGGCTTTGGTCTTTCTCACTGTTTTGTGAGGTCTAACTGCAACGTTTCCGGCTGAAATCTTTAAGAGACAGAGGCCGGAGATCAGAGAAGTCGTGTAAAGCCGCACCAGATTTTAAAAACGTGAGAAAAATGGCGGCTTTTGTCTTTCTCATGGTTCTGTGAAGTCTAATTGCAACGTTTCTGGCTGCAATCTTTAAGAGACTGTGTCCGGAGATGAGTGAAGTCGTGTAGAGCCGCACCCGATTGTAAAAACATGAGAAAAATGGCGGCTTTGCCATTTCTCACGGTTTTATGAGGTCTAACTGGAATAGAGACAGTGTCCGGAAATGAGAGAAATCGTGTAAAGCCGCACCAGATTGTAAAAACGTGAGAGAAATGGCGGCTTTGGCCTTTATCACGGTTTTGTGAGGTCTAACTGAAACGTTTTCGGCTGCAATCTTTAAGAGGCAGTGTCCAGAAATGACAGAAGTCGTGTAGAGCCGCACCAGATTTTAAAAACGTGAGAAAAATGGCGGCTTTGCTCTTTCTCATGGTTCTGTGAAGTCTAACTGCAACGTTTCCGGCTGAAATCTTTAAGAGACTGTGTCCGGTGATGAGTGAAGTCGTGTAGAGCCGCACCCGATTGTAAAAACGTGAGAAAAATGGCGGCTTTGGCCTTTCTCACTGTTTTGTGTGGTCTAACTGCAATAGAGACAGTGTCCGGAGATGAGAGAAGTCGTGTAGAGCCGCACCAGATTGTAAAAACGTGAGAAAAATTGCGGCTTTGGCCTTTCTCACGGTTTTGTGAGGTCTAACTGCAACGTTTCCGGCTGCAATCCTTAAGAGACTGTGTCCGGAGATAAAATAAGTCGTGTAGAGCCGCACCAGATTGTAAAAACGTGAGAAAAATGGCAGCTTTGGGCTTTCTCACGGTTTTGTGAGGTCTAACTGCAATAGAGACAGTGCTCGGAGATGAGAGAAGTCGTGTAGAGCCGCACCAGATTTTAAAACAATATATACTATAAAATTACTAACACTTCACATTAGCAAGTTAATTGTATGGTACATTATTTGTATCATACAAGGATGGAAAGCGTTTACTGACGATGACGCGAATTCAATGATTTTTTTCACCCAAAAGTTTTCACTTCAAATGGAAAGCGTTAGCTGACGATGACGGGAGTTTAAATATTTTTGTTCACCCAAAAGTGCTCAACGCGCCTAAAGAAGTTTTCACTTCAAAAAACTTTGTCGTGTCCCTGTACACGAACTACAAATGGAATGCGCACCCAAAACTATACAGCTAATTTCGTGGGGATCATGAACATGTATACCAAATTTTAAATTAAGAGAGTGATATTTGCGGCCGCTATCGCACGACAGACAGACAGACAGACGGACAGGTATACGAACTACAAATGGAATACATACCAAAAACAATACAGCTGATTTCATGGGGCTCATGAACATGTGTACCAAATTTCAAGTCAATAGCGCTATTTTTTCGGCCGCCATCGCGATACATACAAAATCCTCCCATAGGCCGTAATGATAAGAAAAACTTTGGCGTGTCCCTGTATATGAACTACAAATGGAATACATACCAAAAACTATACAGCTGATGTCGTGGGGCTCATGAACATGTGTACCAAATTTCAAGTCAATAGCGCTAATTTTGCGGCCGCTATCGCGATACATACAAATTCCTCCCACAGGCCGTAATGATAAGAAAAACTTTGGCGTGTCCCTGTATACGAACTACAAAGGGAATACATACCAAAAACTATACAGCTGATTTCGTGGGGCTCATGAACATGTGTACCAAATTTCAAGTCAATAGCTCTATTTTTGCGGCCGCCATCGCGATACATACAAATTCCTCCCATAGGCCGTAATGATAAGAAAAACTTTGGCGTGTCCCTGTATACGAACTACAAATGGAATACATACCAAAAACTATACAGCTCATTTCGTGGTGCTCATGAACATGTGTACCAAATTTCAAGTCAATAGCGCTATTTTTGTGGCCGCTATCGCGCGACAGACAAACAGACAGACAGACACAGCCCAAAACCGTTTTGAGTCTCAATGTAGGGCCTCCACTGACGTTTCGGCAATTAATCATCACCAAGATTTATTTAATAAGCTTGATTGAAATTGTGATTTTAATCAAATTATTATTAGTTTATTTATTTATTTATTTTTTAATTATTTATTTAAGTTGCACTGAATAATCTAAATTATAATTTTTTAAATCATAGTTATTATAAACAAAAATCAGAACAATTAATTTCCTTTTTTTTCTAAGTCCACAAAATTAAGAATCCTGATAATCAATAAGGCTAATTTACGTTTTAATATAATTCTTGTGTAAAATTTTAAATTAGTACATAGTGACGAGTGTCCTATTCATCCTAAATGTCGCATATAATCATATAAAACTGGCTTAATGAAAAATTGTCAATATTCTTCTTGAATATCATAAACACAATAAAAGATTATGCCTTTTTACTATATAAGACTTATATTAACTTTAAGCAAATAGTTAATGTCTTAAGTGCTACCTAATTGAATCAGCAAAAACTTACTTTGCCAGCTGAAAAAGACACTTCAATTTTTTCCTGCCCTTCTATGAATAGCACAATTCTGAAACTACACTTGATGAATGATCTCAGTGCTGCCATATATCAGAAAAAATGTCAAGTTTCTGGTGCTTGCAAAACATAAAATTCTAGTTATTGTCCCATTCTTCCTGCGTCCCATTCAACACCACACTCCTCTACTAGTACCTAGATTTTAAAATTTAAATTTTATTAGTAGTATCAGAATGCTAATAGCAGTTAAATTGTAACTTTCATGTAATTAAATCTTTTATCATCTATATGTTATTAGTAAAAAAGTTCTTAATCTAAATGTAATTACAAGTTAAAATACTAATAAATTCTTCGGCTGCTTTCTTTTTAGTAACTTATATATATTTCATAATATTATACAATATTGTTGTGTATTCGGGGATTTGTGAATTGTCTGTAAATCAAAGATGAATCTTGCAAATGTTATTATAGAAGATTACAGTTCTGTCGAACAAATTTTAACTTCAGTTTCACCAAAAAACACAGCTTAAATAACAGCTCACAACGACATAAAACTCACAACATAAACTGTACCATAACATTAACACACAGCAATGGGCTACATTTAACAATAGCGTAAAAAACCAATCAGGGAGCTATTAACATCAAACCGCATAATGTGAAAACCGACTTCAATGGCAGGAACGGGATCTCTTTATAGCCTCCTATTAATCCAAAATTTTACAGTAACTTCCGAAATAATCGAGTTAGAGCTTAGATAATCGATACATCGATAATAAGGATTTTCACGCCAAGGGCGTTTTGTTTAATTTTCTGCACTTGTGAAGCTTTATAAAGGCTTTTTTAAAGAAAAAGGTGAGCTATTTTAACGCTAAAACAAGCTAAAATTAAAAAAATAAACATTTTATTACCTGACTAAGCCTCTTTGAATAAAATTACATAAAAATAACTAGAATTATTTACAAATTCGTAACAATATATATCTTTTACTTGTGATAATGATATAATAGTATAACCCAGTTAACAAGCAAATTTTGCAGCAAGTTTGATTTTTCTTGATATTATCTTGCCATGAAAAATTTGACGCGACAAATTTGCCGTGAAATTGCCGCAAAGTAGACGGAAGATAAATCTATCTTTCGTTTTAATTAATACTTATTTTCCCAGTTCACACCATTTTTGCAGTAAACTAAAATTGCTTTGTAAGTATTTGAAATTAAGTTATCTAAAGACTGATATTGAAGCGGTTTCGTGATGTTTTCTTGCTCTTGTTGTTTACTGGAGGAAGAAGCGTGACGTTGTCCGCAGGGGCTTCCAAAATATTCGAAGTCTCGTGGTAACAAGTCTTATGTGAAATACAAGTTTTATTTACATGTTTCTATGTGTATTTGCCGATAGTGTGACATGATAAGAATCTCAGTTTGCAACGCATTAGCAGTTGATGTGACATGTCAAGCTTGCCTATTGCAATGGATTTGCAGTACTCTTGATACGACAAAGCTAACTTTTCTACTAGTTTGCATCGAATTTGCAACAAATTTGATACACTAAGAATGCAACTTGCACGACAAGTTTGTTGCAAATTTAGCGTATGGGGACTTCGGAGTTTGCGTTATCTTGATTCAATCTTGTTATGAACTTACAAGCTTTTCACGCTGAACTTGCTGCAAGTTCGTTGGCTTACAAAGCAAGACTGCTACAATTTCGCTGCAAATTGAAATTGCGATGGGGGAATTAGTTATTGTCTACTACATTTTTTTTTACTAATATTAATATGATTTCATAAGAATAAAAATGAGAACATAGAAATGCATTTTACAAAATGTATGAGTGGAAAATATCAAAAGTCTATATATATATATCAGCACAATCTTGCAATACATAAAGAATTTTAGTGCTACTTATTCCTTTATTTATTTCCATGAATTCATTTATTTATTTATTTACTTTTGTCTTATATGGTTTTCGCGTAATTTCAAAGGTTAGTCTGATTTCACGAGATTTGCACAACAACAAAAAAAAAAAAAAAAAAAAAAAAAAAAAAGAAGAATGAATAATATTAAATGGGGTCTTAAGTTGGACCAAAGTTATATTGAGTACACAGGATATATTTTTTTTATTCGAATTATTGTACGCTAATGAGAGTCAGTTGCTGTTTCCAGTATCCAAGCTCAGATTCTCGCAAAACCTTTTAAATATCTGCTATGCATTGCATATGGTACGCTTTCGTGTTAAATTTGTACCGACTATTTCTGACTGGGAAGAATACTTTTTTTGATCCAAAATTATTATTTCATATCTTTTTCTAAATTACAGTTTTTTTTATTTTTTTTTATATAAAATTTATTCTTATTCAGCGCCAGATATATTTTACAAAATACCCTCTATTGATAAATCACATTACGAGCATTTAGTTTATATATATATATGGTTACTATAGCTCACCTCTTACAGAAAATTAGAGATCTCTAGAAAACATATGTACTATAAAATGTTAAATGTTTTATTTATATATGTTTATAAATGGTTTGGAGGTAAATTTAGAATAATAGGAATGGTGTTGAATATAATGTTTTACAATTCAAGTTTTTCTTTTATTTTTCGAAAATACAAAAATGAAATTAATTTATATGCTTATTACAAAATTTGCCGTTTGAAAATTTATCGTAATCAGCAGATTTTTGTCGTTTAATATTTTGAAGTTGCGTGTATAGAGGGTGAAGGACTTCAAAGTTTGTTTTCGAGTATGTTGCAGTAATATTATGGTTGAATGTCATAACAGTTTACTTTCGAGTGTGTTCCAATAATATTTCTGAAAGCTATTAGGTGTAAGGGAAAGTTCTGTCGTTTTTGAACACTTGCACTTTTATGCGTTGTCGATCATCGACTGAAACCAGTTTAAACAGTTACTTTAGAGTATCACTGATGATTTACGCATATTTTTTCGTATTTTAGTCAGTTTTTTCAAACTTATAAAACTGCCACGATGGGTGAAGAAAAAGTACATTTAAGGCATTGCATGTTTTACGAGTTCCAAAAAGGGAACAACGCGATGGTGGCAACAAAAAAATTGTGTGAAGTGTTTGGAGAGGACTCAGTAACAGTTCGAACATGCCAAAGATGGTTTGCAAAATTTCGTTTGGGTGGTTTTTCTTTGAAAGATGAACCGAGATCAGGAAGGCTATCAGATGTCAACGACGAAGTGCTACAGTATGATCATGACAAATCCCACTTTAACTTCCACGGAAATTGGTATTAAAAGTTGGAATTCATCAGACTACATCTTTGGAGTACATTAAAAGCCTTGATTTCGCGTCCAAACTCTCTGTTCGGGTGCCACACAATGACCGAAATTTCCTTACACCTAATACATATATATATATTATCTTTATATATATCTCTCTCTCTATATATATATAACACTGTGGTTCCGGTTCAGTTTTCTTCACTACTTTTACAACCAGAATTAAATTTCGGAATTACTGTAGAAGAACATTGGACAAGTGCTACAATACATTGATTAAAGGTGAAAACAAATACTACCTTTATATAAGAAGAATAGCTTTGTAATTTTATAAAGACATTAATAAGAAATCAGTGAATCAATAAAAAATATGTTATTCGTATTTTAAATAAATCTATTTCCAAATAAACTAGAAGGCGTGTAATCCAATATAAGTATTTTCTAATAATCAATAAATATTGTTATATTTTTTTGCATCTTAACATTCAATATTGATTTAAAAAGAAAAAATAATTATACAGATATTATTTGTATAGTGACATAAACCTGTGTTAGAACCAACAGAGCGAACTCAAAAAATATATGAATACATAAATCAGTTATTGTAAACAGAAAATTTTGAATGGAAATTTGTTTAAATAAAACATATTAATGTTAAATTATTGTTGACACAAAACAACAAATCCAATTTAAAATATAACAGAACCATTTCTATAAATATGTAACAATGTAAATTAAATAAATCAAATTAAGGAAATTTCATGTCTTTGGAAATTCATTTTGAATAAAATTGAATGAAATTTACTTACATAATTATATGCACTAAAGACAGCGTGATTAACTAGAAGATTTGTGTATGCAATTTTAACATAAGTTGAAATTAATAAGGATAATTTTTTTAATGTATATTTTACATTATTAATACTATATTCATTTATAACAAAATAAATTAAAAGTATCTGTTTTTTTAAGTCATTAATTGAGATAAGAATTATCAAAGTATTTAAAACATTTGTTACATAGCAAAATGTATAATCTATGAAAGTTATAATCTCAGATTAATTTATTCTTCCACATTGTTGCTTGCTTGAAATTTTCTCTATATAGAGAGGAATACGTGTATTTAAAAGACCAACTATTTTTTTTTTTTTTTTTTTTTTTTTTTTTTACATTTATGAAATTTGAAAATAAATTGAGATTATTGTGGATAATCCTTGCCATATATTTTTGATTATTTCCATTATTTCCATTAAAATAACAGCAACGGAAATTCATATGTAGTTTTCATGCATTTTTGTATAACACAAATATATGTTTAATATTAAAAGCCCAAATTTCTGGAAATTAATGTTTGGTGAACTGTCGGTTTTCTTGCTAGACACCCGTTGAAAACCGTCAATTTAGGGTCAACGTGTTTAGCTAAATTAAGAAAACTATAAAAAAGTACTAAAATGATTATAATAAGTATTTAAAAAATTATTTAAAATATTAAAAAATAGTATAAATAATAAAAATGTCAAACCGAAAGTAATTGTGGTATTTTTCTGTTTTCAGGAATGGATTCAGGAAGTGTAGTAGTAGTAGTAATAATAATAATAATAAATTGTGTGCATTTAGGTAATTTTCCTTCGACAAATAAACTACAATCATTTTAATGAATTTACGATTAAATTAATCTTCTTAACTGCCTTGACGAAAAGTAAAAACTGTTTCGCCAATCATAACAGGTACAAAAAAAAAAAAAAAAAAAAAAAAAGAAAGAAAGAAAGAAAGAAAGTGAGGAAGAAAACGAAAACAAAAGAAAGAAAGAGGGATAATGTATAAATACATCTGGGAGACTTGGCCCTTCGTAAAAACATATTTTAATCAAAAATAAGAATGAAAATCATTTTAAAAGTGAAAAAATAGTGCTAATAAAAAACAAGAAACTTTACTTGCAGAAAAATGTAATGAATGAAACACGGTCTTATCAAACTCTTTGTACATCAAGCGGTTATGTCTAAAAACATAATTCAAACAAATAAAAACTCAAAGAAATCACACTTACAAAGAAAAAAAAAAACTTTTATCGGCAATTTTAAAAATTATCGACGACGACAGAATCAAAGCTATACCTAATGTTCACAAATAATTAAATTCAAATTGTATTTAATTTTTTTTTATTAGAAAGCATAGTTAAATTTTAAATAATTATTTTTCTTATTACTGAATATTTATCACGATATATTGCTATAGTTTTTAATTTAGTGAATATAGCAAATTCGAAAATAGATTCATTTGGGAGTATCGACCGCTAGGCTGACAAATCTGACTAGTTGTATAACATTCTTTTTTTTTTCTTTTTTTATTTAATTTCAGAAAATTGAGTATGAATTAAACCAAAATTCAGTACAATTGAACATTTTCAGTGTAGAATAAAACTAAAGCGACATTTAAAATGAGATATTTATTTTCAATAAAAAGAAGTATTTTGTAAATTTTCAATATTCTGAAGAAATATTTTTCATACAACACACGATGCATATTACAATTTTTGAAGATTGGTGATATTTAAATGAAGGTCTGCAAAAGAACAATGTAGTTTGTGTTCTCCATTTTGGATAGATAATTATTAAGATAGTCATTGCCAGATAGTTGAAAACAAACTATATATTTAAACAGCTTTGCAGATTTTAGGAAATATATAGGACTAAGCAAAAGCAATTATTTATATATTTTGTTTAATGAAAATCTATTAAAAAGAATTTAAGCACTTTTTTTTTCTTTTCGATTGATAAAAATAAAGTATATCTTGTGTCATCTAGTGTGTCATCTAGTGTCTTAAGAAAAATACTAAATATTAGATTTTTAATCTTTACAGGAAAACGATATTTCATAATAGAATTTTCGAAAATATCCAATTTTTAACAAGGATTATTTTATATGTAGATGTTCGATGCAATTTATTGATGCAAAACCTTGATAAAATTTAAATGTTGAAAATTAATTCTGAAATTTAACTCTTAACTGCCACAGACATATGCGAACATTTGTTACTCACAGGGGTGTATTGTTTGTATCTGATTTTTATAACACAAATATTTTTTATCTTTTATTTTAGTCGTAATTACAAATTGAAAAAATATACTCTACTAAAATAATGTGTAAAAAATGTGGGTTCTAACAATTCCATGGAAGTAATAATAAACATTGGCATAACTATGTCCTTATAAGTGTTCAGAAACAGACATGAACAGTTCAATCAAATACAAAAATCAGTTTTCTATATTATATTAAATTAAGGAAATGTAGTACATATTTGAGGCAAATTTTAATATATTTCTTTCTTATAATTTAAGATTTTAAAAATAGTTTACAAATTTGCAGGTTATGCCTGCTTTGCTGGTCGCCATATTTGAATGAATTTTTAAAAAGTTTGAATCACTATTTTTTTTTTTTTTTTTTTTTTTTTTTTGTATCATTTTATAAGTAAAATCTATAAAAAAAAATGTCCAAAAAATCGCTCATATTTTCGTTTCAGGCACTCGCGACCTACGGTATTGTCTTTCTCACATGTGATGCATTGGTTTTGGATTCTTAGTGCATGCAGAATCGTCTTTCCTGTGTATTTCAATTTTAGTTTTGGCACCATATATTTTATAGATCTTTCTCTTTCTACTATATTACCAATTGATTCCAATCAAAGCTATAATTAAATAAAAGAAATAGATATTCCTTTCAAAGCAATTAAATAAATAAAAAATCAAATAAATTTTAATTAAACTTAAACTTTAATCAGTTTAATCCTTTTACTATATTAGAAATATTTTTTTTTAATGCAATAAATAATGAAAATAAAAATAAAATAAACAGATTTTCTTTTCAGTTGAATGAATTAAATAAATTAAAAATAAATAGCGTAACAGTCGTTGCTTTGCGATACAGACGATTGAGATGAAAGAATAAATTTAAGAAATGCAACAGAAATATCAAAGGTTAAAATTGAAAAAAAAAATCAACTAAAAAAAAGTACAAATTCGAAAATTGAAAAATCCCGATGAGGGGCACCCCTTGAAGGTTCAAGCTACCCTTCCACCAAACTGCTCTACGATCAATAGTCTGAGCTTCAGATTGTTGCCACATTTACACACACGCACACTTCTCTTTCTTTTTATAAATAAAAACAAATAAATTACATTTCGGTATATAATTAAACAATACTTTAATAAAAATTATACTTTGAAACTATGTTAAAATGAATGCTTTAGAAAATTGAACATAAAAGGTAAAATAAATAAATAAATAAATAAATAAATAAATAAAAGATTATTAATTAGTGTAGAATTATAGTATTAAATAATGAGTAAAAATTACATAAAGATGCGTCAACTATAGTAATCTAACAGAAACTATTGTTTTTCATTACACATATATATGTTGCATTGATTTCTTCAAAAGTATTTTCTCGTGTTTTTCCAAACGAACACAGATAGTTAGTATATATCAATCTACGCGGAATACATAAATAAGCCTTTAAGTTTATTAGCGAAGTCGTTTCATTAGGCAAGATTAATCTATATGTAGTTGTTTTTTGTGCCTCTTTAAATAAAATGCATAAGAAAATAAAAAAGCATCCAAATATAATCTATACTATTCTTTAATGTGTATTTTTTTAATCAGGGTTTGAATAATCATGTGCGCCTAAGAAATCCTTAAAAAATTTAGATTTTTTAAGCATATTTTGTTCATTAAGGAAACAAAAAAAATATTTTCCCGTACCATTTGCACTTATACACTTTTTTTTTTTTTTTTTTTTGACCGGTTTCAGTTATTTATTTTTTCATCTCACTTATAAATGCGCGGACTTTCTTTTTTCAATGATTTTTTTTTTTTTTTCAGTATTTTGTATTTTTTCCATTGTTTCCTCAGCTAGTACGATATTTTTAGTATCATAGTTAAATACCATACAGTA
Source organism: Salticus scenicus (assembly GCA_963930645.1). Lineage (NCBI taxonomy): Eukaryota > Metazoa > Arthropoda > Arachnida > Araneae > Salticidae > Salticus > Salticus scenicus. Next base: position 152,579,844 of record OZ005662.1, read on the forward strand.
GCAAATAATCGTCTCTTGATTTAACTGGTTATCCTATGATTTTTTTTTTAATCGTTTGTTCAAATTTTTAACTTTTCTCCTGTTTTTTCTTATGAAAATGTAGTGATTCTACTGCGTTACTACCGAATAAAACAGGAAAATCTAATAATAAATAAATAAAAGTAAATGAAACTGAAGTACAGAAATACAAAAAAATCCAGTCAAAAAAGGTATGAAATTAGCATAAGGTAAACACATCCATACAACAATGTTAGCTCCGAACTACATGTAAAGGAAAACGCGTGAGACTCTGAGAAAATTTCTGTTAAGTAAAGTATAACATTTTTATTCTACACCACACAAAATGAAATGTAGGTGTATGTTTCAGAATCATAACAGCAAGTTTCATATAGAATATGGTAGAGGAATTCCTTCACTATTCACTTAAAGGGCTTCACAAAAGATTCTATTTGGATTTTCCAAGTGCTATACTTGGAAATTGTTGAAAGTGCATTCCAAGTTCTTTTTTTTTTTTTTTTTTTTTTAACCTTCTGCACAACAAATTGGATGTCAAATAAAACCTTTTTTAAAATTATTTAGGATTTTTTAAAAGTATATTCATTCATAAAAAACATATTTTATCTAACACTTAAATCTGTAATCTGTTCTTATACTATTCAAATACCGAGTAAGAAAATGTATGTATGCTATATTATTTAAACATTTTTTTTTTCCAGAGATTATATTACCAGCAAATGTTGCTTCCAGAAACAATGAGAAAAGTCAGAAGAAACTAAAATTTTAAAATTAATATCAACATTCCATTTCGATTATGATATAAAAATCTATTAATATAGAAACATTTTAACGAGATTTTTTAAATTCTCACAAAAGATATTCTAATCTAAATTCATTGGACCGTTTACATTTCAGAAAGTACAAAGAAAATAAATCTATTTAAAGCTTTCATTTTTAATACTGATTTACTTTTATTTAAGGCTTTACAAAGAAATATTTGTTATTTATTTATTTCATTTTTCACTTTTGACATTTTGTGCGTAAAATAACATTTTACGCTTCACTAAATCTTTTATAGTTATTTCATAAATAATAGAAAATTCCTATAAAAAGGTTTTCTTTCTTATGCTAATGTTTGTAAATATTTTATGCAGCACCTTTTTAATTTATTAAAAAAAATCAATATTTTATTTTCATTATTTTTTAATAGTTTTTTTTTTTTAATTAAAAAGGTGCAGCATACAATATTTACAAGCATATATTTACTTTACTCAGTATGTTTAAACTTTATTACCACATTAAAGCTTGTTTGTTGCATGTATAAAGATTAAAATGTTTGTTTGAATTTCATTAATGAAATTTTTTTTACATATATTATTATAATTGATTTAGTGTATTTACATGTGATAAAGCAAAGTATTTATTTTTTTATTTTCATAAAGTTTATCTGAAATATATATATATATATATATATATATATATATATATATATATATATATATATATATAAGCTTAAGATGATTTAATTAATGTGTCTCTTCTCCTCGCAAAAATTATCTTCAAATCCATAAATAATAATTAAAAAAAAGGGAGGAGGCTTTTAACGTTTCTAATTTTTCGAAAAGGTTTAATAGCAGTGTCTTTTGAATACTGATTTTCGGTTTATTTAACTGTAGAAAGTAGATAAAAAATTGCAGTTAGATAATAATACTTACTAATGATACTTAATCTAAGGTGGAAATGAAATAGTTGACAACTATGAAAAATTAATGTTGTGTAATTTGTTACTGATTTAAAATTTTTATGACGTTTACATTTGTGTTTTTAAGATTGAATACTTATCAATATATATATATATATATATATATATATGCATGGTTGTATGTACTGTTCTAAGGATTTACAATATACAATAAAATATGATGTTTATTGTTTGACAAATTACAATATTCAAAATACGTATTTTTTTCAGTTATAAATGCCGTGTAATTTTAAATATTAAAGTGAAGAAAAAATATCTGTTTTCAAAGTAAGAAAAAGTAAAACCGTCTCAAAAGTTATTTTCATTTTGTAACTGAATTTTCCCAATATGTCTAATTTAGATTGTAAAAATCAGTTATTAAAAGTTTTTTTTTAAATATTCATTCACTTTTTTTACACATAGATGTGGGAGATTCTTATTAGATTCTGTTATATACCTACAAATGACTTTTGCAAGTGATCGTAGAATAGATTCTTTGTATCTCTAACTTACATAATTCAATAATGATAAAATTTAAAATTAAAATTTCAGTTGCAAGAAAAATAAATAGTTATAACAACTTCCTTCAACCTTTATTAATTTTCAGTAGTTTAATATACTGGGATTTACGACATTCTTAGACACTTTAAATAAGACTTTTAGTTACGAAGGAAATATATAATTGCAGTTTTTATTAAATTTAATTGTATGTTAATAACTTTAAATATTAAGACTTGTTATTCTTAATAGATATGCTACTAGTATCATAAATGACTAATAAGAATTTTAATTACAGAGAAAAATAAATTTATTGTATTTTTTTAATTAATTTTCAATAAATTAAAACGTGTTATCTTTATACTTCTTAAATAAGAATTTTAGTTACAAAGAGAATGTATATTTATTACAATTTGCATTAAACTTAATTAATTTTCAATATCTTTAAATATTATGACTTGTTAGACTTCATGCATATGCTCTATTAAGACTACGCATGACTTTTAATAATAATTTAAAAATAGGCACTTCTACTAATTCAAGAAATAGTTTTAATGGGGCTAGAATCAAAGCTGCCATTTTAAAATCGGCTATCGGATTTGTATTTCTGCAACGTAATCCCCTGTCGAAATTTTTGAATCCAATTCCAAGAGCATTTTCCGATACCAAAAGGATTACGATAAGTTCGTTCTAGCGGTTTTGGGGGGTTCATCGGAAAGGTGACGTCATATCGAAATTTTCCGTCAAGTTCAGCATTCCGATGAGTCGGTGCTGGACCCCCTGGTCCTGGGGAAATAGCCTTTCACTAAAGTCTTAGCTTGTATTCAGAAAAAGTTCGGAGAAAACCTTAAAATTTCTCAAAATCAAACCGAAGAGCTCAACCTGGGTTTGAACACGCCAGATTTTGTTGTTAAGATATGAGAGCAAAATCCCTCATCTAGTAGTTTGCAGAATCTAACTTGGGTATACAGATATTATGATTGCAAACATAGCAATTCTAACCTTTTTGTTGTTGTTGTTGTTGTTAGAGAGACTAATATACGCTTTATGTTGCATATTTACGTTTAAAGATATCATATTCTTTGTAGATATTTTATTCTATATTAATTTGGCAGTTGAAAGAAAAAGCAAATTTTAGATTTGATTTACTTTGTATTCCAATGTTTCAGTAAAGACAGAAATATTTTATCAAAAATAAAGCTGAATGGTTATCTCTGAATGTTTATAAATATAAATTTGTTTTGGTAAATGTTACAAAAAAAAAAAAAAAAAAAAAAATGAAATTTCAAATTTGAAATATTTTTTATTCTTAAGGTATATAAAAATAGATAACTTCTTAAAAATAAAAATAAATGATATTTGAAAGCTAAATAATTTTGTTCAGATTTAAATATTGTAAATATGCGTTGTAAAATAAGTACTACGTCTAAGTAAGTCAAAATCCATTTAAAATACCCTGTAACAGAAAAATTTTCAAAGCAGATGAAACGTGACATTCTTCAAAAGGACTCAGAAATATAAATACATTTTTTTTTTTTTATATATATAAAAATGGTAAAGATTTTTGTTTTAAAAGAATATATTTTAAAAACTTTTATCTTGTAATGTGTTTGTAGATATTTATTGAAAAACGATAATTGAGAAATATTTATTTTCAGTTATTCAACAGATTTAAACAATAACAATAAAATATCGATAAATAACATTCTAATACTCTCTGATAACTACCTATTTTCGTTATGTTGAACTTGTGAAAACAAATACATAAATAAATACATATATACAGTCGGTAACAAAAGTGTCCGAACACTAGCAAAAATTCCTATGTAAAAAAAGTACACTTCATACGGTTCTGTTAACTAAATCCTTATCGAATCATGTTCTAAGACTGACTAAGAAGAGGAATCGACAAGGATTTATTTAACAAAACTGTTTTAAGTGTACTTTTTTTACATAGGAATTTTTGCTAGTGTTCGGACACTTTTGTTACCGACTGTACATGCACACTAAGGGAAAAAAAAAAAAGAACAGCCGCACAAGATATTTACCCTTTCTCTTACTGGCAACCGCCAATTTTATAATTTAAAGTGCAAATTTTCGATCAGGTTTTCTTACATTGTTCACCATGTAAAATTTAGGATTGTGCAAAGCAATCAAAGGACAAACAGTCATTAAGAAAGTTGTAACTTTGAAAAATATTTCAAAAATGGCAGCGATAAGGCAATTAACAGTACCACGAAGCAGTGTCGAAGCGTCCATGGAAGCGATGGAAGCAGCGCTTCCTGTATTTAAGATTTTTAAAAAAGTAATCAAGTAACGTCGCCTCATCGAAAGACTGAATTGATTCTTCCTCTGATTTTGGAAGCGCTTTATTTCCGCTCTTCCATAGTTTTCTGAACCACGCCTCGCCCCTGCCACGAAAAGTATTTATTTTAGAATGACAAGTAAAAACAATTTTAATGTAAGAGATAGGAAAATAACTAAATGTTAACGAATTATTGGTGAGATTTTTTTTTTCCCAAGATGGCTGTTTAAAGTGGAAATTTGGTTTTAGGTGGCCACAGTGCTCATCTAAGTGAGAAGATCGCAAGTTAAAAATACTATGTTAAATATCGATTTCTATTACGTTCAGAATTTAGATGAGTTTCAGAAAAAGTGCTTAGCAACACAATTCCTTTGAAAACAATACAGCGATGATTAAAGAAACCAAGATTATAAGCTAGAAGATCCACCAAAAATCCATTATTAATGGAAAGAAGTAAGAAACCAAGATTTCAGCGCTCCAATTTTTTTTTTAAAATAGTCATTTAATTATTTAACTCCAGTGGTATTTTTTCTGCTGAGTCAAGTCTAAATTATTTTAAATTGGTAGAAACAACCTCGTTGCCTGAAGAAAGTGACCGACTTAACGAATACTGCTCTTTTAAAATAGTGAAATATTCTCCGTATATTATGGTATTGAGGGACATAACTTTTCAAGGAGCCTGGAAAATCTTAATGTTCTAGAAATCGAACCTAAACACGGTCAATATAAAAGTGAGTATCTACCCGACTATTTTATGCACAACTCAGACTTTTTGCACAACTAATGGTTCATGGTGATAATACAACTTTCCACGTCTGTGTTACGTTTGTTTGATTCAAATTGTTAAAATTACGTATTCATTCTCATGAGCACCAATGATTCTGCAAGTAATCATTAATATTTTTTCTTTTAGGTTAAAATCTACAGAGAACATGTATAATATGTACTTTAACATACCTGGAAATAGTTCTCTGAATCAATTTTAAAATGTTTAGTCTATAAAGGTGGCGGAAGAGAACTCGAAATTTACAGTCTACAAGTTTACAAGAACTAGAAAAAATGTTTACGATGTTTGGTACAAAACAAATTATGATGTCTATGTTAAAAAACTGTATAATACAATGTCGTTATTACACATTAAAGGAGTAATTTCATATAAAGGTTGAATTATATGGTACCAATTTTTTTATTATTATTTAGAAATTGTTTAGAGCTAGCAAGTAAATAGATTTATTTCATATATTAAACTATAATATGGATTTCATGTAATAAATCATAATAAAATACAAAGTATATCTTGTCATATTATGTTTAGAAAGAAAGTTTTATGTAGATTTTTATTAAGTAATTCCTAGAGTGTAATATTGCAGATTGCGAAATTGAAAATATACAAAATGTATCCCTTTATCTCTTCGCTATTATGCAAACATGACAATACTTTTTATTTCAATGATTAGTTTTCGAGTTATTCCAAATAAAAAAAGGTTTAAGTCTTTTTTTTTTTTTTTTTTTTTTTTTTACAGTGAGTCTTTTCTTTGTCCCTTTGTGTGTGTGTATATATATTCATATATGTATTTATCTATACGCGTATGCGAGTGTACTACTAAATCGAAATGTTTCATTTCAAAATTAATTAATAAATGTTTATCAATATTAATGAAAAATTTTAAATAAAATTTTTAAAAAATGGAACTCACCACTCATACAATACTATTAAATAATTCCAATAAGAAATCAGTGAAAAATGTAAAAAAAACAATTATTTTTGCATGCATCAAAACAGAGGAAAGTAAACTCGTCAGCTGCCGTTGAAATACGTTATAATACCACGAGAATGTCGTTGACCTTAAGAAATCAAATAAGTAAATTAAATACAAAATCCTAAATATATATATATATATATATATATATAAAGTTAAATAATTGGTTGCCTAATAGCGCCCACGTTTTTGACAACAAAAATATTGTATTCTTAATCACTCAATACAAATTTTATGTGTAATTAAAAAAAGGAGTATTTAAAGGGAACTGATTTAATTAAATAATTTTATATTAATCATATTAGTTAGTCAGATAACGCATTGATCAAATACTGATCGACTGTCATCTCGACAGTCAGATACTTGAACTTCTAATCGGACATTTTTCTCACGAAGTCTGCTGCGCATTCTCAGTTGCCACTTAGTGGAGCAAAATTGCTAATTCTCGTCTTCTTGTTCCAATTGGATTTTAATTTTACTCTTGATTTGACGTCTCCTGAGGAGCTCGTATGTTGGGCTCGAATGAAAATATTGTGTATGCCTGTATCATAACAGAATGCAAATAATACTGAAACTTTTTTTATTACTTATTAGCAATGACTATTGTGTTTGTAAGGTTTGCATTGTAAAATTTAAAATATGTATGGGGTAAATTAAAATTATTGTTTTATCAATAATAAATATCACAGTAGTCTGATTATAAAATATCAAAAAATAATTCTTCAGATTTTTTAACTTTAAAGGTTTTTTTTAGCGGTTTAGCATTATATATATATATATATATATATATATATTATGCAAATTGTTTCAATCATTATCATTACGAAAACAACTTCAATATTGCATGAGAATGTTAATTGTTGAAATTATTTTAATAATATAAATCGTTACAAATATTAAATACCCGGTTTGACATACCTGCAAGTGAGTACTTCTAAATATATAATATATTGCATAGTTTTGTCAATATATGGCGCCTCTGGAAAAAAATAAGACTTATTTCGGACATTTGTTTTTTATATACAGGATGGTTATAATTAAACTTCCGCTATAAACAGCATCCTACAGCGCAAACGGTTGAACGGAATGCAACGAAATTTGTACATAGACTATGAACGAGGTGCGCTCAAGGTATTAAAAAAAAAAAAAAAAAAAAAAAAAAAAAAAAAGCTCCGAAATGGTCACCAGAGGGCGCCTGTTCTGGAAAAACAATAAATTTAACGCAATAAACGACCAGAACGGAATACAGAAACAATATTAACATTTATTGGTATCCTGGGAAATGAGTTAGCTGATGAGCTGGTTAGGAATGGTTCTGATACACCTTTTATTGGTCCTGAACCTGTCCTGAGTATTTCTGGTAGTTTGTTGAGGGATACTATTTTCTCCATCATGAGAAATTTGCAGTACTCTACTTGGCTCAAGACTGAGGGGAGCAGGCAAGCTAAAGAGCTTAACTATGGTAATCCTAGTGCAAGGGCTAAGGAACTCATGAAGCGTAACAGAAATGGCATCAGCAAGGTGACTGGTCTACTTACGGAACACTGTCGCTTAAAAAGACATCTTTATTTCATGGGTATTGCTAGTGACCCATTTTGTAGGTGTTGCAAGTGCAAGGAGGAAACTGCAACACATATTTTATGTGAATGTGAAGTCTTCTCTGCCTATAGGTTTAAGCACTTGGGGCGGCATATAATTGAGCCTTGGGAGCTTCAGGATATTCCGGTTAGGTGTCTGCTGGGTTTTCTTTCTGCCACAGGTCTTTTTAAAGATTAGATTTTGTGGGTTAGTACAATAGACCTCTGGTCACAGTGCTTGGTTTCTTGTAAACCACCCACTTATAATTCATTCATTCATTGAACGTTTATTGACTAGTTCCTTATTATCTTGTCATCGCAAACTTATGTCGTCTATAAACGTTTTATACCCCAACCTGTTTTGCATAAAGCTTCCTCTTCTTCGCAAGCATTCACGGATGTCCATATTTTAATGGGTATTGAGGTACATAATTTGCATGTAGTTATACCAACATACGTAAAATTAGAAGTAGAATAAAATAATACATTAATGACATAAAATTTGGTTAATCAACCACCGTAATTAGCAAAAGAAAATCAACTGAAAATATTAAGACAGACTTCGGAAAAGCTTCTAAATTAGCAATTTTTAGCAACCAAACCTACGTACACCACCCAAAAACATTATAAATTTTATGTAATTTAAATTTGTGTAATATAAAGAGACAGCTCAAAACGTCGACAGTAACTGGCGTCGAATTTTAGAGCACAGCTCGGGAGAAGAACATTCGAAAGAAAGCTCCTACTACAGAGCCACAAAAGAAGTGAAGGGCTCCTCCGAAAGTTCTGTGGTTTATACTAGAAAAAATTAAATTAAGATACTTTTGATAATATATACTGAAATATAATTATCTAAAATCTTACGGAAAATTCCACAGGAAAGTAAAAGCAAATGTTAAAAATGTAGGATCTAAAGGAGAATGATATTGTTATACTTAGTCATTGTAGGGATTGTAGTAGAAATGTAAAAAAAAAAAAAGAAAAGAAGAAGAAGGAAGAAAGGAAAATGCAGAATAAAGATTGAGAATATGATTAGTTAATTTTTTAACTGAAAACTACTCTCAATTTACAAAGAATCTGAATAAATAGTTTAGTAATTTTAACTTTTTACCAGTCTACAGTAGATTTAGTACATTAGTTTCACTGAGCTATTTAAATTATTTTTTGCTGGTGTTTCTCTGACACAATTTAGTAAATTAAGAAAATTATCTCAATGTCGCCAACTTTTACACATTTTATCATCGTCGGAATTATATTAATTTATTTAAATAAAATAAAAAGAAATATAGAAATATAAGATTAAGATTAGGAACATAAATAACATATTTTTAACAGAAAACTGTAAATTTATAGATAAACTAGATAAATATTTAACCAAATTTAATTATTTTTCTCAGTGTGTAGGGGATTTAATACGGTAGTTTGATTGAACAAATTACATAATTTTTCCTGATCTTTATCTTCTAAACACACAAAATTTAACAAAATTATTTCAATATCTCCAAATTTTGCGCTTTTTATCATCGTCGGGATTATATTAGTGATTTATTAAAAAATGAAAAAAAGAAAAAAAAATAGAAAGAAAGTAATATAGAAAGAAGATTTTGAGAATATAAATAATTTATTTTTAATAGAAAACTGTTGTAAATTTACAGAGAATCTGGATAAATATTTCACTAAATTTAATTAATTAAATAATTAATTATTATTGATATATATATATATATATAGCGTGTTATGGATTTAGTATAGTAGTTTGACTAAATAATTTAGATCATTTTACCTGAACTTTCTCTTCTAAAGACACATTTTAGCAATTTAACAAAATTTTGTCACTGTCGTCAACTTTTACACAATTTAAGTAACACAGTTATTTAAAAAAGAAAAAAAAAAGAAAAATATTAATTTCTAGTACTACAGTTTTTTTTTTTTTTTTAAATAAAACACCCTTTATATATATATATTGTAAAGGCAGAGACTCCGACTCCAATATATCATTGAAAGAGACATTTCAGTACAAAGAAGCAGACAGTCTGGAGCCTAACGGCTCGCAGCGGAACATCTCTCCTTTGTAAAAAGGTATGTCCGTTTCCCTTTGATGATCGTGGGAAGCCGCATGCTTGAGAACTTTCCCTTCGAGAGGAATTCAACGCGTCAGAGCCGGTGATGGAATTTCGAGCGAATCAGGGCCTGCATCTGAGATTTGGTTTTTAGAAAAACACGCCCAATACGAACTGTAATTTTTACGATGAGAGACTAAAAAGTTCAGTTCACGTCTGAGTTTTGGAAAGGCAGGAATCCCAGAGCAGGTCGGGCTAGACCTCGGGATAGGAACTGTTATTTTCTGGAGAAGACTGCAGAAGCGGTCACTGATGAAATCACTGTGGACTCGATCTGAAATTCATTCCGGTCTTATACTGTACTACCCACGATCTTATTGAAAACCAATTCATATCGAGGAAATACAGCAAAATATGTATATATTGTAACTTTTTAAAAATTAATCTAGTTAAATTAAAATTTGGAAAAAAGATTAATTTCTTGTTCTGATTAGTCAAGTAAATAATTATCCTCCACGCTACAAGATACTACAATATATATATATATGGTATATATGCGTAAATGTTGGCAATTATACCACTTTAATCTTGAGTAAGGTATTTCATTGTATTATCGCTGAAACGACATAATATTTAATAAGAAAACTTTAACCTTATTTAAAAAAAAAAAAAAAAAAAAAAAAAAAAAAAAAATGTTACTTTCTAATAAAAAATCTTAAACCTTTTATTATATTTATTTTTATTTTTATTTTATTTTTTATATATACTTTTTTATTATAAGTACCCTAAGAATAAGATATGTTTATCAAAATCTCTTATCAGTGTTTCTTGTTCAGTATCGCACATAAATAACATTCGATTTTCTTTCCTATGAACAGTAAAGGGGATTATTGGAGGAAATATCAGAAGTAATACACTATAAGAAAAAAAAACTGCTTAAGTCATCGGCCGAAATACAATTTGTTTTTTTTTCTTCTTCCACATGGATAGTTCAATGCAGAAATATATCAGAGAGAGAAGTTTTCACCTGTGATTTTGTGTTGAAAAAAAAAATCCTCATCTGAAAATTTAAATTTCTTTTACATAGTATATCATGCATTCTTATATTTAGAGGAACGACGAGTAATATAAAATAATCTGGTAAAATGGAATACATTTATATCTTACATGCCCGATGCTACAACCAATCGGAATCACGTCTTTTTTTTTTTTTTTTTTTTTTTTTTTTTTTTTTTGGGGGGGGGGGGAGGGGGGAGGGTGGTTGGTAAGCATTACGAATGCTATAATCCATTTACGAAGCAGTAAAATGAGTGAAAATGCAGTGTCATTTCTGGTAAGGAAGTTCAATTAATCTGATTCCCATGAACTTATGTCTGTCAACAGATGGTAGTTTTTGAATTATTTTCCAAGATGTCGATCGGTGTTTTATTGAATACCGACTATTCCATATTATATGCAATTTTCGTAAAACTTGATTGTTGGTATATTTTTCAATACTGTTTATTTTCTATAATACCTACAAAATAAAATGTTTTTATTGCAATTATTCATGATTTTCTTGTCTATAAAAATTCTACCATATTCAATATTACATTTTAAGGATATGCGTATTCCATATTTCCTTTCATAACGATTCCATTTTACCCGCTTGGTCAGTATTACCCGAAAATAGCTTTTATTTTTCATAACTAAAAAGTTTGCATGCAAACTTTTATTTATTTATTTTTATTTATTTATTTATTTATTTATTTATACTTATTCTTATTCTTATTATTTTATTTATTTATTTATTGTAATATAAAACTATTAAAATATAATGACAATACATGAAAGCTTGCAATAGTCGAATGCATAATGATCTAAAATACTTCAGTTTATTATGGTGAAATCAAATATACTATCAAATATATCAAATATCATACTTTCATCCATGCATGAAAAAGTAATTTTATAAAAAAATAATTTAAATCAGTAAATGTAAATTATTTAATAAATATATTTTCTTTGTTCATACAACTTTCATAGTAAATATATGGTGCTAAATGTAGTACAGAAATAAATTTATTTTAATTTTCCACTTACTTTAAATAAATTTAGTTCGTTATTTTAATCTTTAAATTTATTTTGTAAGTTTTTAAGTATGTAATATATATAAATGGATTTTATTGCTAAAATCTAATTTAATTTATGCCATAAAATATATTGTAATCATAGATTATAATTTGAGTGATTAATTTCATAGTATATATGGTATAATTTAAGTAATATGAGCACAGTCAGTTTAGTACATTAGTGTGGTTGTGCTATTATATCACTTTTGCCGAGTTTTGTCTTTCGGAACACCTTGTAGTACTTAATTAAAACTATTTTAAACCTTTATCTACTTTAAAGTCAGACAGTACTTTAAAGTACCATTAGATTAAAAAGAATATAAATTCCACATGATGTAAGAAATATCAAAGGTATAATAAGAACATAATCGATATATATATATATATAACTTTAATCTGACTATATATAGCTATTTGCAAAAGTTTAAGATCAGTAGAATATTTTCAGTATTTTAGCACATTGCATTGTTTGCGCAGATTATTGCGTCATCTCATGTGCTGATTGCATTAGACACATATTACTGATATAAATAAAGGTGCCCGGCATGTTTATTCTTCGACCACATTTCATGAAACCATGGAATCCTCTCTAATTCAACGAGTCCGTTGTTAAAATAGGGGTGACAGTTATCCGGTTCATAGAAAATGAATGATAACAGAGCGCGAATTATCGGATGTTTTCCAAATCGGAACCTGCTGGCATCCCTCCAACATTTTGGACGCGTCGTCGTTGGTAGTTTTAGGAAACGTGGCTGCACTGTATTGACAGTTGTTTATTGGATTTTCTCGTAGACAGTGCTGTTGTGTAATTATTGAAATGGGTAAAAAACATTCACTTACTGTTACAAAAATGTAAAAAATATTGACCCTGCGTAAAACCGCATTTTCTGAACTTTAAATGAGTTCGAGGGTAAATGTAAGCAAGACAGCTGTGCATCAAGATATATAGTAAATTAAACATTTCGGGAAATTCTCTGGACCTTAAGAGTCTTTTCTTTTTCATACTCGGATTAAGTCGAGGTTTCCTGCAGGTTTATGGGATGATAAACCAAAATCTTAGGCCAAACATCTTGAAATAGTACTCAAACTGACATTCGTGTTTTTTGCAACCAGAGAATGTCTAATCGCATTGCAGGAGGATCTTGGATATCGTACGACCATCCTTCTTATCACATGACCGCCACGTGCACTCGTTTTTCTATGGCGACTACTTCCCTTAAGGTCTACAAATTTTCCTGAAATTTTAAATTTAATAATAGCTTCATGCACAGCTGTCTTGCTCACATTTACACTCGAACTTATTTGACGTTCAGAAAATCCAGTTTTATCCAATTTTCTGACCTTTTTGCAACAGTAAGTGAAGGTTTTTTACCCATTACAATAATTACACTACAGCACTGTCTGTTGCAAAATCCAATAAACAACAGGCGATAAACGTGCTGGGAACCTTTAATTATAAGCAGTAGAATGCGTCTAATGCATTCAGCACATGAGATGACGCAATAATCTGTGCAAATGATGCAATGTGTTAAAATACTGAAAATCGGCTACAGGTCTTAAACTTTTGCAAATGATTGTACATGGCTCTAGATGCTACATGTAGCCGTTCTTGTTCAAAAAAAGTATTTATGGACAGCTATCACTGCTTTTGATTGGTGTATTTTCCATTCTTGACATGTGTTATAATTAATTTATTTAGCACATAAAGTATTGACCACCAATCTTAGAAAAAATATAAAAGTCTCCAAATTCACATTAAGGATTAATTTCTTTTTCGACATCTATTTACCAATGGTACATTAAAGTAACGCCCCATTAAATCCTCAATAATTACTATGATGTGCTAATACGTATAATTTTTATTGCTTATCGCTTTATAAACTTAAGTAAGTAAAAAATCGGATTTAAAATACATTTTTATGACTATTGCACACTGCAGGAAATAAATGGTTAAACTTACATAAGTTACTTTTTGTGTACTATTGCGGCAACATAGAGTTTTATTTATTTATTAATAACAAAACATAAAGGAGGTTAAATAAATCTAAGTACAAAATAATAAATATTTCTGAATACAGAAACAAATAAACGGATTTGTTTATCCAAATCTTTTCTCTATGTTGATTGTTTAATACCTAACATAAGGAGAAAAAATAAAAGAATTTATCGACGGAAATATCAGAAGTTAGAGAATATAAGATGGAAGCTATCTTAAGACATCTGTTGCAATGCAATTTATTTTCTCTTTCCACATACATAGCAAAATGAAAAATATGTCTGAGAAAGAAAATTTTCACATGTAATTTTATGCTAACGACTTGATGTTTGTTTTTCCAACATCTGGAGTTTTTCCATTTCATTTACATGCCATATATTGAATTGTTGTACATATATTCCAAAAAATTATTTCATAAATATAAATGTAAATAAATGCATGCAAATTACTGAAGATGTCCGTCTGTCTTAGTCCGAAGAGTAGGTTGATTTCACGTGGCAGACTGATTTTAGCTGGCCGCTGCTTAGAACCAAAATTACGGAACAAGTTGCCCAAGGAACTGATCCAAGACATTTGTAAGATAAGCCCACAATCAAACTTTGGTTTGAATTTATTCAGTATATTAAAAATCGTCGTGATGGCAATTTTTCAAATGACAGATTGATTTCCAACTCCTTTCACTTGGAAATAAAATGGCAAAACATATTGTCAGCAAACTCCATAATATATAATAGATAAGTTCACTATTTAATTTTGGTTAGAATTAATTCTGTATTTCGCTCGCTATCGTGATCACAAAACGTGATCAAAGTGGCCCCCACTTAGAAATGATGCAGCCACTTGCCGCCCCCTAACGAAATCTTGCAAGGTATTTATAATGTAAGTCCGCAGACGATCTTTGATTCGAATTAGCTTAGTATTTCAAAAGTTATCCTATGAGAAACTGTCAAGTTGCAGCCTAACTTAAAGCTGTCGAAACTTGGGAACAAAATGACGCAAGAAGTTGTCCAGAGAACCTTTCAAGATATTTTTAAGAGAATTTCATTGTCCAACTTTGCTTTAAATTACTTCAGTATTTCAAAAGGTATCAAAATAACAATTTTTTAAATGACATCCTGATTTCAAAAAAGCGCCACTTGGGAAAAAATGGCGGAGCAAGCTGACCAGCGAACTTATTCAAGATATTTGATACATAAATTCACTGCCAATCTTTGATGCACATTAATTCAGTATTTCATTATGTTTCAAAATTGCGGATCAAGTTCATTAATAGTCTTGGTGGAGAATCTTATTTGGTTTACTTATACACCAAAATTTAAGCAAGTCCAGCCTTAAGTTCACTGTTTACGATGTAGATACGAAGGCAATGTAAATATTAATAATGTAGGCACGTAGCCGTCACTTGCCAACAAGATAGCGGAGCAACTTGGTAAACGAACGTATCTAAGATATTTGTAACATATGTCTACTGACTAAATTTGATTTTATTTGGTTCATTATTTCGGATATTACCACGAAACAAATTTTACACTATATATATATATATATATATAGTGAATGTATATATAGGAGAGGGACCGAATTTAGTTCAACCAATAGGTGTTAAAATGCTGAAGGGCGTCAACCTATTGGTTGAACTAAATTAGGTCCCTCTCCTATATGTACAAGCACTTCTCCAAATTCAGAATTCTTTTTGCACTGAAGACGGTACGCTTAATGCATTCGAAACAGCCGTATGCATATGAAATATATTCCTTGGCATTTCTGACGTAGTAGTTTATTCGGGTGTTAATTATATATATATACATATATATACACATAGATAGACAGATAGATAGAAAAACTAAGTTATTGCATTAAGTTAATTTTTAAAGAAATCAACCTAATATATGAAGTTCTACTCGTTTTTTGCAGGGGAAAAAAATCAAAGCAAAGCCAATTAATTTGATCTATTTTCACAATATTATATTTTCTGGGTACTGATGAAGACCAAGCTATGCTCAAAGTTGTTGAAAATTTCTTTTGGAGCCCCCTGGGATTTTAAGTGTATGTAAAACAGGTAGATCTGATAGACAGCCTCTTTCAACCTCTAAAGCAATGAATTTCGAGAAATTCACTTATTTTACCTTAATTAGGGCTTAAGAAGAAACAATTTAATAAACTTAAACTTCTACAAGAAACCACTGCGGTTTGCTAAATTCAAAGAATGTTTAGAACTGTTTGATACACACTTTCAAACTTTCAAGGATTAAATTTGAGGGGGGGGGGGGGAGTCATCTTTTATTTTAATTATCGCCTATGGGGTGACATTTTTTCTGAATTTGGAGCTTCAACTGAAAACCACTGCAGAGATACAGTGAAACAGTTAATAAACTTTCACAACCCTTTTAAACTTCTTAAGTGATAAATGTCGTTAAATGTTTTGTTAGTGAGCTCCTACGTCATGAAAGGAACTCACTGTCCAAACAGTATGTTTTGAGCTTCAGCGGTTTGAACATAACATTGTAAAAGCATCGTCTAATTTTTATATAATATTTACAGAAATTTTATGTTTCTTTAAATGCAATTTTATATGTTTTTGTGTAAGGGTTGTTTTATCACATAAATTTAGGTATATAATATTTTGTCAAGTAATAAGTGAAAAACAATTTAACATTTTATTGTTATTGTGCTTTTGGTAAATTATGCGATTTTCAAAAGTTAAAAATCTGAAACAAAAAATAAAATTTAAGTATAGCAAACAAATTACTGTAAAAAAAACTGTGAAATTATAAAAAAGTAAGATAAAGTGATAAATTTATACACATGCTCATCTAGTCTAACATTAATATATCTAGATTTAACTGTCAGCACATAACCAATATACACTATTAAGGTCCTAAATAAACTTTTTAAATTTCGTTAGACATTAAATTTTATGTTACATTTGCGGTATCATGATTCATTCTTCAACTTGTTAAATAATTCCAAAAAACAAACTTACATCATATACTATTAGCTGGTTTAGGCATAGTTGTGGTACTTTAATACTGACAAAAAATATTCAAATTTATCATTCCTGAATTTAAATAATAAAAAAAAAAACGTTCTCGAAAAGTCTACAACGTAAAGTAAAGGAAATGTAATTATAATGGTTTGCATAATTAGTGCATTTTTAATATAGTTGTCCTTAAATTTAAATAATTGTCATTAATAATTTCAAGATAATTTAGGTTTTGAAAATAATATTTTTAACACGCGTAAAATTAATTAATTTAAATATTATTACATAATTTTCGGCTTTTCGGTTCAACCGTTTTTTAATACTAAATACACTTATTTTTTTCTGCGGTATAATTTCATATATTCATTTCTGCGCATCATATTGGATTAAAAAATGATTATGATTTTCTCTCATAGTCCATTAGAAGGTATACATTATCAAAAAAAAAATCTTGATAAACATGCAAACGTGTAAATCAAAAGATTGGCGATAGAAAATTAGCTAGTACAAGGGTTCGATTATTGGCCTCTCAAATTTATATATATATATATATATATATATATATATATAATTAATTAATTTTGCCATTTTATTAAATATTTGTAAAATTATTTTTTCTGAAGTTAAAATTGCTTCGTTTTTATTAATATAATACAGATTAAAATAGCCTTTAAAATTTATATAATATGCTGTATATACCAGTTGTTAAAGTGAATTTATAAATAAAGTACATATAAATCAAGAGACATAAAAACATATTTTAAGCTACAAAATGGGTTTACATCACGAGTAATTTTCATGTATGAGATTGCTATACAAGAGTCGGTGTATATAATAAAATTCAGTACATTTTTTCTTATCCCTTAAATTTTCAAAAATTGTTGTACTTGGTCTAAAAGGAAAAATGAAAGAAATGTAGTCTCTAGAGGAATTATTGTGTAAAACAAATTAATTTTAAATAATTAATTATACAATTTTGCTTGCTATTTAGACGTTAAAAATTTCATTTTTGTGAACCAACAGTGCGATAATAAAATTAAAGAGAGATCCATTTGTTAGAGAAAATATACTAAAGTAATTTAGTTGGAAACAAAAATTAACATATTTTGAAATTTATAGTAAGTTTATGTGGTGTTATTAAAAAAAAAAAAAAAAAAAAAAAAAAAAAAGATTGAATCTATTAAGAAACATCCATCAATTATGTAACAATTTTAAGAGAGATTCAAATTATCATACATTATAAAATTAGCTCACTGCAATTTTTAAAATTATCTGCAATTTTGTATTTCCTTGAAGAACTATGAAAGACATCAGAAATTTTTGTAGTTCTGATTTTTTTTTTTTTTTTTTTTTTTTTTTTTTAATTCAGAATGTTTTTTTTAATTTAAAATTTTCTTTTTCCTATTAGTTTAAAGACTTTTGAGCATATTTTGTAAACAATGAATTGAAAGAAATTGTTTAATACTTGGGAAAATGTAATGCAAATACTTTATTCTGTTTTATATAAAATATTGTAGATTCATTAGGAAAATATGCTGATTCGAACAAGATTTATATCTACAATTAATCGGTATTTGTAGCTACGATAATGCTATGTTTAGTGTAACTATATCAGTATAATTATAAGGTAGGAGTGGCGTCGAGTTGAGGAAGTAAAGGTCGACAAGGGAATTCAGCATTGAAAGAAGTGTAAAGTGATAGCGTCGAGCTGGAATAGAATGTTTGGTTGCGATTGGGAAAGTTTGTAGCTGGATCCAGCATATTTGGCGATGTTATGGTTGAGATAGTTAGTTGAAGGTGTCGAGCAGAGGTTAATTTGTGTTAGCATGGAGTGCCTGGTTATTGGATAGTTAGTTGGATAAATTGAAAATAGGATCAACGTAGATAGTGAAAGATGTTTAAAAATTGAATGTTGACAGTCTTTTAAGATGTAGTTTGGTAAAACGAATTTAATCGTATTTACTATTTTTGTAGACTTTAAATAGAGCACTTAATGGAACATTGATATGTGAGGTGTGTCGACATTTGTGCCTTTGGGGATAGAAGTATTGTGTGTTGATAGTGAAATTGATGAATATGCCTTTTGTGACAATGTTTTGGTGTGTTATTGGTGGTGATATAAAATGCTTCTCTTCGCTCTCTGAAAAAGCCCTCGGCCATTTCGACTAATAGTATTCGAAGCTGCAAATGGTGAGCTATTTTTTATATTAGTTTAAATTACTTAGCTTAAGTTCATTAGTTTGTTCTTTCATATTCATACGCCCTTATTCTCCTTAAAATTAAAACAAATATAGATCTCTATTTAATCTAAGTCTTCTGATTGTATTTTACACTAAATCCCTGAATCAAGTAGAAGTCGGAATGAAGACTTCACAGAATGAATAATGGACGAACTGCCCAGTTGCAAGTCTGCGTAACAAGTAATGATTAATCATAACTTATTTTTTCTATGAAAACCTAACTAAGGCATATTAAATAAAATAACACGAATAAATCTATAATATGCTAGATCAATGTTAATAAACTTAATAAATTAATAAGCTTAAAATTAATAAAGATATTCCTACTAACTAATTTATTCTTCATTAAATCTCTTCATTCAAAGTTAAACAAAAGAGAAATCCCATATTTATTGCATATATTATAAAATACATTCTAATTGTACATACTCATTCAGCTGTTTACATTTTAATGCATTTTGCATCCGTGATTACGCATTAAAGCACTGCAGCGTACTTTTAAATAGCGAGTATAAAATAAATTGTTTTATGCCACCTTGTGTGTTGTCTAAAAGCTTCTTATGCAACACAGTGCATTAAAAATTTAGTAAGTAAAAAAATTCTCATAACACAATTGAAAATGAACTTAATGCAGTTTCAGTTTAACCAACATTACGAATCAAAGTATTTTTGTGTAGCACTGTGAACAAATCATTTATATTTATTATAGTACATTCTCTGCAAAACATGCTTTTGTGCTTTTCAATAATATACAGTCGGTAACAAAAGTGTCCGAACACTAGCAAAAATTCCTATGCAAAAAAAGTACATTTCATACGGTTTTGTTAAATAAATCCTTGTCGAATCCTGTTCTTAGTCAGTGTAAGAACAGGATTCGATAAGGATTTATTTAGAGGAATAAATTCCATGATTACCCTTATTAAAGTTAAAACATTAAAAAAACAAAACATAAATTTAAACGTTTCGAGCATTTTACAGGCACCTCATCAGTAGAAACATCAAATACAAATGCTGAGAAGAACAACAGACTTTCATTAAGAGAGTCTAATATACAAACTAATAGTGTTATATTTTTTGAAATGGTAAATACAACAGTGATCCTGAATTACATAATAAATCTATTGTTACTCTAAAAATATTCACTGCTTACAACATGGGTATGGTATGGCTTCAAACCACTCACTGTTTTCGAAAATATTCAAGAAAATTAAAGTGCAGTAAACAGAATAATAAACATAAACATTTTTCAAAATTGTTAAAATTTTTAAGAAAATTCACCAGTTTATAGTAACATATCATTCAATGATATTCAGAATAAAATACTGTCATTAATAAGAATATTCCAATCTAAAATGCACTATAATAAAAATCCTAGCCAAAAGAAATTTTAAAATGGTAAAACGTAGATATAGATTGATGACAAACACAAATAAAGATCTCAAGAAAAGCGGTTTAATTGTTATTTTTTTTTTTTTCATTTTTAAAACAACCTCAGAACTTAGTGATGAATGCTAAAATTTTCAAATTACGCTAATTAAACGAAAAATCTATTTTCAAAGATTATTATTAATTTTTTTCTTTTAGGTAATAGCTACTATTTTTACATATAAGTGTTAATATAAGAAAAGACACGTGCTATTATTAACGTGTTAAAACACAAAGATTTTTCTCTTTAACAAAAGGTAAAACCACATTGCAAAAGAATTTGTTAAAAAAAAAAAAAAAAAAAAAAAAAAAGGTAATTTTCCTACAGAAAATTTTCAGCTTTCTAAAGCTACAGAAATTTTGTGAAAACATTAACATACCACATTCTGTCAAAAAAAAAAAAAAAAAATAATAATAATAATAATAATAATAATAATAATAATAATAATATATATATATATATATATATATATATATATATAATGTAAACAAATAAAATATGTAACTATTGAAAGAGATTTTATCTTGGTAATATGTTTTTACTTCCGTATACAAAGTATAAGGAAGTATAGTAATCCCGTATTGCAAAATGGATTTTGCATTTCACATTGCTCGAAAACGAACGATCGCCGAATGTTGCTAATTTATACGTGTGACTGTAATGATGTCTAGCTGTACACCTGCAAGTGTCGTCTTAACACAAGCTCTTGTTTTAGAGATATAAGCGACTTTACACGAATTTTCATGACGTCTGTACGTATGTGTGTATGTTTGTGTGTATGTGTGTGTGTGTGTGTGTGTGTCGCATAACTCAAAAACAGTTGGACGTAGAAAGTTGCGAATTGGTACATAGGTTTGTTATAACATCTAGTTCTGCACCTCCCTTTTTGGACTTTGTATGATTTTCCGTTTTGGAGATATTTAGGAAAATTAGGTTCATAATGACAAAAAATACAAAGGTTTTGGCCATAATGTATCAAAAAACGGTAATAACTCAAAACTGTTTGGACAAATTTTGAATCGATTTTTAACTAACTTACCGACTAGCTAGACATTTGAAACTTTCCGAAAATCTCAGAACACATTGACAATTCATTTTTTAAATATTTTTGCCAACTGTTTCGGATACCTGCTGCCTTCCTCACCGTTTATATGATTCAACAGAAAATTTATTTAACTAACTTTCCAACCAGCTAAACATTTAAACTTTCAGAATAGTTCAGAACACGGTGAAAATACATTTTTTAAATACTTTTAGAGAACTGTTTCGGGTCCCTGCTGCCTTCGGCAGCGTTACCAGTAAAAATCTTGCAATCAATTTTTCATTGACTTCCCGACTATTTCTCGATATTTGAAACTTTCATAAAAGCTCAGAACATGTTGACATTTATTTTTTAAAATATTTTTAGCCTGCTATTCATACCTGCTGCCTGCAGCAGCGTTTATGTGATTCAACAGAAAATTTATTTAACTAACTTGTCGACTAGCTAGACATTTGAAACTTTCAGAATAATTCAGAACACGATGAAAATGCATTTTTTAAATACTTTTAGCTAATTGTTTCGGGTCACTACTGCAATCGGCAGCTTTACAAGTACAAAGTTTGCAATTGATTTTTAACTAACTTCCCGACTAGCTAAACATTTGAAACTTTCAGTAAAGCTCAGAACACGGTGATAATGCATTTTTTAAATATTTTTAGCCAACTGTCTCGGGTTCAGTGACAATGTCTTTTAACATTATGCATATATTTCTAAAGGTGTATAAGGATGTCATGCGGTGCCACGTCAGATTTTGTCTGTTTTGCATACGGAAAACTTAGTATCATAACAGAATTGGGGAGTGCTAAGTAACAATGCAAAATTTATTTTCGAGTAACATCGTCGCGTACTATTGAACGAAATCTTACTCGATCTTGGCTGGTGCAACCGGACAAATTTATTTAATGCGAGATTTTTTACAGTGTACCCTACGGGCAAAATTTGTTGTGTACGATATTATCTGTGTTATTCTGTTACAGAAATTTCTTGTCCACGTATTTTTGTATAACATGAGTATGTTTTCTGGCAAGTATGGTGCCGGTATATTTTTTTACAATGCACTACTAGATGCGAAGCGGAAAATTAATAGTCGGGAAATTTTGTCTATAAAAATACCAATGTTCAATTAACCAGTGTAGTAAATATTGCCAGAAATACAGTAATCGCTAACAGGATTCATTAATATTCCAAAACAGCTGTAGTATTTTATCAAACATATACCCAAACTGTCCAACTTGCAAAATATCTAGAGACCTGAATAGCACCTGTGACTCAAACATGTGCATACTTTATTCCAACAAAGAATACATACAGACAAATGTCATCCAACTCGACACCCTCGCTGCACGAATATTATAGGCTTTTCCATTCGTTTGAAAATGTCATCGAGGTACCTGTGCATACGGAGTCATCTATACTCAAAGATTTTTTCCAAGGCTGCCATACCACGTGTAATATGCATTATATATGCTTTCTCTGAAACGAGTGCATTGCACAATACTTGTACGATGTTAAATACAACCAAAAAACCAACCAAACAACCTACTTTGAAATGAATGTTAAATTTCACGGTTCACCGCCTGTTCTGCCTGGCGTTTGTGAACATCATATACGACAGGCATTCACACTGAATGAAAAAATGAGTTTGTTGCTAAAGATGACATTCCTCACGCTGAAAGCTGTTTAGTTTATTTTTTCCTAAGATACTGAATTAAGGAAGATGAGGGTACAATGTTGCTGCAATAATCGTCGATTCCTTTGCCTATTTTTTCTTAATTGTTTCTGAATGGTATACGTTGGTATCACTATATTCCAACGAATTGGCAAATGGCGTTGAGATACTAAAAGAATTTGTAACAGAGTCATAGCTTCTTTTCTAAATGTGCAATCATATCGTGCACTGCTGATTCAGAGTCTCCTGATATCAATCTGAACGATTGTTTTAATCTCTACAAGCCACTAGTGGTAATTCCAGTGAAGTACCATACCTTTTGCTGAACATGCCATCCGATCTATCTGTACGAAGCAATGTCTTCTGTGGTGTAAATGACGCAACCCCTTTAAAGATCAAAAAACTATTTCCAATGATGTAGAGCTGATAAGTAAGACATCTTATATGTGCATGAACCTATCAATCCAATTGTATATATCAATCACTGCCTGCTAAATATGTTTATATTCGTGTCCCCATCTTGTTTATGGACGCGGTAAATGTCCCCACAATGCTCTATATTTATACTCGATTGATTATTTTCATAATTTACCAATCAACGTCATGACAGTAAAATTTGTCATTATAGCTTAATTATTTTTGTTTCCATGCGTGTTTTTCAATAAAGTGTACAGTCAGTAACAAAAGTCTCCGAACACTAGCTAAAATTCCTATATGAAAAAGGTTCACTTAATACAGTTTTGTTAAATAATTCCTTGTCGAATCCTGTTTTTAGACTTTCTTAGAACAAGATTCGACAAGGATTTATTTAATAAAACTGTATTAAGTGTACTTTTTCTACATAGGAATTTTTGTTAGTGTTCGGAGACTTTTGTTACCGACTGTATATATAGAATTTTTTATTACTATATTTCATATAAATACACTTCTATTTTATTCCTATTACATTTTTTGTTTTGATTACCTTTCATCAATCATTGCAGCAATATATTATATTTTTTCTCGAGATTTCATTTGTAATCGCACTTTCCTTAAGCGGTTTATCGTCTTATAGATTTCCGATATGAAACTGTTTATTATTTACTTAACTCTTTTCTTTCATTTTTACTTCCTATCGATTATTTATAATATTAAGCCACGTTTTACTTTATTATTACTTAGTAATTGAGTTATGGTTTGCAGAACTAGTTCTTTCTCGAACTGGAATATTTAGGTACCAGCATAATTTAACGTTTATTTGTTTTATTTTATAGTGTATAATTTTTGCTGACTATATCTAATATTTTTGTTAAAAATATATAATATTGGTATTTCATTTTTAATGTATGAAAGTCATGCATAGAAAAGATTAAACACATTTTTTTTTTTTTGTAAAATATTTGTTTTGTTTTCTTATATGAAATTAATTAAATTGATAATTTAACTAATATATATATATATATATATATATATACATATTAATATCTTAATTTATGATATTCGTTATAGTAATAAACAACTATCTAAAAATTTTGGAACTGTAAAAGCTACACCAATAATTAAATTTACAACTCGAATGATATTTTTTTGTTAATTGTTTGCTCTTTAAACCAAAGTATTTTAGGAAAAAATATTTTTAGTTTTTGTTAATTCATTAATTGTTTTTCGTAAAAAAAAAAAAAAAAAAGAAAGAAAGAAAGAAAGAAAAAGAAAAAACTAGTATGATGTGGCCACCACATGACTTTCATCTATATAATTTTACACAAAATTTATTCAATATAAATGATTGATTAAATTATCAAATTATTTTCCGTTATAAATGCAGAAGATTTTTACCTTACATAATTATATTATCACTAAAGCCGAAAGGTATAAATTTTTTGCAAATCAGAAGAAATAAGATTATTTTCCAAGTTTTTTTTTCCGTTAAAAGATTTAAAAAAAAAAAATCGATAACATTGTTTTAAATCATCACAGATCTATAGTTTAACCCTTCGTTTCAAAGCTATTGACAAGATCTTTCAAAAGATGCCCATATTGAAAATTTACTCCCCCCGGGGGATACTTCCCTGGGGAAGTGGGGAAGCGATGCTCCCACATGCACATTTTTTTCCTAATTAACTACTACTATTATCAATAATTCACATGAATTTTAATATCACACGATTAAAATAGCTCTCATTATGTACATTTATACGAAATTTTGACTATATTGTCATGTTAAAAATTTAGAAAAAAAAAATGCAATAACAGCGCCACCTGTTAAACGATTGTTCTACAAATCTAATCAGCACCATTTTATGTCAGAGTCCAACTAATTACGAAATTTGGTTAAATTTCGTTCATTGGTCCGTGAGATACAGCGTCCACAAAATTTGTGATACATACAGACAGACACACAGACAGACTGACAGACATTTTCTAAAGACAGTCAAATCGTGTTCAGGACATCCCAAAACGTGTAAATCCATCAAAAACTGGGGTTCGAAAATTTTCAAGACTCTAATACTTTCACTATATATACAAATAAAAGAAAAAATAAAGAAAAGAAAAGGAATTATTTTTACTTTCTTCTATATATATAGAGAGAAAGTATTGAACTCATGAATATTTTCGATGGATTTACATGTTTTAGGATGTAATGAACACGATTTGACTGTTTTTAGAAAATGCCTGTTAGTATGTCTATCCGTCAGTCAGTCTGTCTGTCTGCGTTTCTGTGTGTGTATGACAAATTTTGTGGACGCTGTATCTCACGAACCATTGAACGAAATTTAACCAAACATGGTATTTAGTCGGAGCTTTACATAAACTGGCTCTGATTAGAATTGGAAATTATTCGCTCAAAAGGTGGCACTATGATCCCATTTTATTCTAAATTTTTAACATGGCAGTATAGGACCAAATTTCATATAAATGTACATAATGAGAGTTATTTTTAGTGTGTGATTTTAAAATTAATATGAATTATTGATAATAGTAGAGGTAAACTAGGAAAAAATGTTTGTGCATGTGGAAGCATCACTTTCCGCCTGGGGGGAAGTTCCCCCGGGATGTAAATTGTCAATATGGTTATCTTTCGAAAGATCTCGTCAATTCCTTTAAAATGTATGGTTAAACCACAGACCTGTGAGAATTTAAAACAAAGTTGTAGGTTTTTTCTTTTCTTTTTCTTTCTTTTCTTTTCCTTTTTTTTTTTTTTTTTTTTTTTTTTTTTTTTTCTTTTTCATTGGCAAAAAATTGACTTTTTTCGGCATTTAGTGATATAATTCTGTCAGATAAAAATCGTCTGCATTTATAATGGAAAATAATTTAATAATTTAATAAATAATTTGTATTGCATGAATTTTGTGTAAAATTATATAGAAGGAAGTCTTGTGGTAGCCACATCATACTAGTTTGATTTCAAAACCATGTGTAAAATTAAGTTACAAAAATCAATGTTATTGTCATTTATATATATATATATATATATATATATATATATATATATATATATATATATATATATATATATAATCTCATCCCTCTCTGATAGATAAATTGCAATAAAAATAAGTTTTGTTAATTATAATTTAACTTATATAAATGGAACCAAATATTAACCCTTTGCCGGCCCTAATGTTTTCAAGCGCTCTAAACAGAATTGTTAAATTTAGGTTCACTTTTATTTAAAAAACACCAATAATTTTTAGGTGTGGTACTTGGTATATATAATGAACAAATAACCTATGAAGTGATTAAATAACCTCTACGGTTAAAATTTTGTGGTAGATATTGAATAAAAACAAATCCCTAAATTTGTCAAAACTGACCATAGAAGTCTGACTTTAAAAAGGACTAGTCATGGTTTAAGTATGAATATCTTCTAATGGCTTAGTACTTTATTCACAAATACATCTATCTATTTATATATCTCCCTTTCTATATATAGCTGAAACATAAAACGCAATTTAAAAGTAATATATCGCATAATATAAACATAACAGTATTTATTTGTTTATCTATTTATTTATTTATTTCCTCTGCAACTGCTATAAAGATGTATTAATTTTAGATAAGGAAACCAAAAATAAATGGAATAATAATAAAAATAAAGTCAAAGGAAATAAAGAAATAAATAAGATAGAAAATGTAACAATGTATTTAAAAATATAAGTGCAAGATAAATCTTCAAAAAGCCCATTGAATATATTCAATAAAAAATATAGAACATATATTAAAGTATAATACAGGTCAGCGAAAGCTTTTTTTTTTTTTTTTTTTTTCTGTATTGGGTGTCTATAATGTGTTTTCTTTCGCTGAATTCAGAAATGTTTGTATTTTATTCCTATCATGTAAGGGTTCTTCACAAAATAAGGTTGAAAATGGCAAAAATTCGCACAGAGACTATATAAATTCGAAATAATTTATCTAATAAAAACATTAAAATGGGCTATTATTTACACATTATCTTCTAAATGTGTTTCTTTATATCGAAGCTCCAATCAGAGCTTTTGTCATTTGCACCCCACCAGGGGGGGAGGGGAATTCTCTATGCAACATCCAACAGTAATGTGCTAACATGTTAACACTCCATAGTCCCTGATACCTCCTCTACATTTCTTTAACCCGTTAGTAGTCGCTAGTTGGTCGATTCGCCGCCCATCCCTTCAGTGTCGCGACCTTTTTTGTTCAATAGCTATCAAACATTTTTAGAACTGGCATTTGATACACATAATCGACGATTATTTGAGTCGATTGCTTTTTTATGTATATGAAATGGTACTTCTAAAAATTTTTGGTGGCTATTGATTAAAAAAGTCGCGACACTGTAGGGATGGGCGGTGAATCGACCGACTAGCGACTACTAACTGGTTAATGTCCTGATGAGATAGTTCTCCTTGTTCTTCTCTTATATCATCTAGTTTTTCCGAGAAATAAATCGGATAATAATGGAATAGTGGGGCTTTAAGCACAAAAAATCCTTTTTTTTTTTTTCGCTTTTTTTTTTCTTTTTTCTTTCTTTTTTTTTTTTTTTAGTACGGAGGACTATTTGTTTTAATCTACGGATAAATCGCTGTCGCCAGTTTTACGATGGTTGGACATTTATCGAAATCGAAGATTTGTCGAAAATATAATTGAATAATTTGAAAGCGATGCTATAAATTTGAAAATAATAATAATAATCAGTATCGGAACTGACAGTGTCGAAAAAATTGAAGAAGCCCCTTTTTAGACAAAAATACATAATTTATTTTAATTTTTAATTATATTAAAAACACTTTAAAATACTTAAAATTAAATTTTATTTGAAATATGTTGTCAAAAAATTAACGAGTTGATTTTATTTATTTATTTATTTTTTATGAAAACAAATTTACGCGTAAATATTAAAACTGATATAAAACTTTGTAAAAAATTAAACTTGCAGGGTAAAATTGACGTCATTATAGCTCTAAAGAGTTTTTTTTTTTAACTGTACGTGATGGAAATTTTGAATATTTTTTTTTTCTCTAAATCAACATCGAGAAATACACCAGAAAACATTTCACCTTCAAGAAAAAGAAAAAACAATCTTCGTAGACCTGTGCAATTAAGAAACATCGGGGAAAATTTTGAAATAAATATATTTAAAAGAGAAGCAAAAAGATTACAAGGAGATACAAAAATCAGAAAGAAAAATAATTAATAATTGAAAGTTTACGTCATATGTGAATTGTTTTAATTCTAGAACAACAACAACAACAAAAAAGTCCTATTAAAAAAAAAAAAAAAAAGTATTTTATTAATTTTTATGGTGTGTTCAAAAACTATTTTCTGTACTGATGTATTTAATATATGTCTTTAAACTATTTTCTAACTATATTTATAATCTTGTTTGACTAAATATTAAAAAGAAATATTTCCGAAAAATTTTCTTCTTTCTCTTAATCCCACGTTTCTTAATTTTTATATTGTCATTTATTCTAATTTTTGTTATTTTTAACTTTATCTTACACATATATATGTAGTTGAGAAAGTATTACTTTTGGGTCGCATTTTTGAACATGAATTTTTTGTTTTATTTAAGCGTTTTGAGGTCCCCTGAATCTGAAAGTCATGTTTTTAGCGGTTGGTCTATCTGCGTGTGTGTCTGTTATCAGCCTATTTCGAGAAGAAATAGTAGCAGAAATCTAAAGTCGTGTGAGTGACAAATCAGATTATTTTTTTTTTATGTCATACACTTATATAATTACATTAAATTTTTTTTCCTCATTGATTTATATACTACATTAAATAAATATTTGCTGCATACATTCCACTAAAAGTTATTTTCAATTTGTAAGCAATAAACAGAGGGAAATATAAACATTTCATATCAAAAAGTACGTATTAGATATGAAAAAATAAAGATATGCTTGTTTCTTTTACCAATACAATTTAATGCTTCACTGAGAATGTCAAAAAAGTTTACTGGAAACGTGACTTAGTTCCCTACAGGATTGAATCCTCTCCTGAGTACAACAATATTAGATAAATCCTGATTACATTGCTTGATACTTTCCGGTAGGAAAAAGATGTTGTGACAAATCCTTAATTATCATCAAAATAGAAAAGGCTGTTTTTTACATAGTAGAATAGCAGATAATGTCTGACATGATTTCTTTTTTAGTACAATTTGCATAAAAGAAAAAAAAAATGATATTTCATTTTATAGCTATTCAACTTATATAATTAAAAATAACATCTTGTGCGATATCAAAGATTTTCTTATCATAAAAATATATTGCTTAGTTTCAGAGGTCAAACATCCCACCTATATTTTCAAAACATTTTGAGATAAGTGAAGTTTCCCTTTTTTTTCCTACCGCTATTTTCATACTGAAATCTTTACCGTATTTTTATATTAATGTCTCTAGATTAAACAAAAACAAATTACTGTATAGAAAAGTGGAAACATAAAATGGCGGAACATTCTCATCTTTCAATACATCCTGAAAAGTGAGTAGAATATGTACGACCATTGGTAGAATATTTACGTACATATTTATGTACACACCTTCTTCTAAAACGGAAAGTTGTCCCTTCCTTTTTGATTAGGACGTATGAGGCTATACTGCATTTTAGTAACACACAGACAATAGGTTATAAAACCTTACTTTCATGCCCAGTCTTCAGTAGGTAACCTGATGCCTTCATCACATCATTCATCACTTGATGTCTTCCTTCACCACCCAGTGTCCTCATTGGGGGAAGGGGGGGGGGGTATTTGTTCTGTTTCTGATTTGAATTAAAACTCTTAATAAAATTTATTTGTTTGATATTCTCCTTTCCTTTAATTTTTGCTTTCAGATTATTAGTAGCACTCCGATATCGTAAAAGACATCTAGAGCAGCAAGTCGTTATTACACGTAAAGAAAAAAGTCAAAAGAGTTAATATTTAATAAATATTACAAAGACACAGAGATTTTCACAAGTGCTTAGTCGGCTGGATTTTAATCCGGTCCAATTGGTATGTGTTGTAAAACTCTCATCATTTTAGCTATCCAACAATTTCCATTACGTAGCATTAAAGTAATTAATTTATCCTAACTTTTGTTGCTGGTTATGAAAGAGCGGCAAAATGTGCTGCTTTTCTTTTTCTATATCATTGCATAGATCTGAAGATCTTAGGACATTAGACTCCATTTAAACAAGAACGCGAAATCCTGTGGTACGCATTGATTATTAACACTTTCCAAATATACGTACTTGTTGTACTGTATTACTTCCAATACTCTTTGCCTACGTAATCACACAACGGACAGACAGTAGTTCTGAAAGGCATACAGATATACTAATTGAATTCCTAATCATTCTTAAATATTGTTGGAAAATGTTATAAATGCTTAACACCAAAAACAACGTTGCCTTTATATTCTAATTGCAGTCCATAATGTACCTAAATATTTTAGTGTAGCCCTGTAAATTTGAAGGATAATAAAATCATATTCCATACAAAATGTTATTTTAGCATATTAAAAATCAATGTCAATTCCTTTAAATGTAATTTATAAAAATCTCTGTCCTAAAATGCAATGCATTGATATTTTTTTTTTTGGGGGGGGGGGTTTCATTGTACACAAACCAGTTGCACAGAACCTATTAATGGCATTTAAAATAGGTAACATCCCACAGTGAATCTGAATAACATATATAATTTTGTAAAAAATCTGTAATTATTTACGAACGCTGGAGTGGCCAGATAGACATAGAGACAGAAGGACAGACGGACAGGTAAATACTTAAATTGAAATCGTATTCCCACTTAAAAAAAGTTTTAAAATGTTATAACTCGTATTGTAAACGAAAATGCAATTTCAGCAAATTTGCAATAAAAGCCTTGAATGTAACTGAATATATTTGTGGGGCCCTGTAAATCTTATTCTAATCGTACTACATTCTGGAGACTATTTCCGAATTTGTGTTTTTCTAGATCTACACCCTGAATACGGAAGATGAGCTTTCAGTTGTTTATATATATATATATATATCTGTCGTAATTATAAGTTATAAAAAATAAATTATGGAACTTGAAATTTAATATTTTATGATTATTTGAGGATGGTACTTTAAAATTTCATCTAAGATTGATATTTTTTTAGGATAAGTGAGTGAAAATTTTCTCTGAACACTGTAAAAAATAGTTTCTTAAAAATAAATATATATTGTCTCAAGATAGTTCCGAAACAATATATACTTAAATTTGAAAACCCATGTACTCATTTTTGAGTATATTGACATGCTCAAAAATGGGATTGACCAATAAGAATCCCAATATCCCCATGTTTGACATATCAATATACTCAAATATGAGTACATGCGTTTTCAAATGAAAGTATATATTGTTTCGGAACTATTTTGAGAAAATATGTACTTAATTTTAAGAAACTATTTTTAACAGTGAATAAATAAAAGTATACTTAATAAAATAATAAGCCTAAATGATTAATGAATTTATTAATAATTAAGTTGGGGGTTCAGAAAACGGTAGCCCCTTTAAACAAAAATATTAATATAGAGAAAACGATTTTCAAACTATCAAGATGAAAGAAAATAGTATGAGTGACGAACCAGATGACTAAGTAACATTCATGTTTAATATGTTTTTGTTGGAAAGGTTCTCAAACATTCATTTTTTAAATAGAATAGTAAATACAATAAAATTTTTAATTTTATAAACAAGAAAGTTATAAATATAATATATATATTGCAAAAAAGAATGCGGAACGGAATTAAATACATTTCGCTGAAATTCAGATCGAAATATTCCAATCCATTCATATAAGATAATTTTCCTAATTTTGTTTGGAGATTTATATTTTTGTGGAATTACAAACGGAATATCTGCATCACGCAGGAGATTTTATTCCGAGTTATGGGCTGGGATTGCGGTGCCTCGTTCTTAAGTCTTATCTTAAATGTTACGAACTTGCGTAGATGGGCGTGGTTAAGAACGATCTTAACTTGGTATTGCAGTGCCTCAAGCGTAAGTCCTCCGCGTGTCCTCGTAAGAGAAAGTCAGCCAGCCAATGGGAGACGCAGAGTGAGTTATGTTGTGATTGCGCGCGCATCCAGTTACGATTCGACGTAAGATAGCTCTGAGGTTGTCGTAAGATAGTGAGGCACTGCAATACGACTTGCGTTTTGTTTACATCTTAAGACAGAGTTTGTGCGTAAGATAGTGCTGAGCGAGGCACCGCAATCCCAGCCATGGACGAATACGGCCCATTATAATATATGATGATATTTTGTACAGTAGGGCAAGCTAAGAGTAAATAGGTATGATATTAAGAGAAGAAGGCACCAAATACGATGTAAAAAATAATAGAAGCGACAATGAAATTTATTGTAAGCTGAAAAAATTATCGTTGAAATTTACGACCCGAAATGTGGAAAATTATTAGGAATGATAGAGCAGTGAGTTGCAGATATTTGTGATAGCAGTAGCAAAAATTAGCGATTGAAAATGTAATGGTAATAAAATATAATAGTAACTCAGTAAAACTTAAAATATAAAAATAAGCAAAACATGAGTTAAAATACCCTAAAAAACGATTCAAAACAAGAAAAAATTAGAGAGATTACTGATCAGACTGCTTATTCCTCCTCTCTGAAATAATCTCTGGGATGATCTGTTGGATGGTCGGCATGTGATCCAGTCTGCAGCGTCGGATTCTTGAGAATTCAGGAGCCTTTCTTTGATGTAATACCTCTTCAGCCCAATGTTTAAGAATTTATGCGCCCTACTCAAGTGTGGCCCTGCTTCAGCCCTCGTGTTCCCAAAGGCGACGTAATCCTACTTCCCTTTTGCGCCCTATTCTAAAGTTTTTTTCAAATAATCCTGAACCCATCTCTGATGGTAAGAAATACTTATCCAAGTTCTCAAAAAAAAAAAACTTTTTTTAATAATAGAATATTAAATTGATACTCCTAATTACATTTATTATATTAGATTAAATAAATTAATTAATAAATATGTGGGAAATTAAATATGCATTAAAAATTATATAAGTATTTTTAAATAATGATAATTTAACAGGAAGAAAAAAATATTTACTGTGTCCGTTTTTATCGATTAAGACTCTGAACCCAGGTATAGAATTACAACACACAACACAGTTCATGTGCACTAATTGAAAAAAAAAAAAAATACTTGAAAACTTTTCTCTTTTTGCAATCACCGATTTCATCATTAAAAAAGCAAATTTTCAAATAGGTTTTGTTACGTCGTAATCGAAGTAAAATTTAGGACTAATAGATGTATTAGTTTAAAAAAAGCCATTCTTAGGAAAGTTTTAATTTTCAAAAGTTTTTAAAAAATGACAAGGATAAGGCAAATTAATACCACGAACAGTATTAATTTTAAAATAAAACACACAAAAATATCGTAATGAGTTAAATGTCAAAGTAATTGCATGTAAAAAAATTATTGGTGAGATGGTTTTTAACATGATATATCTATTTATCTATCTATATATTTTTTTTTCTTTTCTGTTTTAGCTAGAAATTTTGGTCTAAGCGGCCACGTTGCTCATTCAAGCGGGCTGACCGTAAGTTAAAAAAAACAATCTTTAGAAAATCAATTTTTATTATGTTTAGAATTTAGAAGGGATTCAGAAAAAGTGTTTTAAGCATAATTTCTTTAAAAATAATACAGCGACGTGTAAACAAAGCAAATTAAATATTTTACTCCCTCACCCCCCTCCCCCGAAAAAAAAAAAAAAAAAAAAAAAAAAAAAAAAAAAAAAACAGACCTTCATTTGGTTATAAAAATTTTAAGAATACTCAGTTAATCATAGATGCTCCAGGGGTTTTCTCTGATGAATAAAGTTTAATTTATTTATAGATGACAGAAACAAGCCTGCCGGACGATAAAAATGCGACCAACATAAAAATTGTACTGTCAAAATAATAACATGTCCCCTGTACATTATGGTATGAGCAGTGCATATCTTTTCAAATAGTCGGGCAAATTTTAACACTCAAGGGATCAAATAATTCGAAAAAAAAAAACACGACCATTACAAAAGTGGGTGCCTACCTGACTATTTTGGAAGTTCCTCAGACTTTTCCGCAATCAATATTCAAAATAATACAGCGACTTTTCCACACGAAATCTCTGTTACTTTTATTTCATTCAAACTGTTAAAATTGCGTATTCGTCCTCATGAGCATCTATAATTCTGTAAGTAATCATTAATTTCTTGACTTTAGGTTAAATCGTACGGAGAATATCGTAGAATTTCTCTTTACCAGAACTGAAAACAGTCGCAGAGTGTAATAAAGCAAATTTCTAGATTCAAATTGTACATAGTTATCAGTTTATTGCTTTGGTATTATGAAACATGACAGTTTTATTTGTTTCAATAATTAGTGTTGACTTTTGTAACGAGTTATTACAAATCAAAAAGGTATAATTCATTTTTTCTGCAGTGCGTTTATTTTTCTTTTTGTGCTTTAGTGTATCTGTAAATAAAACAGGTATTAGAGAGAAAATGCAAAGTACTTGATAGCATAAATATAATATATATAGATAGCATATATATATATATATATATAACTTCATATCTTTTTGTGAAAAAAAAAATGAATTTATAAGTAATTTTATACCGTTCTTCTAACTTAATAGTTTTTCTAGACAAATATGTAACTTTTATAAGAGTTTCTCCACGAGTTTCAATTCAACTAAATTATTAGTAATATATATATATATATATATATATATATATATATACGTATTTTTCAATAGACTATAAATTCCTTATCTATACTTGAACCTGATTCCTATAATAAAGAAATAAAAAGTATGATACCAAATAAAATTTTAAGGTTGTTTCAAATTCCAAATGTGTTACTAAAGTAAAGGGAGAATACTTTCAGTATATTAAGTAATTTTAAACCACATAGCAAATATTTTATTTTTCATTTCAGAATTACTTTTTATTAAAAAAAAAATATATTAATAAGTAGTACAAGTTTTTAAAAGTCAGAAAAGCAAAAGAAGTTTCTTGAAATATTTTGATAAAATATAGAAGAATTCTTTTTTTAAACATAAATACATAGGATATAAACATGTAAAAGTATTTGTATTAAAAATTTTAAAATTTTACCTTACGCATGTTGTATAAGGACCGCTTAAACAGTTTTTGAAAATAATTTTTTAAAAGTGATAGAAAACTCAAAAATTAAATTTTATATTTCTATAGGAAGTTACACGATCTACCAATAAATATTTAGACACTTTGTCAAATATATGATAAAATTCTTTAGAAATCATCTTGAAACTTTGGTAGTGTACAGAACATGCTTTTTCCTCATATATATGAGCAAAAGTCGTGTCCTGAAGAGGTAAAGGGAACCAGTAAAAAATTAAACAAAAATAAAAATATTTTGGATAATCCTGTAAAAAGTAATACTTTTAATGCGTTTTGGCTAAAGCATGTAATTATGAGGATTATTCTTATTATCTATAAAACAATTTATGAGGCTACCACATATATTCATGGAGATATGACTTAAAAAAAATCACTTTTTAAAATTATTTTTAAATTATATTTAAATTATTTTATTTTCAAAATTAGTTTTTTTCAAAAGGACTCATCAACACCATCAAAACGAATGGTTGTGCCATAGATCTAAAGTTTTCGTTTCTTTTCATTAATATATATATATATATATATATATATATATATGAAATAAAAGCATTTACATAGATGTCTTTCTTTCGATATTTATTTTTATGTTTATCTTACATGAAAATCATCTGTATTCTTCACACTGTAAAAAAAAAAAAAAAAAAAAAAAAAAAATGTAAAATTACAACGAATATCCCTCATCTTGTGATGTGATAAAATCAAGCAGTCGAGTTGTAAAAAATTTTCAAGCAGAACGTGCTATTTTCTTACATTCTTTAAGACATCAAACAGTCATGTGACACAGATACGCTAATGAGCTTAAACACAAACTGAAACTTTTAAATGTTTATTACGACTTCCGCTATGATAAACGGTAAACGAAAAAATGGCGGATCGAAACCTTGATTAGAATTCACTTTAGATCCAAAGACAAAGAAGTAAGTTATAATTGTTTAAATTTTGATTTTATTTCTTCTCTTTTTTTAATTACGACAATATAAGTTTCATAAGGATCTACGTTTTATTAATGAAATCTAATTTTAATTAAAAGCTCTCTCTCGTGAAACTCCATTTTGAATTATAAGTAGTAAAAGTTACAACATAGTAATTATTTCCTCCCGGAATAAAACTATTAAAAAGGATTTAAATTACTATTACTTACTGGGGGAAAAATGATTATGTCATTCAAAATAAGAACATTATTTGATAAATACTTAATATGAAACTTTTGTGCAATTTTTAGCATTTCATTACAATTTATTTCTCTTTCTTTAAATTTCAAGTTTCCTTTATTTTATGCATCATGATTACATTTTTATTTTTTAAATTTTGCTTGTTTTTTAAGATAATTTCGATGTAGTTTATGACGCAGAACGTATTGATAAAGTTATTATTATTATTATTATTAGTATTATTATCTTCTTTATTTTGCAAAATTAACTTGTTTGCTAAAATTGTATAGATATATGTATTCTGCAAAATATAGTTTAATAAAGCATTGAAAACTGTCATTTTAATTTCTATACGTTCTAAAAAATATCAATGTAGTTATAATTATTTGATGTACTTATACTTCTGATTTGGCTAATTTAATATTTCTTTAGCGGATGAAAAATTGATACTTAAGTATTTTTAAAACAGATTCAGCAATATAAGACTTTTTTTTTTTTTTTTTTTTAAATGGTTAAACATTTTATTTTAAAGAAATTGTTACTGGATTACAATTCAAATATTTCTTTACAAAAAAAAAAAATTAATGAAAGTTATTATACGTATTATATTTCCTATTAAAAGTGCATAACATCTTGAAACCTATATTGACAGAATAAAAAAGATGAAATGAATAAAACAAATTAAAACAAATATAACTTTAAAATAATTAAAACATAAACACATATAGCTTAAAATAAATAGATAAAAGAAAGTAAAATGAAAACTAATAAAATCTTTTTTTTCCGAATGAAAAAAACAAATACAACACAGTGTGATGTAAAATTACAACACCCACTTTGAAAAATCAAGCACTTTTTTATTTACAACAAACTTGAAATTTACCGCCCATTGTAATGTAATCTAGCATGTTCATTTTTTACAATGCATGGGAATTTTTTTTAATGAATAATTTGTACTGCATGAATTTTGTATAGAAAAATATAGGAAAAAGCTTTGTGATGCCACAATATACTAGATTTTAGGTATAATTGCCAGCCATGATGTCACTCGCTACTACACCCCGCGACAAAGGATAGGTACAAAGGTTTTGTTTCTTTGATTTTTCATAAAATAACATTATCTAAATTGTGCTTATCATTTATTATTATCATAAAATAACAGTATTCCCGGACTAATTTTTGTTTTAATACTAATTTAGAAAAATTTTAAGACTAAATTTTTTCTAATTTAAGACTACACACCGTGACAAAAAGATAGGAACAAAGGGGTATTTTTTTTTAATTTTTGAATATGGTTATTTCGAATATGATTCAAATATTTAATATGTTTTTGATATGATAATATTTTGATATGATAATAAATGATCAGCACAATGTAGATAATGCTATTTTATGAAAAATTAAAAAAAACCTTTGTTCCTATCTTTTTGTCGCGCAGTGTAGTCTTAAATTAGAAAAATTTAGTCTTAAAACTTTTCTAAATTAGTCTTAAAATAAAAATTAGTCCAGGAATAGTGTTATTTTATGATGATAATAATAAAGATAAGCAATATTTTGATAATGTTTTTATGAAAAATTCCTTTATACCTATATTTTTGCCGCGGGGTGTATATATCGATTTCAAATCTATATATTTATGTGAGATAAGTTAAAAAGCATTTATTTATATAGGCGCCGTCAATAGTCGAAATTGGTTTTCTTCCGATATTTATTGTGCAATTTTTTTTTTTTTAATGAAAATCTTCTGCATTCCTGAAATACTTTATTAAATAAATTGTACTGCGAGAATGTGTATAGAAAAATATTACGAAAAGTTTTGTGATGGACACAACATACTAGTTTTTAGATATTACCAGCCATGATGTCACTCGCCACTATATATTGATTTCAAATCTATATATTTATGTGAGATAAGTTAAAAAGCATTTATTTACATAGACGTCGACAATAGGTTTGAAATTGGCTTTCTTCCGATATTTATTGTGCAATTTTTTTAGATGAAAATCGTCTGCATTCCTAGTGGGAAATACGTTTAATAAATAAATTGTACTGCGAGAATGTGTATAGAAAAATATTGGGAAAAGTTTTGTGATGGCCACAACATGCTAGTTTTTAGATATTACCCAGCCATGATGTCACTCGCCACTATATATTGATTTCAAATCCCTTTATTTATGTGAGATAAAATAAAAAACATTTATTTACATAGACGTCGACAATAGGTTTGAAATTGGCTTTCTTCCGATATTTATTGTGCAATTTTTTTAGATGAAAATCGTCTGCATTCCTAGTGGGAAATACGTTTAATAAATAAATTGTACTGCGAGAATGTGTATAGAAAAATATTGGGAAAAGTTTTGTGATGGCCGCAACATACTAGTTTTTAGATATTACCAGCCATGATGTCACTCGCCATTATATATTGATTTCAAATCCCTTTATTTATGTGAGATAAAATACAAAAACATTTATTTACATAGACGTCGACAATAGGTTTGAAATTGGCTTTCTTCCGATATTTATTGTGCAATTTTTTTAGATGAAAATCGTCTGCATTCCTAGTGGGAAATACGTTTAATAAATAAATTGTACTGCGAGAATGTGTATAGAAAAATATTGGGAAAAGTTTTGTGATGGCCACAACATACTAGTTTTTAGATATTACCAGCCATGATGTCACTCGCCATTATATATTGATTTCAAATCCCTTTATTTATGTGAGATAAAATAAAAAACATTTATTTACATAGACGTTGACAATAGGTTTGAAATTGGCTTTCTTCCGATATTTATTGTTGTAATTTTTTAGATGAAAATCGTCTGCATTCCCAGTGGGAAATACTTTTAATAAATAAGTTGTACTGCGGGAATGTGTACAGAAAAATATTGGGGAAAAAGTTTTGTGATGGCCACAACATACTAGTTTTAGATGTAATTGCCAGCCATGATGTCACTCGTCATTATATATCGATTTGAAATCTATATATTTATGTGAGATAAAATAAAAAGCACTTACTTACATAGGCGTCGTCAGTGCGTTCGAAATTTGCTTACTTTCGATATTTATTGTTGTAATTTTTAGATGAAAATCGTCTGCATTCCTAATCGGAAATAAATTTAATAAATAATTTATACTGCGTGAATTTTGTATAGAAAAATATAGGAAAAAGATTTGTGATGCCACAACGTACTAGATTTAGATGTAATTTCCATAGATATAGTAATAAGACATAGATTGATCAGCGAGGCCAAAAAAGTGATGCCTTTTTTTTTCGGGAAAAGACGGCCATTTTACTCTCTTGTGGATGTCTTTCCCCGACTGAATATACACGGGAATACACACAGATAATTTAGCAAATAAAATTTATGAATAATTTATGTACTAAAGATGAATGAAAAAACTCCAGATACTCATTTTTCTTTCTCTCTTTTCTTCTTCTTTTCTTTTTCTTTTCTTCTTCTTCTTCCCTTTTTTTTTTTTTTTTTTTGTATGGAATTTAAAGAACATTTAAAGAAATTTATCGTTTCTGTCTACTATTTCTGTCTGGTTAGAAGTTTTTATGGTCGAAAAAACTATTGGACTTATCCTCATCTTTTGAGATATAAGAGTTAACCCTTTAATTGCCAATCGCAATGCAGTCGGACACTTTTGTTACCGACTGTATAGAGTCGAAATTTATGTTTACTCGGAAATGGTTATAAAGATCTTAATAAAAGTTTGGGATGAGTGCTTTTTAGAGACCTAAAACAATTGGAACATCCTTAGCATCAAGAAAATTAGTGTTAACCCTTTAACTGCCAATCGCAACATGTAGTAGAAATTGAGTTTAATCAGAAATGGATATAACGATTTTGTTTAAAGTTTGGAGGTTTTTTTTTTTTTTTTTTTTTTTTTTTTTTTTTTTTTTTTAAGAACTAAAACGTTTGGACATATCCTCATCTTCAGAAAAAATTGTGTTAACCCTTTAACGGCCTGTCGCAACATGTAATAGAAATTAGGTTTACTCGGAAATGGCTATAACGATTTTTATAAAAGTTTGGGATTAAGTGTTCTTTTGAGAGATAAAGCGAATGGACATATACTTATCTTCAGGAAAATTTGAGTTAACCCTTTAACGGCCAGTCACAACATATAATAGAAATTAGGTTTACTCGGAAATGTATGTAACGTTTTTTATAAAAGTTTGAGATTAAGTGTTCTTTAGAGAGATAAAGCGATTGGACATATCCTCATCTTCAGGAAAATTCGCGTTAACCCTTTAACGTCCAGTCGCAACACATAATAGAAATTAAGTTAGTATTATCCGTAGTATTATTGAATAACATATATACCATTTTGAAGATAGTTTGAAATTATTTACTGCAGTTAGAGCACGGACAGGTGGGCAAGCAGACAGGCAGAAAAACTAATTAATGTCATAATGTTTTCTTAAACCTTGTTCGAAACTGTAAGAAACGCTTAACACAACTAAAAATGTAATTCTAGTAATTTCGATTTATAGCCCCTAATATGAACGAAATTCGACCAAACTTGTTTTCAGTTGGATCTTGACCTAAACTGGTGCTGATTAGATTTGGGAATCAATCGCTTAACAGGTGGCGCTGCCATCCTATTTTTTTTTTCCTTTTCTAAGTACTTAACATGACAGTATAGGACAAAATTTCATATAAATGTATATAATGTGAGTTATTTTTAACGCATGAATGTAAAATTTATATGAATTATTGATAATAGTAGTAATAAACTTGAAAAAAAATATGTGTGCATGTAGGAGCAATGCTTTCCTCCTGGGAAGGAAGTGCTCTTCCCCCGGGGCCTGTGTAAATTTTCAATGTGGATATTTTAGAAAGAACTCGTCAATATTTCTAAAACGAATGGTTGAACCATACATCTGTATTAATTTTAAACGAAGCTACCGATTTCTTTTATTTTTAATGTTATATAGACTGTATATATATATATATATACAGTCGAACCTCGTTAACGTGAATTACTTTTAACATGAACTGTTACCGCAATCTCCGTCAAAATGAAGATTACTTTAGTTATATGACGATCAGTTACTGATAGCATGAACTACTGATAAGGTGAACAGATTTTTGATCCCCCTTGAGATTTACGTTAACAAGATTCGACTGTATATCTTTTCATGTCTGCACAAAAATGATTTTTTTCAGCATTTATTATTATACTACTTTAAGAAAAAAATCGTCTGCAATCATCATGGAAAATATCTTTAATAAATTATTACTTAATAAATAATTTGTATTGAATAAATCTGTATAGGATTAAATAGAGAAGAAAGTCTTGTGGTAATACTAGTTATAATATATTAAAACAAGCGGGTTTTACCTCTGCCACTGCTAACTACATTTAAAAGAATTTTGAAAATTCGATATTACTTACTAATATAAAAACTTAAAAAATATTAAAATTTAAAAAAAAGTATTTCATTAAAAATCAAAACAGTATTTAAACCATAATAATAACAAAGCAACTGATTATAAAGAATAATATTTTTCTTAAATTAGTTAAATTTAACTTACTTATGAAAACTTATTCCACTTCCTTTCATGAATTTATTTCTACAATTATAAGCCGCGCAGTGTTTCGGCATTTTCAATACATATCAACCATGTCTTATTACTATATCTATGATATCAACATTCTATTCCATTGTTGTTTTCGAGTTTTATACTCTCTCATCATGGCTGATGCCAAAAACTTTTTCGGCATCAAAAATCTTTGCACGTTAACATGGGGATGATAGATCTATGTATATTGCTATATCTATGGTAATTTACAGCCATGATGTCATTCGCCACAATATATCGAATTCAAATCTATATATTTATGTAAGATAAAATAAAAAACAACAAATTTTTGTTTAGTTTTTTAAGAAAATGTTTTAATATTTCTATCTTGAGAGGAAAAAATGTAACAGAATCCTAAAATTGAAACAACAAAAAAAAAAAAATCTTTTCAAAGTTTATTGCAAAATTGTTGTAGAATCTTTATGAAAGTCTATAATTATATAAAAAATATATGATTTTGTTTTCCGTTTCTAACTAATGTATGTATAAAGATTTATGTTATATAGATACTTTTTCATTTGTAATTTATTATTTTTACATTTGATAAAGATATAGAAATTTAGTCTTCATTCAACAAGTTTATGTGTTCTCTATCATGCGAATACATAAAATCCGTGTCCCAAAAATAGATTTCTAATCGATTTCTCCATTTCATATGCGATACGTCGTACTTGTATTAGAAAGTAGTTTTGTTCATCCCTTCTCTTTACATAAATATTAATGAACATGGAAAAATTCTTTCTTCTTGCGGCACTTATGTTAATCACGATCGAACATGTTCAAGAAACAAACGACATGCTTAAAATTTTATAAAGTTATTTTATAAAATGTTTTATAAAGTATGTTAATATTTCAATTGTATACTTTGAGACGAGATATTTACATATAAATTTTTCGGAATAAATATTGATAAGAATACTTTTATGTAAACTAAAATGAAAATTTAATTAAAGAATAGTTTATGAGAAATAAACAAAAGAAATTCAAATTCAAATTATATGAATTATATAATTTCATTAATAAGACAGCAAATTAAATTTTATTAAAAAATGTAGATCATCATCTTAATCTACAACGTGCCCCTTAAGTTTGTAGAGATTTTACAAATTCATAAAAATTGAAGGAATTTGTAGAATTGAATGCGATTTGTGGAAAAGATATTATTATGAAGGGTTATCATTTAAGTATCGAAAAAAAAAAGTTAAATGTTTCGTCAATAGAGGGCACTGCATGGAGAGAGAAATATACAAATCAGAAATCTGAAAATTGCACGGCGTTACAATTAACACAGTTTATTTCTTACTTTGCCTCATACATGTTCATACAGGAAGTTTTAATTGCGATACTGACTTGTTGAATAAAGAGTTATAGGTGAAAATATTCTCCCTCAGGTAAGAACTGCTGACTTAAGCTGCAGTTAGCGACGTTCTCACTCGTTTCCAAATTGCATATGGTAGTGAAGGCGGACGTATAAAGGAAAACTTGTTTGCCTGTAAACATTTGCGTGCAAATGAATATAGTTTTTCATGGAAATGTTTAACTTGCTCACGTACAACGCCTTCTATCGACAACAATTTCAACTATAAATTTTCTTTTTAATAAATTAAATAAATAAATAAATAAATTCTCCCTTCACAGTAACAATGTTTTCGTAAACTGCGTTTAATTCTACCAATCCCTCTAACCC
This sequence comes from Salticus scenicus, assembly GCA_963930645.1. Lineage (NCBI taxonomy): Eukaryota > Metazoa > Arthropoda > Arachnida > Araneae > Salticidae > Salticus > Salticus scenicus. Next base: position 152,624,320 of record OZ005662.1, read on the forward strand.
TTATTTCACCATCGTCCTAAAAATAGGACACCATGCTTAAGTGGTATTTACATAAATTACCCATGCGCGCTGCGCGCGCACGTTTGAGGATATACGTGCGCTGTACACGCATATTCCTTCTCAACTCAAACTTTTATTAAGAAAATTAAATTTAAAAAAAATCTTTTATCATCGGGTAAAAACTCGCACCGGGTCCCAAACCCATGCGCGCTGCGCGCCTATTCCTTCCCCACCGTTCCAGCCCCTCCTAATTAACTTGCATATACCAATTTTGAACGGTCTTACTCAATTAGCTGAGATGCAAAAAAAACCTGATCAGGACACTTTAAATTGTAAATCAGGTGAAATCTCGAATTCCACTTTCGATAATGTAAAAGAACTTTAAAATATCTTTCGAACGATGTATTAAAAATAATTTAATCATAATTAGAATATGAAATATTGAAATTAAAAATATTACAGCGCCATCTGGCGGTAGAAATTTCTGTAATCTATTGTTCCATTCCAGATCAACAAAGCTTTCAAATGATGTATTACTCATGAAATTATTTTAATTAGTAGATGAGATACAAAAGAAAACCTAATCAGGACACCTCAAAACGTGTAAATCGGGTGAAATCTCGAATTCCATTTTCGATAATGCAAAAGTACTTTAAAATGTGTATCAACTGAAATAAACTTTCAAATGATGTATTACTTATGAATTTTTTTAATTAATAATTGAGATACAAAAAAAAAACTGATTCAGGGCACCTCAAAACGTGTAAATCTGGTGAAAACTTTCAATAATTTAAAAGAACTTTAAAATATCTTTCGAATGCTGTATTAAAAATAATTTAATCATAATTAGAAATTGAAATATTGAAATTTTAAAATATTACAGCGCCATCTGGCGGTACAAATTTCTGTATTCCACTGTTCGAAAAGCTTTCTAATGATGCATTACTTACGAAATTATTTTAATTAGTAGCTGAGATACAAAAGAAAACTAATTCAGGAGACCTCAAAACGTGTAAATCTGGTGAAAACTGTCGATAATATAAAAGAACTTTAAAATATCTTTCGAATGATGCATTAAAAATAATTTAATCATAATTAGAAATTGAAATATTGAAATTTGAATGTATTACAGCGCCATCTGGCGGTAGAAATTTCTGTAATCCACTGTTCGATTCCAAATCAAAAAAAGCTTTCTAATGATCCATTACTTATAAAATTATTTTAATTAGTAGCTGAGATAAAAAAAAAACCTAATCAGGACACCTCAAAACGTGTAAATCGGGTGAAATCTCGAATTCCATTTTCGATAATGTAAAAGTACTTTAAAATGTGTATCAAGTCAACAAAGCTTTCAAATGATGTATTACTTATGAAATTTTTTTAAATTAATTTCTGAGATATAAAAGAAAACTGATTCAGGACACCTCAAAACGTGTAAATCTGGTGAAAACTTTCGATAATTTAAAAGAACTTTAAATATCTTTCGAATGATGTATTCAAAATAATTTAATCATAATTAGAAATTGAAATAATGAAATATTGAAATTATAACAAATAATTAGCAATAAATTAAAATTGCGACTATAATTTGAGATTTAAACTATCCTATCTCTCAAGTTGGATCGAACTGCACATGGTGTGCGAATTTTATTATAATCGGTTAAGTGGTTTAGGAGTCCATTGAGGACAAACATTGTGACACGAGATTTATATATATTAAGACTAGCAGACCCGGCCACGCGTTGCTGTGACTAAGTTATACGTTGAATTATACGGCTGTAAACTATTTAGTACAGTTAAATTATTATTTACGAACAAAGACGAAAACGTTGTAGCCGATGTAAAAACCCACAGGGTTGAGATTTGAAACTTAGGTCAAAATTTGGAAGCGATTGATAAAAATTTTCGTAGTGTTGATATTAAGCACAAATTAATTTTATTGTAGGGTCCTATAAATTTTAATGGAGAAGTGATATATATTATTTCTAATGCTACTTTGGATAAAATTGCTAAAATGACTAATATATAAATTAAATTCTATTAAAATTCTATTAAAATAAAAGTATAAAAGAAACAGACGATTTTAAAATCAATTTTTATGGAGGAGTGAAATATAATATATGCTATAATGGATAATTTTACTATTAAATGACCTCATCATTTTAAATATTTTAAAGAGGGCAACAGCTGTAGTTATAAAAGGGAAAACAATAAGGCTAAACCAGAAAAATAAGTAAATTTGATAAATATTTTAAAACTTTAAAATTGGAAATCTTATGAAATATTGGACATTTAAAGTAAATACATGTATCATTTTAAATACAAAAAGATTTTGGAAAAGTTTAGTGTATTTTAACGAAGTGATGAGAAGTTTTTGAGTATGTTAAAATTTTAATAGTAAATTCAAGTCAATAAAGATGGGAAACATTGAGGATTAAGATAAGAATAATTATAAGATTTAAAAAAAAAAAAAAAAAAAAAAAAAAAAAAAACTTTTTATATACCATGCTTTTAAATTTTAATATACTAATAATATACAAATTAAAAGGAAAATGATAAATATTCTATCATAGTTTGAAGTCAAATTTGTTTTCAAATGTCTAAATAAAATATCTGATGTAAGATACTAATATTTTGCAGCGGAATAGATTTCATTTCTGTCATCCTTGGCGAAAAAAAAAGAATATCTCCAAATTATCTGGCGAAAATATTTAATTCCTTTCAAAAATCATGGTTATTTTAACAACTTATATTAAAAGAGTAATGAATAATATGAAACAATATTTCGTACAATACATATTACATGTCATACATACGTACAATGAATAATACATATTACATTTCGTACAATGCATACATCTGGCATGTATATTTTCGTGTTACGCTTTTGATCGCCAAATAATAATAATAATAATAAAAAAAGCCAAGGGCGACAGAGTTTAAAAATTTAAAATTAAAATTTTGTCAATTTGACAGCAAAATAATTCAATCTAACACCCGCGATAACTAATACATATCTATACCCAAATATAAGGATTAAAATCGGGAAATAAATTTCCTCGATTTTTAATAATTTCTTACAAAAAATCCAGTGGGCAATTAACATAGGAAATCTTTTTCTTGGCTGCACAGACGGTCAGTGAGTCACACTTCGCTTGCGTATAGAACTCATAGATATAGTATAGCATATATAGTATAGAGTGATCATTGGGGAGAAAAAAGTTATTCCTTTTCATTTGGGAAAAGACGACGTTTTTACCAAAATATGGCCGTCTTTCCCCGAGTGAATACACACGGGAATACATACTAATATTTTAGCAAATAAAATTTATGAATTGCTAAAGGGGAATGGAAGACTCCAGATACAGTTTCAAATTCATATTTCTTTCTTTCTTTTCTTTTTTTTTTTTTTTTTTTTTTTTTCAATACCACTTAATGGCTGTTTCCAAAGCTTTTATTTTTTATCTTTTTTCGGCATCAAAAATCTTTCTACGATAACATGGGGATGAGAGATCTATATATATTACTATATCTATGATAGAACTACATTAGCACTTTATCAATGTGTATAAAATCTTTAAATTGATTATGACGTCAATTTTCGTGAGATGCATAATTTAACTTTTTATAATTTTTTAACGTTCACGTTTGATTAAATGTATTTATTTTTATGTCGAAAGAAAATGAACTCGTATTTTTTTTTTTTTTTTTTTTTTTTTTTGGCAACAATTAAATTAATGGAACTCACAGATATTTTGGAGCAACTTTAATAAAGGTCTATAATTAACAAATAATTGCAATAAAACAATATTGTGACAATAAATTGAGATAAAAACTATCCTATCTCTCAAGTTGGATCAAACTGCACACAGTGTGCAAAATTTCATCAAAATCAGTTCCTTAGTTTAGGAGTTTACCCCGGACAAACATCGTGACACGTAATTTATATATATATACAGATTAAATTATAAAGTTTTGATCAATGAAGCACAAATAAGTAAAAAACAGGATTAATTTCACTGTATTATCTTCATTATAATATGAATTCAATTTACACTTCAGTCTAAGTAACACGTGGCCGGCTATGCTAACACCAAAAATTTAAAAAGTGGAAATAATTGAATTATACGAAATTTATTAATAGGTTAAAAAGTTGAAGATTCTTTGTGTAGATGGCAGCACCAAATATATTTCAGCTTTCATTTCAACCCAGTCGAAAGGTATCGACATCTGTTAGAATCATTTGGAGTTAACAGATAATTGTGACTGTCAAATAATAACAGACAAATAATTAGCAATAAATTAAAATTGCGACTATAATTTGAGATTTAAACTATCCTATCTCTCAAGTTGGATCGAACTGCACATGGTGTGCGAATTTTATTATAATCGGTTAAGTGGTTTAGGAGTCCATTGAGGACAAACATTGTGACACGAGATTTATATATATTAAGATAGCAGGCTACGCCCGCTTCGCTGGTCACTATTTTTAAATGAATCACAATAATTAATGAATTCTCAAAATTGCATTAATTTTTATCATGTGATAAAAAAAGAAAAAAAAATCTGATCAGGAAAAATGTCGCACCGGGTCCCCACTGCCTTCGGCAGCGTAGACCCGTGCACTGCGCGCAAGTATTCCTTCACCATCCTTATGACTTCTCAAAATTCCATGTTATTACTCATAAACTTTCATTCTCAAGAAAAGGAATTAAAAAATATATCATTTAGCATCGGGTAAAAACTCACACCGGGACGCCACTGCCTTCGGCAGCGCAGACCCATGCGCGCTGCGCGCGCACGTTTGAGGATATACGTGCGCTGTACACGCATATTCCTTCTCAACTCAAACTTTTATTAAGAAAATTAAATTTAAAAAAAATCTTTTATCATCGGGTAAAAACTCGCACCGGGTCCCAAACCCATGCGCGCTGCGCGCCTATTCCTTCCCCACCGTTCCAGCCCCTCCTAATTAACTTGCATATACCAATTTTGAACGGTCTTACTCAATTAGCTGAGATGCAAAAGAAAACCTCATCAGGACACTTTAAATTGTAAATCAGGTGAAATCTCGAATTCCACTTTCGATAATGTAAAAGAACTTTAAAATATCTTTCGAACGATGTATTAAAAATAATTTAATCATAGTTAGAATATGAAATATTGAAATTAAAAATATTACAGCGCCATCTGGCGGTAGAAATTTCTGTAATCTATTGTTCCATTCCAGATCAACAAAGCTTTCAAATGATGTATTACTCATGAAATTATTTTAATTAGTAGATGAGATACAAAAGAAAACCTAATCAGGACACCTCAAAACGTGTAAATCGGGTGAAATCTCGAATTCCATTTTCGATAAGGCAAAAGTACTTTAAAATGTGTATCAACTGAAATAAGCTTTCAAATGATGTATTACTTATGAATTTTTTTAATTAATAATTGAGATACAAAAAAAAAACTGATTCAGGGCACCTCAAAACGTGTAAATCTGGTGAAAACTTTCAATAATTTAAAAGAACTTTAAAATATCTTTCGAATGCTGTATTAAAAATAATTTAATTATAATTAGAAATTGAAATATTGAAATTTTAAAATATTACAGCGCCATCTGGCGGTACAAATTTCTGTATTCCACTGTTCGAAAAGCTTTCTAATGATGTATTACTTACGAAATTATTTTAATTAGTAGCTGAGATACAAAAGAAAACTAATTCAGGAGACCTCAAAACGTGTAAATCTGGTGAAAACTGTCGATAATATAAAAGAACTTTAAAATATCTTTCGAATGATGCATTAAAAATAATTTAATCATAATTAGAAATTGAAATATTGAAATTTGAATGTATTACAGCGCCATCTGGCGGTAGAAATTTCTGTAATCCACTGTTCGATTCCAAATCAAAAAAAGCTTTCTAATGATCTATTACTTATAAAATTATTTTAATTAGTAGCTGAGATAAAAAAAAAAAAACCTAATCAGGACACCTCAAAACGTGTAAATCGGGTGAAATCTCGAATTCCATTTTCGATAATGTAAAAGTACTTTAAAATGTGTATCAAGTCAACAAAGCTTTCAAATGATGTATTACTTATGAAATTTTTTTAAATTAATTTCTGAGATATAAAAGAAAACTGATTCAGGACACCTCAAAACGTGTAAATCTGGTGAAAACTTTCGATAATTTAAAAGAACTTTAAATATCTTTCGAATGATGTATTCAAAATAATTTAATCATAATTAGAAATTGAAATAATGAAATATTGAAATTATAACAAATAATTAGCAATAAATTAAAATTGCGACTATAATTTAAGATTTAAACTATCCTATCTCTCAAGTTGGATCGAACTGCACATGGTGTGCGAATTTTATTATAATCGGTTAAGTGGTTTAGGAGTCCATTGAGGACAAACATTGTGACACGAGATTTATATATATTAAGATTTGTGACGATTCTTTGCATAATTCATTGCATTTTCATTGCATTTAATTCATTGCATTTTCAACACATTATACGAGTAACTTAAAAAGGTTTTACGTTCAAGGATAACGGACATATAAATTTATTGAGGTAATATTCTACATTTTTGTGTTGGTAAAGCAATTATATAATATATATAGATAGATAGATTATATGTTTTCCTTATATTTCCGACTGTCCTAAACCATTGTCCTATTTTATAAGACAACCTGTACCGATTAAGCTAATGAAAGGTTGATATGTTTTTTGATTTTGTGTTTGTACATAGGCTTCAAGAAACATATATTTAAGATTTTATAAAGGAAAAAAAAATAATTTTCCGGTGCCTGGTACGATATGGGTTAATTTTTATGAACTTCTGAAATTTCTGCAGACTTATGGGACAACCGATATATATATATATATATATATATATATCAATAACTATAAACATAAATGTAACAATAAAACTAGAAATATAATTAACCCTAAAAGCATTGAAACTATCACCAGGGAGACCTTTCAAGTGTTGGGCGGAGAAAGAGCAGTTAGATGCTTTTAAGAGATAGCAAAAGATAAAGGTATATTGGTCCTCTACATCTTACCAAGAGAAAAAAAATCCTCATCCACTATACAGGGATGGAACACGGGCGCAGAATTCATACCGGAATCTGTTTAAGAAATTTCTCTACCTATAATATCGTCGATTTAAGAAGTAGAAAATTTTCTTACATTGACAGTGGTATGAATTCTGCGCCCGTGTTCCATCCCTGACTATAGCTCAAAATTACGAGTGAGTATAGTTTATAGTTATTCATTTTTCATTTAGGTTTACGTATATCTTCTATAAACAGCATTTCATTACGCATTAAATGTTTAAATTCTGTTTTAATATTGTTTATTTTATTAATTGTGTATATATACATATATATGATTACCATTGCACATTGACACATGTTACCAGACTTACTTTTTATAACAATTTCCTACAGGCAGAATTCAATGTATAACTTCTTAATGTCCTCCATTATAATCTACAGAAATGCCAAAACGATTCTACTATTTAATTTGTCAGAATTATTTAACTTAATTAATATATTTATTTATTTTTCTATTTTATGACAGGTGTGACATTTCAGTGACATGACATTTAACTAGCATATGTAATTGTTAAACTTTCTTTGAATTTTACAATGATAAGTAATTGTTTGTTTTTATAGTTAAAATATAGTGAGTTAAGTAAAATATTACAAATTTCAGAATAAATAAAATCTGGCGTATATCAACCACATGACTTCCAATATCCACTATTACACGTATTAAATGCACTTTTTGGAGATAATGTGGTCAGAAGGCTTAAAATTAACCTGTAAAATTAGACACCTAGCAATTTTCTTGTAACAGAACACTGATACATTTGTAAAGACATATAAAACAGGGTTTACATAGCGAGTTGAAAAAAAAATCATTAGAGCCGTTTTTTAAACACCAGATTCTGAGAACTAAAAATGACCTTGTGGCGTTTGCGTTCCTGCAAACGCCATCTTAACTTAAATACTTAGATTACTAAGAAAACCAGAGACTTTAATTGAACAACAAATAAAAGTTTATTTGAAACAGATTAATGGGAGGGCGGCCTGGAAATTAGATCTTAGCTCAGTCAGCGTATTACTAAATCAAAAATATATAAATCAACAATTTAATTATCTTAAATATCTCACCACAGCAGATAGTCGATGGTGTAGAGACGGTCGCACTCGTACTCCAATACTACGGCTTCACTATGGGACAGAGGATTCCTTTCTGCCCCAGTTTGAACTTTCCGAAAACTAGTAGACACTCACCAACACTCAACACTACTTAACTTCACGCCACTAAAACTCCACTGCTCTACTTCTCTATATCCGTAAAACTAAGATTCATCACAACCACTATACTATCCTCCGACATCCACTATACGATCCTCCATCATCCACTATACGATCCTCCAACATCCACACCATCTACTAAAACCATCTCTATTTTTATACTTCTTCCTACACCCTCCTTTCACTACGTTTGAATCCGTACTTTTAAAAATCACTTCTAATTTAACTAGCATTCAAAATCTAAGTCTTTTAATGCAGCACCCTGCCGACACAAAACTAGCTCGACCTCAACCGTCACCGAGTCACTGGCGACGGAGTGATTTTAACCGTCCCCACTTCCTACTTTGCTGGATCCAGCTTAATTAAAACAACTGTGGTGACGTTCTGACGTCTCAACCGCACAACCTAACTAGTCAGAAGGACAGTATGTTAGTTTTCCTGCAATAACCATGTAATACATTAGAAAGGATAGATAAAGAGAGGTTTATGTAACAATCTTCAAGAAAAATCGTTAGAGCAGTATTTGAGATACCAATTTTCGCCAAAACTTATCAAATTAATTGTTGATCGATAAATGAAAATAACATACGAAAGGATATGTAAAAGGGAGTTATGGTGAGATTGAAAGAAATCTGTACATTTTTTTAAGGAATGCACTTGTTAGATCTGAAATTAACCTAATTATACAGGACGTCTAACAATTTTCCTGAACTAAACGACTATTAAATACAAAAAGACATCTAATAAGGTGCTTATATATCATTCTTGAAGAGATCGTTTGAGCGGTTTATGAGATACGAACTTACGGTCATACTTCTGATTTCTAAATTCCTATTCCCGGTTTTTCAATTTTCATGAAAAGTCGGAAAATGCCTTTGTATACCAGATCTGTCTTAATTTTGAAATTTCGTTGTTCTATCTTTTTTAATTACGAAGATATAATAGTTATAATACACCTCCCCCTCCCCCATACACAATACACACACACATGCGCATTGACCAGTTGCCGAAAACCCCTTTTCTGGATTCAGAAGACATGTAAATCAGGTGAAAACTTCATATCGAAATTTTTGATTAAATACAACACTCACATTAGCTTCGGTAATCGGATATTGGAAGTAAAAGTATTAAATTGATAAGTGATGAGTGTAGTAGACATTGTGATGGGTATGTGCATTTATATATGTATTTATATATAACTTCGAATTTTGTATTTAAATATTACACTAAATCTAATTATGATAGTAAAGTTTGATATTTTTCAATACATTTTATTTGTAATTAACGAAAAAAAAAATTAAAGAGTTAAAATAGATAAACACCTTTATTGTTTACAAACGACGATGGTAAAGCTCTTTTGATTATTATACATATTTTTATTTCCATTTACTAATAAGGACCACTTTCGTGCATGTATTTTAAGAAAATGTCTGTTATTACACACACACACACAGATATAAAATAAAAAATGCAGAATAGTGCACTTTGCTGCTTGATTCCTTGATGTTACTACTAGCATCAGCTAATGAAACCAAAACAATGTCCCAAACAAGTCCTTTTTGAATAATTTGAATTTGAGATTTTGTAAATTTCTCTTCACTAAATGCAGAAGCTGCTAGAAAAATTTTAATAACTTCTTATTTAGAAACTACGATTCTAGTTATTAATTTATTTTGCATCATTTTATTTTATTTATTCTTGTTCTTTATTCATTTATTTATTTTTACTTTCTTCTATTTTCAATAGAAGAATGTTTCATATACTAAAAAATCTTCGACTTGTGGTTTTCAGTGGATTTACAGAAGGTTTTCACTGGAATTTCGTAGTTTTTAGAGGACTTCCAGAGCTCCAGAACACGATGTGACTATTTTTAGAAAATTTCTGTAGGTCTGTCTCTCTGTCTGTGGGATTGTGAGTGAAAAAAAAAATTTTGGCGACTGTATATCAGGAATTAGTGCACAGAATTGCATATAAATTTATATGAGGATGTACCATCACGTAAATTTGTGCCTTTCAACTTTTGGTGCCAAACACTGACTAGGTGGCGCTACTTTACAGCGATTTCTGCATTTTCATGGAATCCTATGTGTCAGATTCTATTTCGTATAATCAAACAAAATTTGATATGTGAAAAGATAATTATGAGGAATTGTTCTGTTTCTGCTTGGGTGCATATCGGCTTATAGGTGGAGCTGCTATATTGCATATTTTCTCGAAAGCAGGAAGGCTGTATCTCAGGTTCTATTGTATATAATTGCACAAAACTTGTTATATGAGCGAAGCCTTATGAAGCACTATACTGATTTAATTTGGGTTTATACTGACCAACAGGTGGCGCTGCTGCCTACAGTATACCCCATGAATAGGAAGCCTAAATCTCAACTTCTATGGCATATAACGTCACGAATCTTGATATGTAAGGTAATCCTTCTTAAAACGAATGCTGAGTTAATTTAGGTATACATCAGTCTTTAGATGAAGCTAGTTTTGTAATTTTTCACATGGCTATATCTCAGTTTTTGTCGATTAAAACAGCACCAAACTCCATATGTAATTTTTTTATTGTGAGAAGCTATGATTAAACTTACATGTTTAACAGTAAGTGGCGCTGTTTTACAGAATTGTTCAGAAGAAAATTTTGTGATCTCCACGACCCAATAAGTTTTTTTTTTTTTCTTTTATTTATCGTACTTTGTACGTTTATATTGAGGTTTGTTGCGCGAAATGATGAGGCTGTTTTCATTCATCATAAACTGTTACACATTGTTGGACTGAGCTTTATTCCACCTGGCAGAATTACCGAGTTTTGTTTTTCGTGTATAATATCTATGTTCACTATGGGAGATTAAAAAAAAAAAAACTTTGAGGCGAATATTATTTTGAGTTTTAATTCAATGAATAAAATATACATTTATCTAATCACTTGGTACTTTCATTGTCACAAGAGAATTTTTTATCCAATTATTGTAACAAAACAAATACAGTATAATACAATTCCCACGTTCATAACTTAAACGGAAGGGGGAAATATTGAGATGAACAGTCAGGAGAAGATTCTAACGTAAAGAATGAAAATACCCATCGTGAATGATTTCAATACAGTTATTAGTACAGATGTAATCATCGATTTCTTAATATTGCTATCAGTATTACTTTTCAACTCGAAAAGTATAGAAAATGTGACGCTTCCAGTGCTTTACACTCGCCAATGTCATTTAGTCATGATTGACAATATTTCATTTTTCTTCAGGCTTTAATAGGAGCATTTCATGGACCCTAGAGAGCTAGTGAAGAATAACTTACGCGACGCTTTTCTAAAAAATCCCTGCTTTTTATTTATTTATATTTTTTAGATTATAAACGTGTTTAGAGATTGATATATCAAAACAAATTTCTAAAACAGGTAAAATATTTTTTGTCACCTTACATGGAGAATGTATAAATTTATAAACATATCACGACCTACGATAACTAATATTTACCATATAAAAACAAAATCTACGTAATTCAAGCATTATCATCCTGTACAAATTATACTATACTAAATATCAGCACGGTATCATCCTTTCCCATGTATTATGATGCACAGACATTGTTGAGAATAGAAAAGAAGTTTTTGGACTGAAATTGAATACAGGAAAGAAGTACTGATCCTATTTAAAACGCTAAAAATTTAGCTTCGAAACCTATACTGTATTTTTTTTTTCAAGTATCAGAGAAGTGTACCAGTGACTGCAGTTGCGAAATTTCTTGATTAATTTTCTCAGTAGCAAGACTTATTCTGACTTAACTTCTGGAAATTTTTCTGAGACTTATCTAGATGAAACTATTGATAAACAAGAGGAGGATTTGATGATGAACAAATTTTCTTTTCAAGAAAGTGGGTTTATCATATACCGAAGTTATATTCGTACAAAGTCATTATTTTCATGTACCATACGTATGCAAATGTTAAAATTATTGATCTATCAAGTGTTCTGTACATGTAGGAATTTAATAATAACTAATACATTACTTAAATTTTTTGTATGTATGTATATATATATATATATATATATATATATATATATATTTATTTATTTATTTATTTATGAAGGTAATCTTATAAAGACTTTTCAAAAGCTTTTACCAGAAGGCTTAACACCTAGTAACAAGGATTGTTAAAATGCCCCTAATCGACATAATCAAAAATATATATTTTAGGGATTTCATGTGTAGGTCGTTAAAATGTATAATTTCAAAGGTAACAAGTTCTCCAATTCATTTTTGTTAGAATTTGCTCATGTGTACGAATCAAGCTTTGATGTGTGGTGGTTTTCTTCAAGAAATTGCTGTGAACCATGGTATAAGGTTATTTAGATAAATCCATTCAGAGACGAAATCAATCATTATCTAGGAATATATATACACTCTATAACAAAAAATACGACTCACTAAGAAGAATTGGGGACAAAATTTGGTAGATGGGTGGAATGTGTGGTCCGAATGGGACAAAATTTGGTGGATGTCATGTACATGTGGAGAAAAACAATTGATTACAATTTCAGAAAATTTGAATGATTTAATCAAGAGAAAGGGTCTCACAAAATAAACAAGTCAATAACGGGTTGGTCCACTTCTGGCCCTTATGTACGCAGTTATTCGGCTTGGTATTAATTGATAGAGTTGGCAGATATGCTCCTGTGAAATATCGTGCCAAATTCTGTCCAATTGTTGCGTTAGATTGGTAAAATCCCGAGCTGGATGTAGGACCCTTTTTATGATGCTCCAAACGTCCTCAGTGGAAGAGAGATTCAGGAACTTTGCTCAACCCCACTGAGCCGCCTATTAAGGGTATTTGAAGTCACTGAAGTACCAGTTGCACGTAGGATTGACGATAATGATGAATTGGTGCTTGATTCCATCAAAACCTGTATGTATGTCAATTTGTGTCCAGTTTGCATTACTCCTTCTTGGTGCGTCACTTTTTTGTTATAGAGTATATATTAGATTGTACATTTTATTCAGTTTTTACAACTGTCGTTCCATCTTTTACGATTCAACTAGATTATAGTGTGCTAACATTTTTCTATACTGTTCCCGTATGTAATTATAATTCTACTTTAAAAAGAAAATTAAAGGATTTTAATTAAAATGGTTCATTAAATGGAAACAAATGATTTTTTTATTCTTGGTTTGCTCCATTTTAAAAGTCTGTAACAAGAACATATTTTTATTTTCAAGAGGTTAAAAAAAAAGTACTCAACTTGACCACAATAAAATAATTAATACTCTATAAAAAAAAGTACCTCTGATTTTTTCTAGAAGCAAAGAAAAAAAATCTGGAGTGACTCCACTCGACTTTCCGAACATTGAGTAACTAACAGTTTTGTAGATAAAATAAAGAAAGAGGTGTTGCTAAACAAACAAAAAAGAGAAAACCATAACAGAGTGTTTGAGTATTTTTCTCCATATATCACACGAGGTTTTATTTAACGCTACTGAACTTTGAGCCCTTAGATCATAAGGATAAAGAATTTTTCGTTGTGTCCCTGTAAAAATCTATAAATGCTAGATTCACCAAAATGCTTATAGTTAGTGCAACAGTGATTTATAATATTCATACAAATTTTCAGCTCAATTGAATAAGGCGTTTAGATGCTATCGCTGGTCTCATAGGCCATAAAGATAAAAAAATTTTCTTTGTGTCCCTGTAAAAAAACTGTAAGTGCTAGATTCACCAAAATCTATACAGTTGGTTCAAATGTGACCTATAACATGTGTACAAATTCTTTGCTGAGATTAATAAGGCGTTTAGACGCTATCACACTTTTAAAAATTTGGCAAAGAATTTTTCTTTGTGTCCCTGTAAAAAAACTATAAGTGCTAGATTCTCCAAAATCTATACAGATTGAGTATCTGTGACCTATAATATGTGTATAAAGTTTTTGCTCAATTGAATAAGGCGTTTAGATGCTATCGCACTTTTAAGATTTTGGTCCCTTGGCCATAATGATAAAGAATTTTTCTTTGTGTCCCTGTAAAAAAACTATAAGTGCTAGATTCACCAAAATCTATAGGGTTCGTACTATGGTGACTTACAATATACGTACCAACTTTCAGCTTATTCGAACAAAGCGTTTAGACGCTAGCGTGTTCACTCACAGACATACACACATACATACACACATACATACACACATACATACACACATACATACACACATACATACACACACACATACATACATCATCGTAAAAATAGTGAAAACGGACTCGTTGGACCTCGAAACGTATAGAAACATCAAAATCTCGAATTCGGATTTTTGACATGATTACAATACTTTCCTCACTATAGTGTTCGGAAAGTAAAAATCTGGAGTGACTCCACTCGACTTTCCGAACATTGAGTAACTAACAGTTTTGTAGATAAAATAAAGAAAGAGGAGTTGCTAAACAAACAAAAAAGAGAAAACCATAACAGAGTGTTTTGAGTATTTTTCTCCATATATCACACGAGGTTTTATTTAACGCTACTGAACTTTGAGCCCTTAGATCATAATGATAAAGAATTTTTCGTTGTGTCCCTGTAAAAATCTATAAATGCTAGATTCACCAAAATGCTTATAGTTAGTGCAACAGTGATTTATAATATTCATACAAATTTTCAGCTCAATCGAATAAGGCGTTTAGATGCTATCGCTGGTCTCATAGGCCATAAAGATAAAGAATTTTTCTTTGTGTCCCTGTAAAAAAACTGTAAGTGCTAGATTCACCAAAATCTATACAGTTGGTTCAAATGTGACCTATAACATGTGTACAAATTCTTTGCTGAGATTAATAAGGCGTTTAGACGCTATCACACTTTTAAAAATTTGGCAAAGAATTTTTCTTTGTGTCCCTGTAAGACAACTATAAGTGCTAGATTCTCCAAAATCTATACAGATTGAGTATCTGTGACCTATAATATGTGTATAAAGTTTTTGCTCAATTGAATAAGGCGTTTAGATGCTATCGCACTTTTAAGATTTTGGTCCCTTGGCCATAATGATAAAGAATTTTTCTTTGTGTCCCTGTAAAAAAACCATAAGTGCTAGATTCACCAAAATCTATAGGGTTCGTACTATGGTGACTTACAATATACGTACCAACTTGCAGCTTATTCGAACAAAGCGTTTAGACGCTAGCGTGTTCACTCACAGACATACACACATACATACACACATACATACACACATACATACATACATACATACACACATACATACACACACACATACATACATCATCGTAAAAATAGTGGAAACGGACTCTTTGGACCTCGAAACGTATAGAAACATCAAAATCTCGAATTCGGATTTTTGACATGATTACAATACTTTCCTCACTATAGTGTTCGGAAAGTAAAAAAATTTGAAGCAAAAATTAACATGTTTTCTGTTTTTTTTTTTTTTTTTTTTTTGTTTATTTGAAATTTTGTGCCTCAAAACCTAATAGAAATGGAAACAAAAGGTTTTCCCTATTTTATTAAAAATTTAATATTCATAATGATGTATAAATGATTCCTTGTAGTAGGACTTAAGTTGTCAGTTACTCATAAAATCGGAAAAAACGACGAGTTCTAAAGTTAAGTTAAAAAAAAAAAATCTTATATTCAATATTTACAACGCCCTCAGAGAAGAAAGCGGTGGTGATACATATACAAATTTGTTTTCCTGATTGATATTTCTTATTATAAATAAAATTTTTGAAAAAACTCTCCTTATGTACATTTATATGAAATTTTGTCCTATACTAGATTATATATATATATATATATAATGTATTGAAGTACAATATAATATAACCAAATATTGAGATGTATATACAAAATTCAAATCAGCATAAACATGACATGCTCCGACTAAATAAAAAGTTTGATCAAATTTCGTTCATTAGTTTGTCAGATAGAAAATCCACAAAATTTCGGTGGCACACATTCACAGACAGACAAATATTTTATAAAAATTGCCACCCCACCACAGGTCGAGCAGTTCTGCGCTCACAGCTGGTAGACTGCAAGTCTCAGGTTGCGCTCTTTCCCCCAGCCGCTCGGTGTTTTCCGTGGTTTTCTCCAAAACTTGCGTGAATACAGGTTAGAATCCATTAAAAAACTACAACGGAAGGCGATTCACTTGCAGTGCTATGACCCCAGTGTAGTCAATCGGATTTAATTCCCACAACCAACCAACTGAAAGTGCCAAATTGAAAAAAGTAATAAAAAAAACATTTTGAATAAATACCACTGGTAATCTCAAAACGTGTAAATTCCTTGAAAACAAGAGGCAAAAATTCACGCATTCAGTAGTTTCTTCCTTAACACTTTCGCGATTGCTGGCATAGATTCACGTCATTTGAAAATCTGTAACTCGGCCAGTGGGCGTTTCTTTCACAATTTGTGTGGTGTTTATTTCTTAAGAATATACCCTATATACATGTTTGTACAATCAAATATACTATGGATACGAATACTTTTATTAGAATATAATTATAAAGTTTATTCATCTGTAACATAAATGCGAATACAAAATATTTTGTTTTGAAATATTGTAACTTATGAGAATAACGCCCACAGGTGGAAATTACCGTCAAAAAGGCAAAAAACATGTGGTCTCGATAGTGTTAATAAATGAGGGAAAATGATGTATTCAAAATACATAAAACCTCTTTTCATTTCTTATTTTTATGTTCTGTCAAAGAATTGCATATACAGGTATCAAAAATGAGATTCTTAAATGAAGCTATATAAAATGGTGATTATCGAAATTTCAGCTACGGTATTTATTATGATATCATAGTTTCAAACTTCTATTTATAAAGACTACTGACACTTAAAAAAAAACTTCATTAATTGAAGAAAATTAGTTTTTAATTAAAGAATATTAGTCTTTAAATAAAGCAAATATTTTTCTAGAAAAATTATCGTATTAAAAATACATAAAACTTATGCAAGTATTTGTTAAAGAAACAAAGGTGTTTAGTTTTTATTTACATTAATATTTCAATTTTATTTTAAGTCATTATAAATACTTTAAGCATTTTACAAAATCGATTATTCTACTAAATACAAAACTTGCAGCATTTTGAAATAAATCTGTACATTGGTTTGTTTACACATTTCTCAGTTTTAAATACACTCTTCGCATAACAAATTACAATGAGATAAAATTTGTACATCTCTAGTTATTTTTTTTCTCTATAAACATTGCCGAAAATGGATGTAACATTAAAATCTCATTGGAGTATATATCTTAAAACATTACTGAAAAGCTGAAGTAGAATATTTTGTGGTTGATTAAATACACTCGAACACAGTACAGTAAGAAGAGGAATTTAGATATTTATCTTTAATCGTCTAGATAATATAAAATTTTAAAATATGTGCAGACATTTATTTTTGGAGATGGAATTCTTTCTTATAAATTACAAATGAATAATTTCTATATGTAGATACTCTTAATATTTGGTTTTAGTCATTTGCAATATTGATAAAAATTGCATGATAAATAAAGATGGTGTTTTCATACCTAACCACAGTCTTCGGAATTTCAAAAAAGCTGGCCAAAAGTCGAAAAATTTAGGCGCGTTTTTAGACGTAAGTACCGCGGAAATACCTTCAGAGGGAGCCACTGAATGAAACTGTGAGGTGGAAAATTTATTCTATCTACATATTTCTAAGTGTAGGCTGGCGGAAAACGTGACAATTTTTTCTTTTAATGCATTTTAACAGTTAAACAAATAGTGTTTCTCGGAAAATTTCGCAACAACAACATTCAACAAAATATGGCCGACAATTGTGGAGGTTAGTAGATAATATTTATGCTGTATTTTTTTTCATCAAGTGATCTCCTGAGCGGCTTTTTGAAGTTAACCTCAATTATAACATAACCAAAAGTTTCAAAGTATGGAAACTTTTTTATCTCGCAAGATCCCGCATTGATTCAAAGTGGAGAGTGTTAAGGGATGTCCATTTTATTCAGCCGTTAAAGAATTGGGTGCCCTCGCCTGCCCCTGTATGTGTAAAAGCGTTTTAACTTTTTAATTTAATTTTTACTTTTTAATTTAATTTTTTAATTTTTTGGACTTTGGTCTGCCATATTGGATCCGCCATCTTGTTTTTGAGTGCAAGATCACTTTTTTTATAAAAACTGATATCAAATTTGAATTTAGCGCCCTCAAAAACCCTTAAATGTGAAAATTATCCTTCATCTATCAATTTTTTGATTTTTGATCCGCCATATTGGATCCGCCATCTTGTTTTTGAGTGTAATATCACTTTTTTTATGAAAACTAACGTCAAATTTGAATTCAGTGCCCTCAAAAACCCCTTAATGTAAGAATTATCCATCTTATATTAATTTTTTAATTTTTTGTCTGCCATATTGGATCCGCCATCTTGTTTTTGAGTTTGCCTTTGAAGTTTTCAAGAAACCAATGTCAGATTCGGATTCAGCGACCTCGAAAACATATATATACATCACAATTTCACTTGTTTTCTTTAATTTCGACTTTTGGCCAGCTTTTTTGAAATTCCGAACACTGTGCTGACAAGTGACACGATTTTTGTATAGAAACAATTTTTTTTACATTTTTTTCTTTTTAATTTGGTTCGTTGATTACTTATTTATTTAATTATGTCTGTGGGTCAGTACTATAAGAATAAAAAGATACATCCATTTCTTATCATTTGATTAATCTGTAATTTTCATTACATCAATAACGCTGATCAAAATATATGCTGAAATCGTAACGTATTCAGAGGATGGAGCCAAGACCCTAAGCTTTCATCTCATATTTAAAATGTATTATAGTATTCTATCGTCTGGATTGAGTTGAAATTTTAGCACAATAAATCATTTTAAAGATATTGACCAGTTTTATTTAATAATAATAATAATAATAATAAAATAAATAAATAAATAAATACTCATATTCAAAATTACATCTCCAGGGGTGATTTTCAATTACACGGAAATATTTTACAAATTTATATGGAACTTTGTCTATTAAAAAAATTAAAATAAATAATTTCTTCCATGTATTAAATTATGGAGAAACATGATGGGCAAAATTACCTGCTGGGTGATCTTCATGAAAACTTGATAGAAACTAATTTATGTCTCAAGTCGAAACAACCTATAAATTTACATGAAATCTTATCCATTATTTCTTTGAACTAGTCTTGGAACAAAATGTTTGTTACACAAATAACAGAAAGATATTTACTAAAATGAACAATTGTGTTCTAGATCTCTCAAAACGTGTATTTTTATCGGAAAATGATAGTCTTTTTTTTTTTTTTTTTTTTTTTTTTTTCAAATGTAATATTTTCTTTTATTGAAATTGAAAAATTAAAAGAAAAAAAATTAAAAACATACGAGTATGAAGAAGAAAATGAAATGTCTTATTTTATTTTTTTTAAATTATAGACATTTTCATCGATCCATAACAGACTCTTACAACTGTATAACATAAAAAAAAAAAAAAAGAAAAGAAAAGAAAAGAAAAAAGAAAAAAAAAACTCCCTTAATCAAGAGAGTATATCTTTACGTACCAATTAACATACAAACGCTATTCTACTTTCTTTGTTACAAATAATGTGTCTCCAAACATAAATTGTCGAAGTATAACTTGAATTCTATTCTCTCTGTTTGGCGCAGTATGTCCTTCCTGGGACCTTGCGCCATAAAAAGACACCAACCAACCAACTTGAATTCTAAGTTTAGAATAAAACATACATATCATAAACGGGATTCTAGACTCAAGATAATTCTATAGTGAAGATGATTCTTTCAAATTTATTTCGTTTAAAATTATTTATTATGTTTCTTTTATCAAACATTATTTTTTAATTAGCAGAAACTGGCAGCGAAATATATTCGAAAAATAACGTTGAATAATAAAGAAAAATTAAGTTTGTAATCTGGCATGATTTGAAAGCAATTCAAATTATTATTCAAAATTCAAATTATTATTTGAAAAAACTTAAAGATTTCAAAAATAAACACTGTAAAAGGGTGATATACAAATTTATTTTTGATGAAATACACATACACTCATATTAATAAACATTCATTTTTATTTTTAATTTTTTAAATGCTTTTTACATTCTTATATGACGTAGCGGTACCCTAGTCGATTGTCAGAGCATCGTATTCGTAGCTAGAAGATTGCGGGTTCGATATTCGAGCTGGCAGAAGACAGTCGTGTACAGTCGGTAACAAAAGTGTCCGAAAACTATCAAAAATTCCTATGTAAAAAAAGTACACTTCATATGGTTTTGCTAAATAAATCTTTGTTGAATCATGTTCTTAGTCAGTGTAAAAACATGATTCGATAAGGATTTATTTAACAAAACCGTATTAAGTTTACTTTTTTTTTTACATAGGAATTTTTGCTGGTGTTCGTACACTTTTGTTACCGACTGTACACTAATAGTGGCTGGCGCACGTAAAATCTGTCCTAGCTGCAATATCTTCCAAGTTACCAACCAAACTATGCGTCTGTGGGAGCCATCCCCTCCACAGAGGAACGAAATTGTGAAAAGATTCCCAGAACGCCACCATCCGCTCATAGTGCAGCACTAATGTGAAGTAAGAATCACTTAACCTCAGCTATTCTTATATAAAAATATATTGAATTTCATCAACATTTGTTTGAAGAAAATATTGTTTTGTTTTTTTAAATTTTCGAATTCTGATTTTCGATATTTTTAACGAATTTTCAGAGGCCCAGAAAAAAAAAACCATTTTTAGAGATTGTTCGCTTGTGTATATGTGTATGACAGACAAAGTTTTGTCATAGCTCTTATTCAAAACCTAAGTATGCAGATTCATATACATTTATATGTAATATTACTTTAAAATAAGCCAGTGTCTATCAATTTTTGGTGGAAATCTCGTAATATGTATTGTTGCCACCGCATTTTTCATAAATTTTATGATTGTAGTATAAGACAATATGAAAGAGCAAAACGAAAAAAAAAATTAACAAATTATTATAAAAATCAATATATATATATATATATATATATATATATTCATGATAGTAATATTTAATATGAAAACCAATATTTTATAATGCATGCAGAAACGCCGCTTTAATTATATGAAAAGTTACAATTAGTTGCACCTTGACATAAATTACTGTCTATTAATTGCGATGCAAATCGTTTAACATGTATCTCTCTGGGTCTCCTGTTTCTCTATTTTTTAGTATGACAGAACAGAACAAAATTTCGCAAAAATGTACACATTTAGTTTATTTTCAACCAATCACTTAATAATAGTAATATATTTAATAATATTAGTAATAGTCACTTAATAATACTAATATCTTCTTAGTAATAGTAACACAGTGAAACCTTTTGTAAGGGACACCTCGAAGTAGGGGCACTTTCTCTTGTCCCAGCCCCTTTGAACAGGAACCTTAATTTGTTTATACCTCTGACTGAGGGAGTAACAAAAATTCCAAAATAAAAATTTTGAGAATTTAGCAACCGTTTTCGAACAAGTGAAGGAAAGTTTTTGTGATAAAAGAAACATCAAAGAGTAACATTTATTATGTCTTCTATTTTGAAAAAGACAGGTAGAAACAGCCAGGCCAGTATACGCAACTTTACAATGCAGATACGATAAACCTACTTTTCAAGATTATAGTACAGTAAGTACATTAGACAGTAAGTACATAAGTTTTATGGGGATGCTTGTAAAGCGCATGCTTATAAACAAACCCGTGTTATAAATTGCTTCAAATAAATTTTCGTAAGTATAAAAAAATTCTCATTTTCTTTCATAATTTTAATTATTTCGTTAATTAAAAAAATTTTTTACTGTTATTAATAAAAGATTTAAAAACTGAATATAAAATGATGCTATGTTACAATGCATTTTAAGTCTTTAAAGTTTGGTGTTACCGGTATTTTCAATTAAATTAAAATTTCTTAAGAACGATTTGACTTATTTACTATGTAAAATTAATTCATACCCCTGAAGAAGGGACACCTCTATTTAAGGGGCAAAATGTCCGGTCACTTGGGTGTCCCTTATTCAGAGGTATTACTGCATATTCAACCAGGATAACAATTTTAGGTATGTAGAAGCATCATTTCTCGCTTTCTGAGGAACTCCACCCCCTCCATCATGTTAGATTTCATTACGGGTAGTATTTAAAAAAACATGTCGATACTTTTAAAACAGTTATTTGAACCGTGTATTTGTTGCAAAATTCTTGAGAATTCAAATATGAAGTAAAAATAGGGTATTGGTGTTAGCAAAATGAAAGTTGGCGCTTATTTTAATATATAGATGATACTTAATTCAAAATTTCGCAGATTATTCAAAAAGTACGCTCAATTTCTCGCTGAACGATATTTATTCGTTTTTCCTACAGAAATTTAATTGTAATTTAATTACTTTTTAATCAATTGTGCCGAACACTGAGAAAAACTGCATTTGAATATTTATTAAACCATTGTTGACGAGTTAAATCATTTAATTAAAAATACTTGTCACTCGTTTAGGCGTTCCTATAAAACGATGTATTATTTTGAAAAGGGATTTTTTGCATTCGTGTTTAATCCATTGAGTACTATCGCTGTAAGCTTTGTTGACAACGTTCTATTTTATTTCGTAACTTTGTTAGCAATTTCCCCTAATGTATAATTACGATTAAATAAAAAAGAAAAAAAAAATCTCTTCAAGACAAGTGTGGTGTTAACTACGAACGGGATTAACAACGTTATGGAATAAATTAAAACTTTCACAACTATTGGATGTATATATTCTTCAGTGGTAAAAACAGCATCAATTGGTGAAGATAATGTGTAAGTGAATTAAACCCGAATACGAAAATTTCTTTTTGTTAGAAAATGTAACGAAAAGAAAAATTGATGCCGGCCTGGTGACTCGGTCGGTAGGGAGCTGCCTTCTGAAACACCAGGCTTCGGGTTTGAACCCTGGTTTAGGTATGGACGTTTGTGGTGTTCCAATAAGTGTAAAAATCAAGGAATTGTTATTGTGAATATATATAATTCGAGACAAAAGTCATTGTTACTATAAGACTCAAAGCTATAAATAAATAAATAAAATTGATAATTGATAATTGATACATAAAAAACGGTCATTTTTCTAAAGAAAACTTAACGGCCTTTTAAAAAAATTAAATAAAAATGAAATAAAATCTTATTGAATTCTTTCACGCCGAGAAATACAAAGGATCACGGTGCTTCCTGACAACCAAGAGATTTATCTTTGAGTTAGAAGGTATAGGAACAAAAAATTTGCTTTACATGTTCGAGTTTGACAGCAATTTTCCTCTGTACTTCAGGTGGATACTTCAGGTTTCTATCCAAGGCAACATAAATGATAAAAGGCTTCCAGCTTTACATAGTGAGAGAAGATAATTGAAGTGGATTTTCCATCAGCGTTACGCTCCGAGAGAGTAACGTAGAGTTTCTAGAGCAGTAAAAAAAATTACAGTATGCTTTTTCAAAGAAGAACGTACAAACTGACACTGGAAAGAACTGAGGCATTCCTGCCTCTATTAACATAATATATGGTTTAAGTTTATATAAATACAGGAATGTTGTTTTCTGGAGCTAGAGCATGTACGGAAAAACTTCAGTGTTAGTCATTAATATTAAAATGTTAAACGCGGTTTTATGCTTGTAGCACAAAAAAAAAAAAAAAAAAAAAAAAAAAAAGTCACCCCCAACTATCAGTGCATACATAAAAATTTTAGATTACAAAAGTTTTACCAATACAGATATACAATTATACATGTGAATGGGGGTATTTATACAAAGGGCCATATAATTCAATTTACAATAACAAAAATGTTTATTTTCGCCCGCTACGCAGTTTATGGTTGAAAGAAACTGATTTATAGATGTATCAAATTGTTAAACAATAGAACGACCGCATAAATGCATGACATATGCTTGATTTAAATTATTTTTTTAGTTCGTGCTGTAGAGAATTCTCTTTTGATAAAATTCAAAGAGTCCAAAAGTGTTCAAATAAAGTCTTCAGCAAAAATGTCCGAGCATTATAAAAAATTCTTATGTAAAA
This sequence comes from Salticus scenicus, assembly GCA_963930645.1. Classification (NCBI taxonomy): domain Eukaryota; kingdom Metazoa; phylum Arthropoda; class Arachnida; order Araneae; family Salticidae; genus Salticus; species Salticus scenicus. Next base: position 152,648,740 of record OZ005662.1, read on the forward strand.
ATAGTTTACCTAATACAGTTTTGTTTAATAAATCCTTGTCGAATCCTGTTCTTAGTCAGTCTAAGAACATGATTCGACAAGGATTAATTTATCAAAGTAAGTGTACCTTTTTTATATAAGAATTTTCCCTAGTGATCGAATACTTTTGCTGCCGGCTGTATATGTCAATCATATTTCGCTCAGCTCTGAGATAGATAATTCACTTGATAAAAAAGGAAAGAAGAATACAACTGGAATAACATCACCTGAATTGTTGGCTGCATTTGGACATCAGGTGAGGACTAGCTTCTATGAGGGTGGATTCTATGCATCTACTAGTCTCGGAGTTTGTTTATCTAGAAAAGTGGGTTCCAGTCTGGCTGAGCGGTGTTTTTGCTTGTCCCAAAAGACGTGGATGAAAGCATGTTCCTCACTAGACTGAAAAGGAGAGGAAGCAACATTTCTCTGCTAAAGGGCTTGTAATCTAGTGTGGAATCGATGCTTCGGGCGGTAGTCTACGAACTTTGTATAGTCTGACACTCCAAAGGTTTTGTCGACATGTCGTCCACTGGATGTTGAAGAAGGAGGGGGTAGTTTTGGAGCATTGCATCTTATAAAGGGACGATATTCGCTGGTCTGCAATTCGTCTGGTACTGCTAGGACTTTATGTGGCTGTTCGGCACATGACTCCCTTGATTCCATCGAGTGGGGCCGTTTGAGAAATTTATTCCAGAACGTTTTTCTTTTCTGTTTTGGTGAAAAACGAGATGAATTAGTAAGCGTAAGGTCACGTTTGTGACCAGTCTCTGTTTGTTTTTTCTGCGGAGGTGAGGAAGTGAGTGAAGTGTTTTTACGTTTATCTACCTGCTGTTGGCTGTATTTGGACATCAGGTGAGGACTAGCATCTATGAGGGTGGAGTCTATGCATCTGCTGGTCTCGGAGTTTGTTTATCTAGAAAAGTGGGTTCCAGTCTGGCTGAGCGGTGTTTTTGATTGTCCCAAAAGGCGTGGATGAAAGCATGTTCCTCACTGCACTGAAAAGGAGAGGAAGCACCATTTCTCTGCTAAAGGGCTTGTAATCTAGTGTGGAATCGATGCTGCGGGCGGTAGTCTACGGACTTTGTATAGTCTGACACTCCAAAGGTTTTGTCGACATGTCGTCCACTGGATGTTGAAGAAGGAGGGGGTAGTTTTAGAGCATTGCATCTTATAAAGTGACGATATTCGCTGGTCTGCAAAACGTCTGGTGCTGCTAGGACTTTATGTGGCTGTTCGGCACATGATTCCTTTGATTCCATTGAGTGGGGCCTTTGAGAAATGTATTCCAGAATATTTTTCTTTTCTGTTTTAGTGACAAACGAGATGAATTAGTAAACGTAAGGTCACGTTTGTGGCCAGTCTGTGTTTGTTTTTTCTGCGGAGGTGAGGAAGTGGGTTAAGTGTTTTTACGTTTATCTACCTGCCTGGTAGAGTTCGATATAGAGGAATTTTCAGCACGTAGGTGTTATTTCGGTATTGTTTATTGGACGTTACTTAAACTTTTTTCTTCAAAAATTTCATTTCCCCGAGAGTTTTAACTGGAAATTTAGGACGACAATTAATTTTGATCTACTGGATCGGAAACCTGTGCGCTTACTGCGTCAGTGCTGTCAACGTGTTGCTTGAAAATTTGCTGATGTACGAGACAAGTCAATCTCTAAATTTTTTTTTTCGATTATTAACACTTTAAAGGGACCAATAATTTTTTTTTCAAACTTTTCTTACGTTTAAATTTCTTAGAGCTGAGGAGGTGAGCTTTTAGAAAGATATAATCCCCAACACTTACTTTTAAAGCACGTCGATGGAGAGATTATAGTAGTGGGCTTCTTGCTTTTGTTCCTTCCGTAAGTTCTTTTGCACGCCAGCTTATCAGAGTTTCGGTGTTTTGTGTCATGTACAGTCGGTAACAAAAGTGTCCGAACACTAGCAAAAATTCCTATGTAAAAAAAGTACACTATATACAGTTTTGTTAAAAATCCTTATCGAATCATTTTTTTACACTGACTAAGAACAGGATTCGACAAGGATTTATTTAACAAAACCGTATGAAGTGTACTTTTTTTACATAGGAATTTTTGCTAGTGTTCGGGCACTTTTGTTACCGACAGAATTTTGATGAATGTTTATGCGTCATCACTAACTTTTGAAATGGAGTTTGGATTACCAAAATGCTTCTCCTAAAACTACTCACATTCAATTTTTACCCCCCCCCCTTTTGCAATCTACATAGATACTGTTGTCAAACTACCTAACCAATAAATAAAGACACTCAATGCCAACCCAAATGCACATCTACTGGACACTTCCAACTAGCTGTCTACTGGACAACATCGCCAAAATATCCTGAATCCAGATAGAGATCTTTACATTCTCAACTGAACATTTTACTTCTACTCGACATTATCGCTTTAGACTACTTTCAATACTAAGCTCAATTGACGACCTTTACTTTCCTAACCCAATATTCTAATTCACCACTATCATTTACAACCTCCTCCAAAACTGAATTCCATTGGCGACCTTTATTTTCTCAACTCGACGACACTCATACCTTACAAGGTTAACAGGTATTGGGAGGTGTATGTAATTCATTTCTTTTAATGTCTAAGCATTTCCTCCTAAACTAGATGCCTGTCGCATTGCTCGAAAACTTGGCAACAGCTGAAGCGGTAGACAGCGCCACCTGGTACAGATTGCGCGACTTTTTTTTTAAACTGTCACCAATATTTTTAAGAAGTGATATATGATATATATAATCGACTTTTCTTCGACTCTATTCGCCTTTTATGTATATCATATCTCAATTAAAAAATTTTTTGGTGACTGTTGAATAAAAAAAATCGCGGAATCTGCACCAGGAGGCGCTGTCTTCCGCTTCAACTGTTACCAAGTTTCCAAGAAACGCGGCAGGCATCTAATTTAGGAGGCTATGGTCTAAGTCGATATGTTTGCTTATTTGTTTAAAATAACAAAGTTTAATTATTTTTTTTTTCCAAGTTTAAATAATCTGAGCCGTCTAATTTAAACAATCATAATTTAATTGACTTAAAGAAAAAATATATAAAAAAAAATATTATCAATATTATGGATCTAATAAAATCAATGTTTTGGATACTTATATTAAATAATTGCTAATATAATATAAAAATTGATTAACAGCCCGCCACTCATATTACTGAATAAATCAAAAGGAAAAGATAAAACATATCCTACGAGGTTTCCCGTTAGTACATTTAGATTCATTTGTTGTACAGTATCGGTATATGTTTGTTTATGTATTTTTAAAAGCACACTTCAGCTATTTTTTTTTTCTTACAAGATTAAATACAGTGACGGCAAAAAAAAAAGAAAAAGAAATACTTTATACTTAAGCGGTCCCCCCCCCCCCAAAAAAAAAAAAAAAAAAAAAAAAAAAAAAAACTTTACATGTCAGTTGCCGCTCCCGCCATACAAATGTTTCGAACCTCAAAGATGACGTGTGGTGTAAGTCGATCACAGACGACCTTTCCCTAGCCTATCAATACTCAGTTAGCCTCGTGGAATTTTGGAGTAAGGCTGTATGCTCTTTGCTCCCGTCAATCAGTATCAGTACAAAAAACCCTTAACGGCTTAGAAGTTTGTGACACCGCTACTTTGTGGCTATAAGAATTTGAAATATGAGTCTTAAAAATAATGATATTAAATTTTAAGTGACGCTTTGCAATTAGTTAAAATATACATAGATTTTCTTATTTGATCATTCACTTTTATCTTTTATTTATTTTTCTAATGCAAACGTAATATTTTTAACTTCAAGATCAGACAAATATTTAAAATACACTCACTGGTGCTTTTTCATTCGCATTTCAAATTCAAAATAACAGTTTTAAAAGGAATGATATAAAAATTCCAGTGGCGCCTCGGTGTTATTTTAAAAGATTTGTTTTTAGATTCCATTAAAATTACTTTTGTTTTGCTAATAAAATATATTTACACATTTAAACAGTGCTTTTAATTTTCAAATATACTGTCAAATAATTATACTTTCACTGATTTAGCATTATAAAGTAAAATTATTTATTTCAATAAATTGATTTATCTTTTGCATCATGCTATCCAAAACATAGTATCATAGTGTCCAACTAAGTGAAATTTTGCTCAAAGAGGTAGTGTGACGTAAAGAAAACATTTACACAAATTTTACTTGCAGTTTTGGTTAGCGTGACGCAAAAGATAAATCAATTTATTGAAATAAATAATTTTACTTTATAATGCTAACTCAGTGAAAGTATAATTATTTGACAGTATATTTGAAAATTAAAAGCACTGTTTAAATGTGTAAATATATTTTATTAGCAAAACAAAAGTAATTTTAATGGAATCTAAAAACAAATCTTTTAAAATAACATCGAGGCGCCACTGGAATTTTTATATCATTCCTTTTAAAACTGTTATTTTGAATTTGAAATGCGAATGAAAAAGCATCAGTGAGTGTATTTTAAATATCTGTCTGATCTTGAAGTTAAAAATATTACGTTTGCATTAGAAATATAAATAAAAGATAAAAGTGAATGATCAAATAAGAAAATCTATGTATATTTTAACTAATTGCAAAGCGTCACTTAAAATTTAATATCATTATTTTTAAGACTCATATTTCAAATTCTTATAGCCACAAAGTAGCGGCGTCACAAACTTTTAAGCCGTTAAGGGTTTTTTGTACTGATATCATTACTTTTTAGTGGTTATTGATCAAAAAATTAAAACAAGTCCTTCTGGCTCCTAGGAAGGGTAAACTAATTTATCTTTTCGTATGAAGTTGTCACCATTTTTTTTCAAAATGGCAGCTACAATTTATTAATGGACTTAGTGGATTTATAAATGAAGGCTATTTATATATGGAGTTTTAAGCAAATCGGTTCATAAAATCTTTCTAATGTAAATTTGAAATTTTCAGTGTGTTGGCACAGGGAAATAAGAGGGTGGATTAAGTTGGCAAATGAACATATCAAATACATTTCTGAGATAAATCCACACTACAAATTTAGTGTGAATTAATTCAGTATTTCAAACGTTATCATACTCACAAATTTTCAAGTAGCCTGCCACTTGGAAACAAAATGGAGAAGCTTCGCACTAGAAAAATTTATTGGCTGGGATTCTCAAACACTTAAAAAAAAAAAAGTAAGTGAAAATTTTCAAATTTAACTAGAATTACGTAATTTACATTTTGCAAGTTTCTTTTTAGAGAATTACAAATTAAACAATTAAAAAAAATATATCAAGTAAACATTAAAAATGGAATTTTATATATTTTCTTTCCCCTTTTGAGGCTAAGTATACTGCTCCAATATTCACAATTTAAATTTTCATCAAAAGTGCAGGTAAAAATTACTTCCTATATATTTTCATATAAAACGTTTGGGGGGAAAAATAGACAAAATATAAATTAAGTTTTACATTTCTATAATTTTAAAAATAAGATAAAATCACCTGGAGAAAAATTTTATGGAAAATATAAGTTAAGTTTAAAAAAAATGAAATTTCTGCGTAAAAGTACTATTTCATAAATATATTTACAACTACAATAAACAAAAAACGCTCCTTTAATTTTAAATAATTATTTCTATATGTTTCGAAGCTATTAAAAGTTTTTTTTTTTTTTTTTTTTTTTTTTTTTTAAGAAAAATAAATTAAATGTAGTGGCGTCATCTAGTAGTTTTTTTTTTTTTTTTTTTTAAATCATATACATACAGATTTAACTTTTTTTTTTCATTAAAAAAAAAAAAAAATAAATAAAAAACTTGTTCAGAAACAGGTAGAAATAGTTATTTAAAATTAAAGGAGGATTTTTTGTTTACTGTAATTGTAAATTATGAAATAGAATTTTTCATGCACAATTTAATTAATTAAAAAAAGAAAAGAAAGAATATTTTTTTTTTAAATAAATGATTATGGGTTTCAAAGTAAAGATGTTATTTATTTATTTTGACGTGTTTTTTAATAATTGCTATTTGACACATTTTTCATGAATTTTACTGAAATTCATGAAAAATGAATTTTATTAAAACACTGTTTAAACACTGTTTATTTAAACACTGTTTTTTCTAATAAACAGTGCAAACACTGTTTCATCCTCTAGTCATTGCTTTGAATAATAATAATAAAAAAAAAATGATTATGTTAATATTTAAAATATGTATCATTTTAAAGTCTGAAAAATAAATAAATGAATAAACACTAACTGTATTTTCAAAAGATATTTTTAATTTTTAAAAAGAAATATATATATATATGTATTTACGAAAGAGTATGTTTTAAATAAAAACGACAGATGGCGCCAAAACTGTATTTGCTGTTTTTTTCCATTCCCGGAGCGTAAGGATACATGAATAGGAATCGCAAATCATTGAGTTATTATAAAATCGATTTTCATGAATGATTAAAAAAATGTTCGCTTTAAAAAATTGTAAATTCATCATTCTTATGATAAAATGGAATATCTAAAATTACAAAATACTTCCTTATTTAAAATATTATCTAAATATTTCTTTGACTAAATATGAAATTTTGAAATCAAAACTATTTTTTTTCATAACAGAAGAGAAAATATATTTAAGTGAATTTTACTTAGTATCTATACAATAAATATTTTAAACATGTAATAAAGTACTTTTGCGTTAAAAAAAAAAAAATATATTCTAAATAATTCATTGGCTGCATTCAAGTCGGTCAACAAACCAACCCACATACCTTACAAGTAAGAACCGAATAACAGCGTTTTTACTCGAAGAAACATATGTAATTGGCGGAGTAATATAGTTCCATATTTAAAGCGATTTATATAAAAAACAAGAGTTTTCCTGAAAAAAACAAAAACGTTACTAGATTCAGAAAGATCCCATTAACAACATATATTAATTAAATTAAAATCGTTCGTGCGGTTTTAGAGATATTTTTATTACATCCTTACATCGTTACACCACACATTTTCCCTTTTTCGCTTTAAATTGAGATTCAGATCTCAAAACATACTGCATGTAGAAATGTAAAATTTTCAGGATAGATTAAGACCGAAGATAAAAGACTATTTTGAAAAAATCAGAACAAAATATGGCTTATTTGCTGAGATATTAAGTGTCGGCTTTTACAAATCTCTTTGATGTCAGACTAGGCGTATATATGAGTTCGCAGCTTTCCGTCCGTTTGTCCTTCCGCTTGCGTCACTCGAAAAACTGCCGTTTTTCATGATTTCGTTCATTTGTTAAAAGTTTGAGAACCTACATCGGTATTCTCACTCCACAAAATGGGTCGGATTAAGCTTAGAATGAAAGAGAAATCTCATTCCTGGACTCTCCTAGAGAATAGAATCTCTGTGATTGATATAGCCAGAGATCTGGCAGATCATTCTAGATGTAGTCAGTTGCAGCCATCTATCAAATGTAGCCAGAGATCCATGCCTAAACGACTGCAATTGATAATAAATATAAAGATGAGATGACAAAATATTGACTGCAATGTGATATTTACAATAAACGACTAGAAAGTTAAGATTCTATCTTAAATGTTTACATTTTAATGACCTTCTTAATATTTTCTACATCTGGCTGCATCTAGAATGATCTGCCACATCTCTAACTACGTCAGTCATAGAGATTCCCTCCTCTAGCAGTGTCAAAGCATGATACTTCTCTTCCATTTAAAGCTTTTTCTGGCCCATTGTGTGGAGTGCGAATCACGAGATAGGTTCTCAAACTTTTGACAAACAAACGAAATATTGGCCGGAGGGAGCAAAGAGCGTATAATCTCATTGTAAAGTCCACGAGACGAACTGTGCGTTAACAGGATAGGGAAAGGTCGTCTGTGACCGACTAACGCCACGTGACATTACTGGGGTTCGACACTTTTCTATGGCAGGAACAACAATTGACATGTAAAGTTTTTTTTTTTTTTTTTTTTTTCTCGCGCGCAAGAGTAAAGATATTTTTTGCCGGCACTATAATCTCAGCTATCCAGATTAGCGATTTATTATTTAATTGAATTAAAAAATATGTATATTTAAAAACAATATGATCAATGTTATGGATCAAATATAAACAACGCTATGGTTACTTACGTTAAATAAGTACTAAAGTAATATAAAACTTACTTGACACCTTCCCTATTTTTGAATAATAATAATAATAATAAAGCAGAGATATTTAAAGGTTAAAAAATAACCACAACATATATTACCAAATAAATGAAGATTAAACGACGAAAGATATATTTGCACTTGATATTAAGTTCCTCTCCCCTATGCCAGCTATCCTATACGCAAAGAAAAAAATATCGGTTTCATGATATCACTAGCTTAAAATATTTCATTGAATAAAAAGCTAGAATAATTTCTAGATTTCTTCCGACAACTGAACAAATATTTACCATTTGTATTCCACATTTCTAAAGAATAACTTACTCTAAATTTCGACGGTAAATAACATCCATATATAATGGTTTTCAATTTGTTTTCTAAAATATTATAGCAAAGTTCACTATATCTTTAAATGAATATTTCATAAGTGTGAGGCAAGATATATATTCGGCAACATCTAAAATCTAAATATTTATTTTTTAGTGTTTAATGCGGAAGTTAATCTCTCTTATTTTAAAAGCAAATAAGTTAAATGGTAAAGAATATTTTTTGGTTGTATATATATATATATATATATATATATATATATATATATATATATATGTATGTATATATATATATATATATATATATATATATATATATATATATATATATATATATATATATATATATATATATATTAATTTTCATATAAATACACAAAAAAATATATTTAAAAACTTCCGCATTGTATATATATATATATATATATATATATATATATATTTCAATATATTTATCCCAACTTAATAGTCTTCTTTCCTTAAGAAAAAAAAAATGTTAAAAACAATATAAATTGCATTGAAAAAAATACCTATTTTTAATGTCAATCTCAATTTCATGATAAATTAATAAACTGGAAGATATGAAAATTTCTAAAAAAAATTACATTTACTAACATAAGTTTGCTACAGTTTACAATTTTCAGAATGAATATTTTTAATGGTAATCTTGCGTATCGTGTATCTACAATTAATAAAAAAACATCTGTAGGACATTAGTGTTCCCAGAAATTATGCATTGTTACTCTATTTTAAAAACTAACAAATTCAAACATTAATTTTTCCTAAAAGCAACCAAAAGAATTACGGGGAAAATTATATAAATAAGGTTAGCAATAGTTAAAACTAAATAAATAGAGTTTAAGGAATATAAAAGTATATATATATAATAAAGACTAAAAACAGTATTTTACGAAAACTTATCTTTTTCATTCTTTAGTTTGCAAACAGAAAATATTCAAGTTATCTTTTTCTGTTTTTCTTTCTTTTCTTTTTTTCCAATTTCGGATGAAAATGAATTATATTTCTTGGGGGTTACCGAAGCGGCTAAGCCTGAGAATGACTGAATAAAAATTGTGATGGTTTGTCTTCGGAACATCCTTAGAGTTATGTACCAGACCATTGCCAATTACTCGTAGTGTAGAACTACTGCAACGTAAAACTCATTCACTCACTGAGATAAAAATATTCGTTTGAGCGTTAGCGTTTAATTTCGTTTAAGAATTATAGAAACGCTATGCACCAAATTAGAGTAATAAACTAGTATGCTTCACTTTTTTTTCCTTTCTCCGAAGATTGGGTGATCTGAAAAAAAAAATACTGTTTTAAAACTAAGTTTGACAGTTTCACGCAAAATCTTAATAATGAATCGATTTTCTTGACAAATTTCGATTTAGTGTGAAGTTGACAGTCAACACATACTATGAGCGGACTATGCGAGGCACGCATACAAATCTCATGTATATGTGTTCTCAATAAACAATCATGCTATATTGCGGGGAAATACATTGTTTGTATAGAAAAACAGTGTTAAGGTTTCATTATTATTATTTTTTTTTCTACCACTATTTTTTTAAATAATCAATAGTTTATTTAATCAAGGAAACTGCTGAAAAAATAAGATAAAGATATTTGTGCGAATATAGTGGTAACAAAAAAAAAAAAAAAGCAAGAAATATATATATATATATATACAACTAGTACACGTAATGGGTCTCATACCTATACACGTTCTTATTAACCTCTTAACTGCCCCGGGCGTGTACGCATGCTTTTCCGAAGAACGGTCCTTTGCATTGCGTTGCTACCATTAAAACTACTCACACGACTTTGGAATGCAATAAAATGAACCTGAAAGTGACTCCTTGAAAGGTTCCCTCTTTTCAGAGCTGGGGTGACGGTGGACGTGGAAAGAGAATCTCGGAAAACCCTATTGACGGAAAATCCTAATATTTATATTTGGATTTTCTCGTCAATTCGGCACGTGTTAACATTATCCCAGAGAGCTGATAGTTAGATAAAGAGTGTTTAAGGTGAAATACAAAAAAATTAGAGGGTATGCGTATCGGATTAAAAAAAAAAAATCTCCCATTTAAGGAACACCCAGCACAGCATCTTACCATGAAAAATGAACACAACCAGTGAGGTTTTACATTAAAAAAAAAAAAAAAAAAGTTAGACACAAAGGGGAGAAATGTAAAACACATCATAGTTTACATAAATACATAAACTACTAAAAGATTGAAAAAAAACAAATTTACCTTAAAAATGTACTAATAAATACTAAAAAAATCACCAAAAAACGTTAGCAGAAAAAAAAAAATAATAACACTAATCATGAAAGATAAAGATTTATAAACCTTAGCAGTTACGAATAGCAGTTAAAACGTACTCTCTTATAATGAAAGAATGAAAATAACTCAACTTGAGTGAATTTTCACTCCCTTCCCAAGTAGCACCGGAACGTTCTTTGTACGTCTAATAACGGTTACAATAGTTCAAACACCGTGTTTCGTGTCAAAAGAACGTTCCATTAGACGTTCAAAAATTGTATTATTTAGAACGTCCAAAAAAAGTGTGCATTGTACAGTCACCCCAAAAAAAAAACGCCACCTCCCCCCACCTAATTTCGCCGTAAACTATCGTAGAAACATTTGACTGGTACCGATCGATTTGTAATAACGTCTAGTTTATAACTGTATAGTTAAATTTTGCCTAAGGGGTCGTCTACATATTAAAACTGGCATTAACTTCATTTTCTTCAATGGCAACCCCTATTTTCGACTTCATATTCAGATTTCTGAGATCAAGGCGATTCGAAAAACATACCTATTTATATACCTTAAATCAATTTTAAATAGAGTTACAGGTGAAAATGTTTTAGGGGTCCGTCTATACATTTAGAAAATATAAATCACGATCTACCACCCAGTATACATTATTTATTAAGTTTCACACCGGAAAAAAATTTCAGAAATGTTAATTATAAAATTAAAAAAAAAATGACTAATTCACAGAACTTTCTGAGTTAGTTTATGAATTAAAATATTTTTATTGGTTTCTATTGATTAAACATCAGATAGTTCACTTCATACGAAGAAAATTAAATAGCTTGATTAGATATTAAAATATCTATCAAAAGGGGAAAAAAAAAAAAAAAAAAAAAAAAAAAGATGAATGGTTTTAAATTTGTTTGAAAATTCAAAATTATTTTAACTCAAGCTGCCGTATAATTGTCTGAAACTGCGGCACTCAACCTGGTTCCCACGGCCGTTTCACAGTGACAAATGGAGCTTGTCTGATACTGCAGTACTTTCATTTTCTTTAATTGACTTTTTAAAATATTAAAACAGATTTTTTTATTTTTATTTATTTATTTTTTTAATTAATTATTATTATTATATTTTTTCATAACATTATTAAAAACTTTTACATAAATCTCCACGATATTCTTTTGCTTTTATATTTTATAATGTGTAACAAATTAATATGCAAAATAATAAATCCTACTACTTAATGGGATGTTCTAAAATTCTACACTTTAACACACATACCGAAGTGGACGGTGGGTGTAGAAAGGCTGACTACCCTTAATCTAAATCTTCACTTGAAAAGGTCAAAATGTTACATAACTCTTTTTTTTTAAGGAAAAAAGAAGAAGAGAAGGAAGGATCAAAACGAATATAAAGCATATTAAACGTTAATACCCTTTAAACACTGGAAAAGGCGGGGTTTTGTATTGTGTGTCATTTGGGAGCTGTAGAGTGCCAGAAAATTACTTTATGTAATAAAACTTTTCATTTAAAGGGTATTTAAAGCAGCATTATATTTAATACATAGACTATTCAGAAAAAAAGTACCATTCATCTGGTTCATGAAAAATAAAGAACATTTTCTCGCATTGCTCTATGTATATACATTCTTGTCAACCTGTCCCGGAAGATTACTGGTCCCGCCCCTTTCCGTACATTTTTTTCACATCAGTCTTTTTAGAGCTTAAAATATGATATAAAACTACAGAACTTACATAGTTTTAAGTAATTACTGACAATTTATTTAAAATTTACTTCATGTTTTTTTTTTTTTTTTTTTTTTTTTTTTTAATAGGATTTTTATAGGATTATATCGTTAAGGCCTAATGGGGTTTATTGAAACTCGATAAACATAACACGCTTCTAAGCAGCACGTGTGGCCTGAATAGGATTTCCATAAGAATTCGCGTGGCGCTCAATGAGTTAATCGTAAATGTATTTGAAGTTAATTACTCTAAAAATTAAATTGTGTACACACAGGGGCGGGAACTAACAATGTTACGGGTTAGGTTGGCAAGTATGCATATATATTTTGCTTGATTTATAAAAATTTATAACACATTTTCTTCTTTTTTTTCAGTATTTTGTGTTTATATCTCTCATTAAAAATAAATACAATATTCATATATAAACATTTCCATACAGTAATGTATATAAACATATTGATTAAAGAAGATTTGTTGATATTATATAATTATTCTTCTATCTGTATAGTATATTAACACAAATATATTTTGTAAATTTCGCAGCATCGAAAAACAGCAACATAGCTTCCATATCAAGGCTTAATGTAAATAGGACGTAAGCGTACTGTAGCTAGTGTTGAAATTTGAAAAAAAAAAAGAAAAAAAAAAAGAATAACAGTGGGCTAAAAATACGCCGGAATAAATTAAAATGTTGTTTATTCTGGTTTTAGTCAGGTGATATCACTCGTGCTAAATAGCTGGATCCGCCCTCTTTTAAGCTCAGGTTCAGCTCATCATAAAAATATTGTTTTTAATATCTGCCGCACCAAAATGTTCAAAACACAAATGCCAATTTTCGTATATTTTGAAATCTTCCCGTTTCAACTTTAAAAGCATTTAGATTAATTTATTTTATTTTGAATTTTTAAATTTAGACGTTTAAAGTCTTTTAAATGAAATTTCAGGATTCTGTAAGATCAATATCTATATATTTGAAAGTAATAAGACCATTCCTTTGTTTTAAATTTTTATCCCATAATAACTGTGACTTTGATTTCGTGATTAGGAAATTGAAAATAAATACTATTGAGCTATGTTCCAATAATAGATCTTATAAACTTAAAAAAAAAAAAATAATAATAAAGCAATTTTTCACTATTTGATTCTGTATTAAAAAACTTTTAATAGAAATTTGATATTTTATTATGTTACATTATGGGATAAATTTTAAATAACACAAAGCTTACAAACGGTACAGTAACCAAGTGCAAATATGTCAAAACAAAATTTAAACAGAAAATTTATGGTAAAAAATCTTTTTAAAATTATTAAATATTCATAATAATAATAATAAAACGATTGTCGAATGCATAATTGCCGTTTCATGCAATCAGTTTCGCTGTACCGTGTTTTCTAAAACATGATATTTAACTAGAGGTGTACGTACTCTTGAATATTGAAATGCGAAAAAAGTGTAACAGAGTTAAAATAGAATTTTAGCAGCGAAAAACTAGAAAAAGATATTTAATACTTATGAAGAAAGACTTAACATATTAAGATCGGATATATTCTTCTCTTGTACCGTAAGCCACGCCTTTTCACAAATTTTCTAAAACTTTATAATATAAAGCAAAATAATTTTGCATATTTGTAATTAAATCATTTAAGTTTTGTCTTCAATAATCGATGTAGTAAATACCATTGTGATTTATGCATACCAGCGTCACATATAGAGTCAAATAGGAATATGCAAATTTGTCTTTTTTTTTTAAATAGTGTTTCAGCGAATCAGAGGCTTCTTTTCTTTTGAAATTATTTCACAATCCCTCGCCTACATTGTGATAACTTTACAAAAATATGCCAATTTGTATAATAAACATCGAAATATTGCTTAGGAAACAATAAAAATAACATAAAGGTAAATTAAAATAGTTTTCCGTCAAATTATATACAAACATTTACTTATAGAGGATACAGATTATAACAAGTGACGGCCCCCTAACAGGAAAAAAAAGTGAAATATCACTGTAACTCAAAAAATAATGTTAGGAACGAGCTGTAAATTTGGAAACCCATGTTTTTGATGATGCCCGTTCTATTCGTGCAAAAATTAACATAGGTCATAATTCATAATTTTTTCAAATATGAATTTATTAATAATTTTCATAATTCAGAAAATGTTTTTTTAGCAAAAATTTGCATGGAATATGTTTGGGTCACTTCATTCTAACGAATAAAAAAAACAGAATTTAAATATCATAATTATTTCGGAAGATATGATTTAATGTTTGTCACATTCATTTAACATTAGCACCCCCAAACTTTGACAGCTTATAACTGTATGAAAAAAAGAGCGAAATATATAAACTATACCATTTTCCGTGATGATTTGATCCAAAGAATTCAAATAAATTATAAAAAATGGGGGTTACCATTGAAAAAAATGAAGTTGATGTCAGTTTTAATATGTAGACGACCCCCTAAGTAAAATCTAACTATAACATTATAAACTAGACGTTATTACAAACTGATTGGTACCAGTCGCATGTTTCTACGATAACTTACGGCAAAATTAGGTGGGGGGGTGGCGTTTTTTTTTGGGGGGTGACTGTACCTTCCATAAAACGTATAATTTCAGTTCTATACAAAACGTTTAAATGTAACACCGTCATAAAACGTTCTGTCTCAGGGAGATTATTACGAATAGGACAAAATGCCCAGATTCAGATTTGATTTCGTAATATTCATTGATTGTTGGTGTTAGGATTAAAACAAACTAACTACACGAGGGTCCTAGGTCTGGATGGTGTGTCCTCCATGGAAATCATTCTAAAAATGCCTAACCCTTATTTATGCGAGTTTCAAAGAAAATCACGGAAAACTCCGAAAACCTAAGTCGACGAGCGCGACCAGGAATCGAAACCAACACTTCCCGTCTGTAAGGTTCGAGAGTAGAACCTCGCGGTCACTAATACTCATCGGGAAGTTACAGAAATGAGTTTTTTTTTTTCTTTCTTTAAGCATAATTTTAAACTTTTATTATATTTTATTTATGATTCTATTTAAGTTTGAATGTTACTGGTAAATTATAATCAATATTGATAATGTTTTTAAATCATTACTCTCTTCGATTGTTCTTATTTTATTTATTTATTTATTTTTTTAAATCCAAATTTTATTTAATAAATTTTAATAAAAAAAAATTATTTAATATATATTTAAAAAATTATTTTCTTAATAGATGAACATTTTACGTAGCCATTCTCTTTTAATTAAACTGTTTAAAAGAAATCTTCTACCCATCGCACTACTTTATTCTGTAACATTCTATATAACAGCGCTACATAACCAGTTAACATGAACAAAAATTTAATAAACACTGTATCTCAAAATTAAAATTTTACATATTAAATTTGTTGCAGATTTCACTAACACATGCTGATGTATAGCTATCTGGAAAAATTGCATAATAAAGAGTACTATATCGGCCGATATATACCCAAACTGAATTATCATAGTTTTTCATAATATATATTTCACATACTCATGTTAGTGAATTTTTAATAATAATAATAATAATAATAATAATAATAATAATAATCTGAGATATTGCTTTCCTTTAAACGGGATTGAGTTACAGCACATTAGTGCCACCTCTCAATCAATATATGCTCAAATTAGATCACCATAGTTTAACATAATATCTATCTCACATATCAAGTTTGGTGCATTTTTATTCAATAGAAACTGAGATACTGCCCTCCGTTACATGGAGGGGGGGGGGCATTACATAATAGCTGAGCACCTATTAGGTCATATATTCCAAAAAATAATCAGGGCTAGTTTAAATAAAAGTTCGACTAAATATCAAGTTAGGTTAAATTCTGTCCACTAATTCTTCAGATGCAATTTCCACAAAATTTTACTAAGATGCGCAAACAAGTTCTAAAGATTGTCGAATCCTATCGAGGACATCTCAAGGAGTGTTAAAACCCCGAAAATTTCCATGCATCCATTGCGTTCTTTTTATGTATACAGAAAAAATAAAGTGTATGCCATTTCTGATCCTTTCACTGAATATTTTGTTCAATACTGAAATATACACTAAAACAAAATATGCTTTTCCGTTTAATTCGAGATTTTAAAATGGAAAAATACTGTGATCTCATAAGTTTTTCAAATACTTTATAAAAATTTAAATAATTGTTTGACTCAGCTCCATTTTTCCTTAAAAAAAAAAAAAAAAAAAAAAAAACTATATGTTTTCTACAGCTATAAATTCTTAATAAATTTCTGTTTCAAATGTTGAACATTGAAACATGATTATTCCGGATGTAAGAAGGGAAGAGCAGATGAAATTGACATCTGTGGATTGCATTTATTTAATTCTCGCTGGCCGTGCAAAGTCAAACAAACGCCAGCGCCAGTTCTTGGGAATGTCGTGTCGTTATGTGAAGCGGTAATTTTAAAACATGTAATCTGTTTTGTTCAGTTTTCGCGTTATAATGACTTGGATAAGCTTTAGAAAAGGTAAAAATGTAATATTTTTAACCTGTAATATTCTCTATGTTCTATTTATTAAAGTCTTATTTTAATATCAATTAAACAGTCATTTTCATATCTGCGTAAGTTCTTAAGACTAACTTTTGATACTTGTAAGCAGCGTTTTATCGCAGAAAAAACTGCTCCAGTTACAGAAAACCGCTTACAAATAATGGATTCATTTTATTAATTTAGTCTTCTGAGATGGAAATTGTTAAAATGACTATTTTTGGTTATTATGTTTCTGAATGAAGTAACGTAAAGAGTTTAAAAGATGAGAGCAAATTTTAAGTGAATGCCCTTGCAGACTGGTCATTGTGTATTTTAAAATGCTAGTTGCGAGGGTGTTTCATTGAATGAAAATTAAGAAATTTTGAAGAAAGGTTTGTAAGGTTTATGAAGAAAATTAAGAAGGTTTGTAATTTTTTTTTTCTTTTTAAATTCTGAAGTATTTATTTAATGTTTATATGATCATATATATAATCTAGGTTATGCAAATTGCATATTTTTAAAATAATATCCTAAGTTTCCCCGACTTATACTTTTAAATATCTCTTTACTGTAATTTATTAAATAAAATATATCAACTTGTTTAACTGCATAATAAAACAAAGATTCAATTCAATTTTATTCCACATCTTTATAAAAAAACATATTCTGCTTTTAAAACAAAAAAAAGACGATATTAATAAGTAAATAAATGATATACTAAGAAATAATATATTAATTATAAATAATATACTTACTATATTATTTATTAATAATAATAATAATATTTACATTTATTAATTATTTAATATGCCATAATAGCATAATTACATCAAATGAGTAAAAATTGCGTTGACTCAATTTAAAGAAATTTAAACATTTAAAGAATACCAATTACATTGCCATGTGGAATAAATTTAAATACCTGCAAACATCATTTTTGTAAACTGCTGCTGTAAACTGAAAATATGTATACACACTTGCACTGAAATTTAAAAATATGAAGTACGTTAGATATTTTAGAAAAATATTTTGATTAAAAAAATATTTATATATTTAAGTATTTAAGTATTTGGAATTTTTTTAAATTTCTTCCTTCTAACTAATTTTTAATTTTTCGTTTCAATTTCTTATTATTATAAATTAACAATATATTCTAAACTCAATTATATATTATTTTAGCGGTGTATTGGTACATTCATTTTCAAAATTATTTTTTATGTTGGAATATTAAAACTTTCTATGAACTTCAGCATTCAAATATATTTATAAATTATCCATGGACTTACAAAGTAGTACCCAGAAATGTTTAGAATATACAGGGTGCAAAGTCGAGAGCAGGCCTTTATTTGCGCAACAATTGGTCTCAGATGTCCTCCAATAAGAAAATGTATTTACAAAAAAAAAAAAAAAAAGTAAGCAAAAGTAAGTGCTCATATTTTTTAAAACATTTTGTAACTGAAACTATATATTTGCGACCAATAGTTCCGGAGATAAAGGTATTCTCGTGACTATGATTTGCACCCTGTATTTAAAAAAAAAAAAAATTAGTATAAATGAATTTTTAATCTTAGTTAAAGCCAAACAGAACTGAAACCACATAGAGCAATGAGAAGGAAATTACAAAATATATAAATAACCTGGGGAGACTGATTGTGATTTATTGAAGCATTTATTTTTTATTTATTGATTTTTATTTTATTTAACTTCAGTCTAATCATAAATTTATTCCTATATTGTAAGTTGCAATTTTAATAATTTTGCCGGTGCGTAAAAACCACGTGAAACTCAAATCAAAAGATACAAACAAGCAACGAGGAAATAAAAAATTAAGACATCATTTTGAAAAATTTTTTTAAGGAAAAGCTTAGAACGGTAAAAAAAAAAAAAAAAAAAAAAACTCATCAGGGGTGACCTTTTTCGTCGTTGAGCACTAATGTACGATTTCGTTCGTTAGCAGCTGTAATAGCAAATTGCTAGCGGGCACCCTATCGTACAAGAAATTAATTGAAGTTAAAAATGAAGAATAAATTGGAATAAATTATTTAGTTCAAGAAATCAGAGAATCAAACAGAAAACAACCATGAAAAACAAACATTAATCATAGGATGATGCATTCGGAATCACAAGGATTAAAACAAGCAAAATAATTCAAGAGTTTAGTTGTACATAGCAGATGAAGAATAATGATACAACACAGCAACGGGGATATAAATTACTTTTTTTTTTTTTATTCAAATAATGTTTGAGAAAATTTAACATACTTACTATTCCTTTAATTTCAACGTATATGTAGGAAAAATTCCATATTTTATGACAGTAATTCCCAAAAAGTGTCATAACGTCTCTATATCCCTTAAAAAAATTCCTTAAATTTTTGCATTTTTAAAAAATTTCTTTTTTCCCCTAATCTGAGGATAATGAAGTTATAGTATTAATTACGAAACTTTGAATAAACACCATAAAATGCAAGAACTCGCGACTGCTACAAACAAAGCACGGCTGCTATAAACAAAGCGGCAACGCATTCAACACACTTAACGTGCTTGTTTGCAGTTCTCGCGCCTACATTGTTCGTCTGATGAAAGGTTGTGTCTTCTTTTGACGCGAAACAGTTGGTGCGAGTTCTTGCATTTCATTGTGTTTATTCAAAGTTTTTTAATTAATACTATAACTTCATTATCTTCAGATTAGGGGGAAAAAAGAAATTTTTAAAAAATGCAAAGATTTAAGAAATTTTTTAAGGGATAAAAAGACGTTATGACACTTTTTGGGGAAAACTGTCATAGAATATAGAATTTTTCATGCATATGCGTTAAGATTAAAGGAATAGCAAGTATGTTAAAATTTCTCAAACATTATTTGAATTGAAAAAAAAAAAAAAAAAAAAAAAAAGTAATTCATATCCCTGTTCATGTGTTGTATCCTTATTCGTCATCAGCTATGTACATTTTACTTCTAAACGCCCGTACTGAGGTGAATTTTTATACTGACGTCACATTTTTTTTTTTTTTTTTGACTACACTATTTTAGAACGTTTACAGTACGTTTTCTAGAACGTCCTGAAAATGTGTATAACGTTTTGAAAACGTTCTAAAAACGCTTAGAACGTTCTGAGACCGTATACGTAGAACGTTTTCAGAACGTTTCTATAACACCGATGGTGATTGCTACACGTTCATTGAACGTTCTCTGAACCGTACTATTGTACGTCTTCAAGATGGACAAAATGACGTCTATAACACGTTCAAAGTGAACGTTCTTAGAACGTGTTTGCAGAACAATTTTTGAACGTTCAGAGAACGTTTCTGTGCTGCTTGGGTTGCCCCGAAGAAACGCACCCTCTCATCTTGAGATAAATTCAAGAAATTCAATGCCATCAAACATAATGCCATCAAACTTGAGTTCTTTATTGTAAACATAATGACATCAAACTTGAGTTCTTTATTGTATTTGAGTAATTTATTTATTTTATTAATGATTTTAATACAAATGATTTTAATAAACTGGATCATTTTACAATGGCGTTGTCCATTGCAATTGCCTGCTACTGAAGGGATGCGTTCCAGCAAGAGCGATATTGTCCCTTACAAGAGGTTGAATCAGCAGAAATAAATCAAGTGTTGATAAATATCGATAACTCAAGTTCGCTTAAATAAGAAGCTACTAATTAGTTCAAAGTACTGCATGTTAACTCAAGTTGATAAAGAAAAAAAAATACCTTCTTGACATTGTGAATTAAGTAATTTATTTTAAGAGAGTAAGATGATTAAACATTTAACTTTGCATTATCAAAAAACCTCACAATGCCTCACAATTAGTGCACATTTTTCTAATCAATTTATTACAAATTATTCTAAACATCAAAATGTTGTCAACAGGTCACATCAAGAAAGACCTACAAAGAATTCCCCATAATATCAAGGTCCTCCTGGTCACCCTAAATAAAAAATAAATGATTTTGATTTGTTAAAATGCCAGTAGGGTATGGGGTCTGTTAAAATGTCAATCCCACCAGTACCTTGGGAAGATTGGAGACCAACAACAAATTCTCCATACTATCCAGGTCCTCCTAATCATTCTAAATACAATAGAAATAAATGACTTTTAAATAAAGTGGAGTGTAATTTTTATTTTATACCAACTATGCGAAAAATGACAGAGCCGGAAATCGAATCCTGGCCGTCCGCTTAACATGTGGTTGCTCTGCCACTGAGCTACTCTGGCTGATATGGTTGCCCTTTCATATGCCAGCTCTGCATTTCTCACATAATATTCGTTGGCAAGGATGGTGAATTTTTATAGCTGATGAATTAATTAATAAAAATTTTAAATGACTTTGTTTTGTTAAAATGCCAAGCCTACTAGTACCTCAGGAAGATTCGGGGAATCGATGGCAGTGAAATAAACAAGCCCAACATCGTCTGAAAATAAGGGTCAGAAAAGGCCAGATGAGGATATTTCAATTGTGTAGAACCAAATTAAAATTTTACAAAACATGAGTCCATCTGTTTAAACAGACGAGTACACACCGTCTACATTCGTACAGTCGGCAGCAAAAGTATCCGAGCACTAGCCAATAATTCCGATATCTAAAAAGTGCACTTAATACTGTTTTAAATAAATCCTTGTCGAATCATGCTCTTAGACTGACTAAGAACATGACTCGACAAGGATTTATTTAACAAAGCAGTATTAAGTGTACCTTTTTTAGACAAGGATTATTGTTAGATCTCGGACACTTTTGCTGTCGACTGTAGTTGGTTTGAAACATTGAATTAAATGCATTTGAATAAATATGGATAGCTACAATAAATAGCAGTATTTATTTTTCTTGTTAAATTCAGTAATCTTTCGTATATTTAAGTAAAATTTTGATAAATAATTAATGAAAAAATATTTTGATAAAATATTTTTTTTTCTCTTAAAATTGCTGTATTCTACAGTCGACAGCAAAAGTATTATAGCAACCACATTTTACATATTTTAATCTCAGTTTGATCGCTAAGTTTTATCATCAACTTACATTTTTATAAAAAATTTAAAATTAAGATCATGACTCGATAAATATTTACTTAATAAAATAGTATAAGGTGCCCATCTTTAGGGGACGAATTATTGCTAGTGCTTCAATAATTTTGCTGCGGACTGTTTCTACATTTCTCTGTTTGAGAAGCAAATATTCAAACCGTGTTTTCTCCAAAAATAAAAAATAAAAAAGAGTTAGTATTTTTTCTTTAAACTTTACATACCATATAATATGTCTACGTATCTTCTTAGGTACGTCTACATGTCTCCCAAGTAACTATCAATACATCTCAACAAACGATAATTAGGGTTTAAGTTTAGTTATTTTTTAATTTATTATTATTTTTTGTGTGTGTCTTCTGAAATGTTGTATCCAAAGGAGAAAACACGGTCTGAATGTTTGCTCCTCATTTATATCACTTTAGGAAACTTTTCCCTACGGGTATGCCAAATAAGCTTCAATGCAGGTTCAGTCTGCACTGCTGCATAGTAAAAGTGTTTTTAGTGTTACTTAAACAAGCATTTATTTAATGTCTAGTTAGTCCTACATGATTTTGTAATAAAACTTAAATTTTTCCAGTGCATTCATCAGAATTTCTTTAAATATTACGAAAAATGAATAAATAAATAAAATAAAAAATAAGCAGATTTTGTTAAAACTAAAATATATGCTAATTAACTTATGTTTTGCTTTATAAAACATTCAGAGTAAATATGCTTTATATATATACAGGGTGGGCAAAAAGTCCGTAAAAGCTTTAAAAATTCATAAAATTCGAAAAAATAACCAAAATTAAAAACGGTTTGCAGGTTTAGCATTAATAGGTCATGAGATTTTTTTTTTCTTTCTTTCTTTTCTAAAAATAAATAAAAAACAGCCGAAGATGGCGCTGGTACAAACGTCTTATTTGGAAATATGCAAATGAGACAGGCGATTATAAATACTTACGCTCTTGATCCAGAATCAGTTCTCCGTTGCATCCTATATATGTGAATAGACTGGGAAATTATATTAAATTAGTCGCTGATTCCTGGTTCATGTAAAACAGCTTCACCAAAAAAGCTTTATATTTCCCACTCACCATCCTTGTTCACTTACAAGGGATGCAATGGAGAACTAGTTCTTGACCAAGAACGTAAGTATTTACCTACGAACCGTTTTTTTTTTTTTTTTTGTTTTTTTTTTTTTTGTTTTTTTTTTAGGTTTTATGAATTTTTAAAATATTTACGAACTTTTTGCCTACCCTGTATATATATATTTCGAAACCCTTTTCTTGTACCTCTAAAATAAATACCTATTATCTTAAACACACATACACACCTGTATATATATACATATGTATGTAAATAATATATTTCTATAGTAATGTAGAGTATTATAAAATAATGTAAATACTACATTTTCTTTTTTTTTTTTTTTTTTTTTATTAACCCTTCGAAAAATGATATTCAAAATGGTGATTGCTGAAAACTCTATAATTAAAATTCCATGAAGCATAAAATAACTAAACAATACTTCGATAGAGCTGCCAACTTTTTTATTTATTTAGGGATATTGTTAGTACCAGCCTTCTTTTCGCACTAAAATTTTTGTAGAATATTTTTCACCAACATGTGATTAAGATTAAGTGCGAAAAAGAAATATTCTTCAAAATTTTGGTTAAGAATAAAAAGCAGTACTAACGTTGCTCTGGAATAAAGTAAAAAAGTTAAAATCTTTGCTACGGTTCGTAAATTTTGTATTTTCAATCAATAAATGTTTGTTTAACAAAAAATTTTATATAATAAAATAAAATAAAATATTATAAAACGAAATATAACCTTTCAAAACGTTTGAAATTAAGCCTAAAATACTGTTTAATAAATCTTAGAATTGAAAAGTATGTTCAGTACAGGTTACAGATACATTTCTTCTTATAAAAGCCTTTAAAAAAGTTTGTGAATGCAGGATATTTCCAATCAATGTTGCCAAATTGAGGAACTTTAAAGACTTTTTTATTCAATATCTAACACTAAATTGTAACGATTGCCTAATCACTTAAAAAATTAATCGTCTGTTATATATATTAAATATCGCTTCTCAAATTTATTGGTAATCATTGAATAAAATAGTCTCTAATTTTGGCAACATTTCTTCTAATGCATTAATTTGAAAATAATAAGTATCAATCACTGAGCTGAAGAACAACTGGAGCAAATGCTTCCAATACACAGTGTTCGTGCGTGCCAGTTTTTCTGCAATCAATTGCCATACAGAGTCAAACCATATCCTCCTTAAGTAGATGCCTGTCGCGTAGCTCGCAAGCTAGGCAACAGTTCAAGCGGTAGACAGCGCTACCTGGTACAGATTGCGCGACTTTTTTATTCAACAGCCACCAGAAATTTTTAGGTGGCGCTGTCTACCGCTTCAACTGTTGCCTAGTTTCCGAGCTATGCGACAGGCACCTAGTTAAGGAGGCTATGGTCAAACATTGCACGGCAGGCATCATTTGTCGGGTCGTCTATTACTACTACACTCTTTAAAGAATTAAAATTTAAAATTGCAATATCATGTTTAGCATATGGTTATTCGAACAGCAGCCTTTACACAATTTTACTTTGAAGTATAAAGGTATCAAATTCTCTCTGCCTTGCAACTCTCGGAAGACAAATCTTCCAAAAACGGAACGCAAAAAACGGTCTAGCATTTCCTCCAGTTGTTCTTCAGCTCAGTGGTATCAATGATGTATTTTATTCAATCTAGCATAATATATTTTCTCTACTGTATTACACTTTAGTATCTTTGTTCATTTAACAATTTTTGTTTCGGGATATAATTGATTTTAGAATTTATAGACATTCTTTATATATATATATATATTGTGCAATTATTCATAAAATTCAAGAGTTATTATTATTTAAAAGGAATCTTAAATTAAATGACTGTATAGTTTAACAATTATTTAATTAAATATGACTTGTTCTTTCATGCATGACACGAAACGAAATAAACAATTTTGCTCTATGTCAAAATATTTGTTTTATTATGTTTGTTAAGTGCATTTACGACTTGTAGTCAAATGAACTAATATCTCATAAAATAAACATGTCTTACAAATTATCATACGCTGTCACGAAAGTACTTAGAGAAAATTCAAGCTAGTAATCTGGAATAAAATAACATCTTGACTGCTCGCACATATGGCATAAGGCGTGCTATAATGCGTAAAATTAACATTTAAGACAGGATAAATTTGGCACTTTATTAAAATAACGTAATTCTATTATGTATTTTAATTGTATACTGTTCTAGATTATAAATATTTATGTGTTCTGGTATCAAAAGCTGATTGTTTACATTATGTACCTAAGCGTAGTTGCCATCTCTAAGAAATTTTTAAAGGACATGATTAAGAATATTTCTCATACTTTTTTAACCCTTTACTGGTCTTATTTAACTTCACTCCTATCAGCATTTCCCTTTTTATTTCATTAGCCACCACTAAATTTTAACTGTAATGGTTGCCTATTCACTTTGAAGGTTATTCGTGCATTATGTGTATCAAATATCATTCTTTAGAATGATTGGTGACAGTTGAAAAAAAAAAAAAAATCTCTAAACTTGTTTAGAGCGTTAGGACCGGCAAAACTTTAATATTTTAATAATAGGAGATCATGTAAAAAAAAAAGAAAAAAAACGTGGGAAAGTATCCTGACATAAAGAAACCTTTATTGCAAAAGGATTTCATTTATGAAACCTTTCACATACAGAAATCATAATTGCTAAAAGAAATCTAAAAGAACAATTCTCGATAAATATGAAATTATTCTAAATCGATAAAAATAAACTTATAGTCTTTTTTCAGAGTTAAATATATGATCATCATCATCATCATTATCACTACCATCATCATCAAACTCAGCCTTCATAAGCCGACAGCAGTACATGAAGGTCTCTCCTAGGTAATTCCATTCTTCCCTGTTTTCTGCAATTATTCTCCATTATGCTCCTCCAAATTTGACAATCTCAATTTTCCAACTACATTGTATTCTTATCCTCAGTCTTTTCTTAATTCTGAGTATGCAAAATAGAACTTTTGTGTCCCATATGTTGTTGTCTCTTCTGGCAAAAACTGACCACTGCTCATTTTAAACTCTTTACTCAACAAATGACATCAGTAACTTTCGTTGGTTCTTTAATCCGTGAGTTTAGATTTCTGTTTCTTCAGTTCAACCCTACGCTTCTCTGGGCTCTGTTTTTGTATAGTTTTACACACTCATGTCCAAGTTTCTGAAGAATAAGTTACTACAGAAAAACATACACAGAGCACAAAATTTTCTTTTCATATAAATTGTGATTTGAAAATAGCGTTATTTCTTCGGGTTGGTTGGGTTTTACGCCGCACCAGTGTTGTGCAATGGGCAACTGGCGACGGTCGGGGACTCACTCCCAGAGGTGGTCCGGAGACACGTCATCAGAATTTTGATCCTCCATGGAAGGGATGGCTCTCCCGCTTCGGTGACCCCCAGAGGTATAATTTCGATGGGAACGTGAAAGACATTGCGGCCACAGCAGATTTTACGTGCACCAGTCACCAGTAGTGTACACTACGATCTTTGGCCGGCTCGAGTACCGAACCCGCAATCTTCCAATTACGAGCCCGGCATTCAACCGACTGGGCTACCGCTATATCTTCTGAATTCTCGCTATGCAAGTTTAACTCTGGTCTTAATTTCTTACATGTTGCTGCCATTTATCGTAATGACATGACTTGTCCCAGATAAGTATAACCAGATAGGTATAACCGTTTCTAATTGCCCCATATCAACAGTGACCTTCAGTAGAGTAACAAACGAATTTGACATCCTTTTTGCCCTACGAGCTGGCTGTCTTTGTTTAATTCTTTAGCTGCTTATAAATGTTTTTCTTTTGTTGTTGTGGTTGTTGTTTGTTTGTTTAACCCCTTAACGCGCGCTGTCCTCTCTGCGAGGACGCAAAATTTACGATCCAGCTGCAAAAATTTATCCCGGAAATTTTTTAGCAAAAATTTACGTTTATAACATAGCAGAAAAGCCGGTTTTTTTAACCATAAAATTTAAAATTTCTTTTAGTTTACTTTAGTTCGTGAATTCCGGTGGCAGTATAATTTAAATCATCCGAATTGTCTTGCGCCGCAAAGGGTTAACAGCAGAAGTTTTGCGATTAAATAAATAAAATTTTATTTCAAAAAACAGCGAGAGGACATTTTGATCAATGTGTTAGAGGTATTATTTTCATTTAATTTCAATTACACCTATAACTCACAGTTGCCAATTGTAAGCATTTTGGCTAATAGATTTATTATTATTATTATTATTATTATTTAATCAATTAAAATTGTTCCAAAATTATATATCAAATATTAATAAAATTTTCCCGGTAGTCAAAAAGCTTAACTTTTGCAATTATGCTATAATAAGTGAGTAAAAACGTTTAACAAAAAAATGTGCTCATCTTCCTAAAATGACGAAACAATAAAAATATGTTTCATAAAATATTAATTATTTTAATTTTCCTTTTCTCTATTTATTTTCCATATATATACCGGGTGATCCAAAAGTCCCGAAAGAAAAAAATAAAAATAAAATAATAAATAAATAAATAAATAAAATAAAATAAAATTTAGTGACGGTAGCTTTATGTGGCTTTCACTGAAATGTACAAACAAACATGGGAGTTTCATTTTTAATATATATAAGAAAATTATTAATTACATTTTTCACCAACATATTGTGTTGTATTCGCAGTACCTTCGCACGTTTTAAACAGATCGGCTGTGATCAATTCACGTTCATTGCTTTTTTAAGGAAAATTTCCAATGTTCAACGCCTAACGGTCATTTTCATGAATGTGACGGCCGTCACATTGAGCGTTTTTAATATTAGTTACACAGTTGAAAGTCCTATGCCATTGTGATAAAGTAATTTTAAAATTAAAAGGCCATCTGACGCTAAAAATTTAAACGAATTTTATTTCGTTTTTGTTACTTCTTTAAATGTTTTGTTATTAAAAAAAAAAAAAATCTCACGTTTTTGCGTGCATTTTAATGAAAACCATAATACGTTTTGAATAATATATCTTTTATTTTTTATGGGACATTTGGATGAACTGGTAATAATATTTACATTTAGTTAAAAAAAAAAGTTTTGCTTTATTAGTTTATGATAAACTAAATTAATTATTTTTATTTATTTATTTATTTATTTTATTTATTTTATTTTATTTTTTTATTTATTCTTTTGACATTATTTTCATAAATTTTGCTTTTTCTAAATTTATATAAATTCCTTTTTCAATTGGTATTTCAGGATTAGTAAAATAAGCTTTAAAGAACATTTAGAACAAATAAAATAGTATAGCTATCCAAACACTTTATAAAACAGATCCGACAATTGAAGAAAAATGTGACTGAACGACTAATAGCATAATTAAATCTGAAGTTAGGCAAGCTAAACCTACGAATTTCTGAATACGAACAATTTTAAGTAGAAAATTTCACTTTATTTCACCCATTAGTAGTCGCTATAAACAGCGTCACCTATTACAGATTGCGCACTTTTTATTTAGCTCTCACCAATAATTTTAAGAAGTGATGTGATCGACGTTTCTTCGATTTTATTCGCTTTTTATGTGTATCAAATCCCACTTTTAAAACTTTTTGGTGGCTGTTGAATAACAAAAAAAACAGGTGGCGCTGTCTATCGAGAAGTTTACGAGCCACGCGGAAGGAGCCACTTCTAAAAGCTTTTGGTGGTTATTGAATAAAAAAATCTGGCAACACTGAAGGATGGGCGGCAAATCGACCAACTAGCGACTACTAATGGGTTAACAGCGAATATTCCGTGATTAAATAAGAATAAAACGCAAACTAACAAATTTTAATAATACGCTTTTATTTAAAAAATGTGCTAAAAACTCCAATTTAAGGAATGTGGATAATTTGCCAAACTTCAGCTCATTTGGATAATAGGTAGTACATTCGTCAGCAAAATTATCGAAGCACGCGTATTTCATATTTTTTCTCTTAGTTTCATGGCTAATTTTTATCATCAACTTACTTTTTTGTAAACATCATAAGACTAGATCATGACTCGAATAATATTCTTCAACCACATTTGATGAAACCATGGAAGCATCTTCGAAGTGCTAACTCAACGAGTCCAATGCTAAAATAGGGGTGACAGTCATCTGACTCAGAGAAAATGAGCAATAATAGAGCGCAAAATTACTGGATGTTTTCCGGATTTCAAACTGTCGGCCAAGCTGGCATCTCTCCAACATTTTGGACGTGTCATCACTGCTAGTTTTAGGATATGTGGCTGCACTGTATTTACTTAAAAAAAAAAAAAAAAAGTGTGACGTCACTGACCTTCTCTGGGCACACACCAACTAGTGTGTTCCCGTGCTAATTGGTCATTGTCCGGGAGTCAATGGGAACTAATTGGTCCGAGAGTCATTGGTGTGTGCCCAGAGAGTGTCATTGACGTCATCACTTCAGTAGCGTATAATTTTGCTGCCAACAGTAGGCTAAAATTTAAAAACAAATTCAAAGCAGGCAATGCAATCCGGAGGATTGTTAGTACCGCCCCTTTCTCCACATCACTTAATTTTTAGATTATTTCTCTTCGAATGTATTTACGATGAATTAATAAGAAAAATGATCTAAAAACAGGTTAGTGTGAAAAGAAGGGCGGTACTAACGATTGTCTGGATTACGTTGGCAGCTCTGCAAATTTTTAACTGGTATTTGAACTCCATTTAAATATCATTTAATAATGTTAGTCTAATTCTGTGCCACACGGACGACATTTAAGAGAAAGATTTTTTAAATGATTACATCTTTTTCTTCTTCTACTTTTTTTTTTTTTGTTGTTACTGTTGTTGTTATTGTTGTTTTTGTTACTGTTGTTGTTGCTGCTGTTCTTGTTTTAAATATAGAAATCGAAAAACCGATCGATTGTTTTGTTTTTTTCAAGAAGGTATAACCATTCGTTTTAAAGTTCTTTTAAAAAATACTCGTATCGGAAATTTGCATTCCTGGTATTGAGGGAAGCGATACAAAAAAAACAAAAAAAAAATCCTAATTTGCTATTACCATTATAAATAATTAATTTTAATTTCACAATGACTATATAAAAACAATTTTTATTGGGCAAATGTATACTAAATTTTGTTTTATACTGTCGCATTAAAAATTACAGTAAAGTGCGGATGGCCAAATCACCTGTTAGACGACGTCCACAAATTGTTAATAGGCATGACTTTATGCCAAAGTGCTACTACATATAAATTATTACGAAATCCTGTGAATCAGTTCTTGATCTAGAGCAGCCACAATATATTTGCTATAGAGAAACGCTTTGTAAAATTATTCAAATCGTTTTCTAGACTACTCAAATCATCTAAAACCAGAAGTCGAAGAATTTATCAAAACCATCCTTTCCTCCATATTGAAGTAGTGGAAAGTACGAACATTTCTGGTTGTAGGGGTATGAGATATGGACTGCATTTAAAATTTTTGGCATATCCTTTTTGTGAGCTTTAGTTCAGAAATAATATGGGCACGAGAAACAGACAGCTAAATTTCAAGATGAATAACTTGAAGATAAATAACTTTTTTGTACAGATACGTAATGTTTCTAATATCTTGAACATTTTTAAAAATTAATTTCCTGTCACATAAATAACAATAAAAATCGTACGATATATATATATATATATATATATATACAGTGAAACTTGAATAATTCGAACTTGTTTAATTCGAAATTTTGGATAATTCGAATATTTTACACGGTCCCTTGAAATTTGCATTAAAATAATGTTAAAAAAAAGTGGATAATTCGAATTCTATTTTGGATAATTCGAATTTTTCAAACGATTACCTTTAAAATATTACAGTAAAATTTGTTCCCGAGACTTTACTCATCTGAAGTGCATTATCAATTTTTATAGTCTTTCAAAAGAAGGATAAGGAAATACAATAGAAGCCCCTAGCTCGTGCACAAGAAGATATGGTGCATATGTATGAACTTCGTGGTTTTTGTGAATTGAAAGTCACGTGTAATGTAGAAAACTCTATTTTTGTATCAGGTCATATGCTATGACAGAAAGATTCCACTTAAAAAAGGAATAAAAAATATTTGACTATTTTTTAAAAAGTGTTGAATAATTAAGCTCGTAAAAAATATTGATTTAATGGGGGGGGGGGGAGATGAAAGGGGTAATGTAGCGGTATTCTTAGATATAAAGTTTATGTGTTAAATCTCTGATCGTAGAGTTTTAATTTTTCAATTTATCACTTTTTTTGACAACATAGTATATGTAAATGGAATTTTTGGATATTTCTAATTTTTTTTCTGGTCCCTTCAACTTCGAATTATCTAAGTTCTACTGTATATATATATATATATATATATATAATAATTAACGACGAATTTCAGTTAATTAACTTTTTTGAATTCCACACTAGCAAAAAAAAAAATACTTTTAGATGCTCATGTGGAATAAATTATTATAATTTTATGTGTAGTTCTCATTTTTAAACTTTATTGTATATTCTATATTAAATGACTAATGTTTCAAAATATACATTTGAAGCAGTTCTCAAAGTAAAGTTTTCCTCCACGCAACAACGTCAAACTTTTGGCATATTTTCGAAGTCATTTTTCAAAGCAAATGTAGGAGTTATAAACATTATTTTTCATATGTCAAACAAACGAATCATATTTCCTTTCCAAAATATGGCACATTTTGAAATCTAATCGATGTCGCATCGATAATCTCTCCCGAATTCTGCCTACGAAGATGAGTGTTCTAAATGCAAAAGAATTCGACATAAATTTTCAGACAATAACAATTTGGAAATTTTGACTCTATAAAGTTTGGTATTTTATTTTAAACATTTAACGTTCACTACATATTTCCATTTAAATATTGCTAATCTAATTTCAAAAATTGCTATTGGAATCCTAGTTGACAATAAATATGTAAAAAAAAAAAAAATAAAAAAAAAAACTTTTTAATTCTGATAAATTTTTTGGATCGAAATATTTCTACCCTTACCTGATATTAAAATTAATAAGTTGAGTAACTTCCTTCGAATGTAATTATTATTTATGACTAATAAGTAGAAGAATACACTAAAGAAAGGCTGGTGTGAAATAAAAGGTAGGTACTAACAATTTTATGCAATGTAAATTAGAGTGTTGGCAAGTACGCAGATGTCATAAATCAATTCGAATATTAGGTATTTTCTGAACCTGCAAACTGCTCTTTGAATACTATACGATTTATCAGTTTATCAACTTTAAATTTATATTCGGTTTATTCAGAGTTTTTATTTTTTGTTTTTTTAACTATTTGTCGCAATTAACAATAATGTAGAAAATGTGTATCAGAAATCTCTTGTATTTTATGTGCAGGGTGTATAATAACTAAATTATATCTATCTATCTATCTATATATATATATATATATATAATATTTAAGAAAGATATTTCTTTTTTCTTTGCAATTAGTCACTAAATTTTATACCAGCAAACGAAAAGAAAAATCATATAAAGAATAAATCAATATGTCCATGATCAATAAAGAAAAATCATCGAAAAGAAAAATCATAAATATATATATATTTATATACATATATATATGATAAAAATTAACTATTAGAATAAATAAAACTTGGTTTTTCTATATAAAAATGGAACGGACTATTTATAAACTCATGCGCAAATGCAGCAAAAGGAAATATAAAACCATAATAAATAAATAA
Source organism: Salticus scenicus (assembly GCA_963930645.1). Classification (NCBI taxonomy): domain Eukaryota; kingdom Metazoa; phylum Arthropoda; class Arachnida; order Araneae; family Salticidae; genus Salticus; species Salticus scenicus. The sequence goes on from OZ005662.1 coordinate 152,681,542, forward strand.
ATAAGCAAACTGAGGATAAATGTAAATTAATCCCAAAACACACGAGGGCCTTCTTCAGTGGAGCCCCCTCTTGTAAGAAATTTGAATGTGTTTTTTGGTTAAATAGTCACATTTTGTGAGAAACTTCTCATATTCCATTCCCTACATGAGGGGCTCTGAAGAAAGCCCTCATATGTTTTGGGATTAATTCAGTTTGCTTATTTAAACTTATCTATCTCTCCATATATATATATTTGTTATTTTAAACTGCTTATTGCATAAGAGAAATATTTTCGGTTTATGCATTATTTGGTTATAATAGTTGCCGGATCTCAATTTGCTTTTTTTTTTTTTTTTTTTTTTTTTTTTTCCTACATTTATTAAGATAAAGCATTTTATTCTCGAAAATTTTCGATCTCATATTTTCGATGGATTTACAGGTTTTGAGAGATCCAGAACACAATTTCATCATTTTAAGAAAATATTTGTGTATTCGTCTATTTATCTTTCTTGTGTCTGCGTGTGTGTGATGAAAATTTTATATTAGATAAAAATCAAGAAATAATGCACAGAATTTCATATAAATTTACATGTAGTTTCACCTTGATTTAAATTAGCGATTATCAATATTTCTTGAAAATGGTTACACGGGTGACATTGTTACATACTACTATTTCATAACTTTTAATATTGTAGTACAAAACGAAATTTTGTGTAAATATCCAGTTTGAGAATTTTTGCTAATCATTGTGAAATTAAATAGAATTATTCACTATAGAAATAATGAGAAAAGATGTTTGTGCATGTGCTAAGATCGCTTCTCACTTAGCACGTTGAGCGCTATACGAACTTTTAAGGAAATCCTTATCAGGCCACGCATACTACTTAGAAGCGTATTACGTTTACCATGTTTCAATAAAATCCATTAAAATTCCTTAATGATATTGTCCTGTGATAAATAGAAATTAAGAAATTTTTAAACAAATTTTTAGTAATCACTTAAACAAATGTATTTTTTTTTTTTTTAATATCTATTTTACACTGTTAGCCACCGGTGGTTGACGCGGCTATATATATCATATTTGACACTGTCAGCCACCGGTGGTTGACGCGGCCTAAACGGAAAGTTCAATGTCAGCCGCCTTTGGCTGACATGGCACTCAATGTGTTAAGGAGCTCCCGCCTCCTCATTAAAGAAAATCTTTTAATAAGAGTATCTTTCATAAGATCTCGTCGATATATTTATAATGAAAGATTTAACTATGTACTCTAATAAACTGAAGAAAGATATTGCCTCGTTTTTATCAAGTGAAATGCAGGAATGACTGCTTTGGTTTAAATTGCCTGAATTTGTATAAGAAAATATAGAAGAAATTTTTATCCTGACTGAAGTATACTAGTTTCCAATTGCGTTACGTGAAGAAAAATATGTATGCAATTAAGTCAAAGCCTTTTTTTTTTTTTTAGTTTTATATCTATTTTGCACTGTTAGCCACCGGTGGTTGACGCGGCTTAATATCATATTTGACACTGTCAGCTATGATACACTGTGGTTGACGCCGCCTAAACGGAAAGTTCAGTGTCAGCCACGTATGGCTGACATGGCACTCAATGTGTTAAGGATACAGCTCCCGCCTCCTCATTAATGAAAATCTTTTTAATAAGAGTATCTTTCATAAGATCTCGTCGATATATTTATAACGAAAGATTTAACTATGTACTCTAATAATCTGAAGAAAGATATTGCCTCGTTTTTATCAAGTAAAATGCAGGAATGACTGCTTTGGTTTAAATTGCCTGAATTTGTATAAGAAAATGTTGTAAATTATAATAATTATCTGCCCAATATATATATTTCACAGACTATTATAACATTCTACTTTCGATTCGAACTGTGAAGTCAAATAAATAAGGCATCTGCGCATGCCTACGAAACCGCTTGCACCTGCATCAGTGTACATGTAGTTTTTTCATCTGTAGTAGTAATGTAGATTCTTTAATGTTCGGAGCGTTTATTAGCTCCGTAATTCAAATTTATTTTTATTTATTTTCTTTAATTCTTTCATTAAATATTTAAAAGGCACAAAGTGATGTCGTCAATTAGTTATATGCTGAGTTATTTCAAATCTAATACACATTTCTTTGTAGAAGAGTATTACAATGATTTAGAAGTCTAAACAAGAATATAAAGATCGGATGCTCGATTGATGAATACAGGTAAGAAGATGTTGTTAATTATAATTACCTGTAAAATTATTTTATCGAAATATATATAATTAAAATAAAATATGTGTGACATCTGCGTAATAAGAAATAATGTTCTGTGCTACTGAGGTAATTTAACAATAGATTATGAGCACGAACAAAAAAAAAAAAAAATGATGTCACACTTTCTATAAACATAAATTCATTTATATAAGTATAGTATTCTATTTTAAGATAATATGAAATGGAATATTAGAAAAATAATAAATGAATTGAAATAAATTTCGATAAAAAAAAAAAAAAAGCATCCGTTCAAAATAGAACTGAAACCAAAAGTTTTGGTTTGAAAAATATATGTGTTCTAGAAACAAAAAGAAAGAAAAGAAAAAACTCAATTGAATTGTAATTAAGTATAATAAGAAAAGAAATATTATATCATCAAAATATTTGCAGTGATTAAATAATAAAGATAAAATGGCTTTTGCAAAAGATGTTTCAATCATCGACAAATTGAATTCCACGAATTACGATTTATGGAAGTTCAAAATAGAAATGATGTTATGTAAGGAAAATTTGTTTGAATTGATAACAGATGAATCTCCCAATGCAGTCACTAATGAGTGGACAATAAAGGATCGCAAAGCCAAAGCGATTATTAATTTATCGATAGAAGACGATCAAATCGTACACATTAAAAATCTCGCGACAGCTAGCCAAACGTGGGACACTTTGAAAAGAATTCACGAGCGTTCGAATTTATCAAGCAAATTATTTTTATTGAAAAAGTTATATTCTGCTAAACTAGCAGAGGGTGAAAACCTATCTCAACATCTAACGTACATATATCAGATCCGTGATAGGCTGACCGCTATAGGTGAAGTGATAAATGATGAGCACATGTCAGCTCTTATGCTGTGCTCTCTTCCTCCAAGTTACGATACTCTGATTACGGCAATTGAATCTCGAGATCAGGAAGACTTCACACCAGAATTCATTAGGGGAAAGTTATTAGACGAAGATCTAAAACGATCAGAAAACAATCAAACAAATAATGAAAGCGCATATAAAATGCACATTAAAAATAAAACACCACCACGAAAGTTTTGCAATTATTGCAAAAAGAGTTCGCATAATAAAAGCGATTGTTGGCATTTAAAAAATAGAGAAAGCAATGAATATAAACACAAAGAGAATAATGACTATAAAAATCCAAATAACTATCAAAGCAACTTCTACAATCGCAATAAATATAAAAACAAACAATGATCAAATATGATACGAGACACGGAAAATAAAATGAAAAATCTAACTTTTGTGGTAGGAAATTCAAACAGAAACTCGTTCATCGTAGATAGCGGGAGTTCAAGCCATGTGTGCAATAGTATGGAAAGGTTCATATCATTTAAAAACAATGATAAAACACAAGTTATGTTAGCCAATGGTCATTCAGTAATCTCACAAGGTTGTGGAGATGTAAAAGTAAAAGTAAAAAATTCTAAAAACGAAACCAATCACATTATACTCAAAGACACTCTCTTCATTCCTGAAATTGCAACAACTTTAATTTCAATATAAAAGGCAACCGAGAATGGTTGTCAGGCAATATTTAAAGAGAACACTTGTGAAATTAAATTTAAAAACGAAGAATATATTTTTGCGACAGTAGCTGACAATTTGTATGAAGTAACAACGAATGAAAACATAGAAGAAAAAATAAACATGAAACAAACTTGCGATAATAAAAATTGTGTTAAACTATGGCACAGTAGATTAGGACACAAATGAAAGAACTCGTCAGTAAAGACGGGAATTAAACTGAACAATGGCAACGGGAATGGCAACGGGAATTAAACTGAACAATGGTAAACACGATGATAATTGTGAAATTTGCATTATGTCAAAATTAGAAAATGATTCATACCCCAAAGCAGCTACACAAAATACAAAACAAACAGATATAATACATTCTGACCTCTGTGGGCCATTCCAGACACCTACGGTGGGTGGAAAAAGTTATTTTCTCACTTTCATCGACGACTACAGCCGCTACACTTATATATATCTGTTGAAAAATAAATATGAAGCTTTACAAGCTTTCAAAAATTACCATGCACTCACTTCCAATATATTTGGAAGAAAAATTAAAATTTTGCATTCTGACAATGGTGGTGAATATATGAATAAAGGGTTTGAAAAATTTCTTCAAAGTGAGGGTATACAACACCAACTGATTGTGCTCCATTGTTCTCAACAGAACGGCGTAGCAGAAAGGAAAAACCGTACTTTGGTCGAAATGACCAGATGCATGTTAAATGAAAGTCAATCAAACAAAAACTTTTGGGGAGAAGCTTTAATGACAGCAAACTATTTACAAAACAGACTACCAACAAGTGCCCGTGAAAAGACACCATATGAGCTTTGGACTGGTATGAAACCAGACCTCTCAAAATTAAGAACATTTGGCTGTAAAGCGTATGTTTATGTGAACAAAACTGATGGAGAAAAGTTAGACAATAAAGCAAAGCGAGGAATTTTCATGGGTTATGATCTAAAAAGTAAAGGATATAGAATTTATGTAAATAATAACACAAAAATCTGCAGGACTGTGAAATTTCTCGAAGAGCATGAAACTCACGAACATTCTCGAAACATTGACCAAAATGCAATTAATGAAGAATCTAAAATTCCTGTTATTCTAAACAATGAAAATGATGTAACAGAAGAACACAATGAAATACAGAATACACAAACCCTAAGGAGGTCAGATAGAATAAACAAAGGGGTTACCACCTGAACGTTTCGTTTTTCTGTCAACTAATACAAGTTATATTGAACCGAAAACATTTGACGATATAGTAAACATGAAAAATCCTATTGAGAGAGAAAAATGGTTAGAAGCAGCGGAAGAAGAAATAAAATCATTAAATAAAAATGAAACATGGGATCTTGTTGATCCTCCACCTAATACACACATTGTTGGCTCTAAATGGGCTTTTAAAGCAAAATACAATGACTCAGGCAAAATTGAAAAATACAAAGCACGTCTCGTGGCAAGAGATTTTAGTCAAAAGTATGGAACTGATTATGATGAGACTTTTGCCCCAGTGGCTTCTCATACAACAATCAGAACCTTCTTGATAAATGCATTGTACAAAAATTTGCAGTTAACTCACGTTGACGTGAAAACCGCTTTCCTACATGGAGAACTAGAAGAAGACATTTTTATGAGCCAGCCAGAAGTCTTCATAATACCAGGACAAGAGAAAAAGGTCTGCAAATTACGAAAAGCCATATATGGCCTCAAACAAGCAGCCAAGTCTTGGAATACCAAAATCAATGATACACTAATCAAATTAAATTTTACTGCCTGTGAATCAGACAAGTGTTTATACAAAAGGATAAAGGACAATAATACAGTTTACTTACTTATATATGTCGATGACATATTGTTGGCAGGAAACAAAAATGAAATATACGAAGTAATAAAGGAACTTGAAAACGAATTCGAAATCACAAATCTAGGTCAAGTAAACAAATACTTAGGAATACAAATAGAAAGAGGTGATAATGGGACATTAGCTATACATCAGAAAAATAAAATAAATGAACTTGTAAACAAATTTAATTTGCAAGATTCCAAACCAGTTAACACACCACTTGATCTAGGATACCAGAAAGATGATAAAATTGAAAATATTCTACCAAATAACACCAAATATCGGCAAGACGTAGGAGCTTTGTTGTACATAGCAACGTTAAGCAGACCGGATATCTCGGCAGCAGTTAATATACTTAGTCGTAGAAATGAACAACCTAGAAAAAAGGATTGGGAAGCCGCAAAAAAGGGTAATTAAATACCTAAAGACTACTAAAGACTATAAATTAAAATATAATGTTGATCAAGAACCTATTTTAAAGGTTTTTGCTGATGCTGACTGAGCAAATGACACACTTGATAGAAAATCTACAAGTGGTAACATATACTTTGTTGGGAAAAACCCGATTAACTGGACATCCAAGAAACAGAACTGCATAGCACTGTCAACAGCTGAAGCTGAGTATATCTCGGCTGGAAATGCAGCAAAGGAAACAATATCAATATTAAAACTACTGAAAGATCTCGACATGGAACAAAATCAACCAATCGTTATTCATGAAGACAACCAGGCCTGCATTAAACTCACTGAATCTGATAAGTACCAAAGTCGCACGAAGCATATTGATGTTAAATATCATTTAATTAAACAGTTGTGCGAACAAGGAATTATTAAATTGAAATAGATCTCAAGCAAGGATATGACTGCCGATGTGCTTACTAAAGCACTACCTAAAGCGGCATTCATTAAACACAGAGATAGACTGCAACTAATGAAGACCTAATATATATTGTGCAAGGTGGAGTGTTGTAAAATATAATAATTATCTGCCCAATATATATATTTCACAGACTGTTATAACATTCTACTTTCGATTCGAACTGTGAAGTCAAATAAATAAGGCATCTGCGCATGCCTCCGAAACCGCTTGCACCTGCATCAGTGTACATGTAGTTTTTTCATCTGTAGTAGTAATGTAGATTCTTTAATGTTCGGAGCGTTTATTAGATCCGTAATTCAAATTTATTTTTATTTATTTTCTTTAATTCTTTCATTAAATATTTAAAAGGCACAAAGTGATGTCGTCAATTAGTTATATGCTGAGTTATTTCAAATCTAATACATATTTCTTTGTAGAAGAGTATTACAATGATTTAGCAGTCTAAACAAGAATATAAAGATCGGATGCTCGATTGATGAATACAGGTAAGAAGATTTTCTTAATTGTAATTACCTGTAAAATTATTTTATCGAAATATATATAATTAAAATAAAATATGTGTGACATCTGCGTAATAAGAAATAATGTTCTGTGCTACTGAGGTAATTTTATAATAGAAAATATAGAAGAAATGTTTATCGGAGCCAAAGTATACTAGTTTCCAATAGCGTTACGTCAAGAAAAATATGTAAGCGACTAAAACCGTAAAATTGTATCACTGAGATATATTTTACACAGGAATCCTGTAAATCAAACAGGTTTCTTGTTAAAAGTACAGTTTTGCCCTGTATATTTGACGGAGAAATACTGGCACCCCAGCTGCCAGATTTTCCAGTTCTTTTAACAGTTTTTTCTTTCTTTCTTTCTTTGTTTTTTTTTTTGTTTTTTTTTTTACAGTGTAATGCATTTTTTTAATACTTTTAACCAATTATTTTGGGTCCCTCCTGCCTTCGGTAGCGTTTATATGATTCAACAGAAAATTTAAAACATGGTATGTAAAAAGTTCTTTTTATCTTGTAATTATTTACTTGTTAAGAAAAAATATGTATTTGAAACACATTTTTTAGTTACTTAAGAGTAATTTTATGATATATGAAATGAAAATAATGCGTATCACCTAACCATAGTAGTTAAAGAAGATTTTGTGAGATGGTACTTCAATGGGGGTACATTGTGTTCTAAATGATAGTTGAAACTTTAGAAAATGTAAAAACGTATTTACTTTTTGTATTCCATATATTTTTTCTAAGGAAGATTTTTGTGGTAATATAGGAAATAATTATAACAAAGTTGAAAAAACAACAAGATCTCTATAAAATCCTTTTCAGAACAAATACAGGTACATGTAGCGTCTGCTGTCTTGTAATGAGATTAAAATGAGGTACATACACTCTTTTTCAATAAACTAGCAGGCTACGGCCGCTTCGCTGATCACTAAATTTAATTGATTTTTCAAAAGAATTGAATCACTATTTATTTTTTATATCACATTTTGGGCTTTTAATATAATTAAAAATTCCTTTTAAGGTCAAAAGTCAAAATAATACATTACAAATTAAATTAAATTAAACATTTCTTCCATTTTTCACTCCTTTTTCAACATTGCTCTATGGTCTTATGTGAATGATTTTCAATAATGAATCAACAACTTTTTAGTTCCCCATCATACTATAGGAATGGGGAACGTGGGTAATCGCGAAAGTTTTCGACCTCGGTTTTTTGACTTTTTTACACGTTTTCAGGTGTGAGGAATACGAAAATGACAAAATTTGTATGGTGTCCGTCTGTAGGGTGTCTGTTAGTTTTTTCAGTTTGTTAGTCCTTTAGTGTGTTAGTGTGTTAGTCCGTTAGTTTGTTAGTCTACTTACACGATAGCTCACGAACAAATGATCGCAGAGAGGTCAGACCAGTTTTAAAATATTACTTTCGATACTGCCAAGAACCCTATTTATTTACAACATTCGATATAAAAAATTTCATAAGTTATTAGAAATTTACGATTTTCTTAACATGGGAGAATAGGACAAAATTTCACTTAAACGTGCATTAAATTAAAACATTTTACTGTAAAAATGTCAGACTAGTTTTAAAATACCAGTTTTGATGCCGGAAGGAACATCAGTAACTATAAATATGCTACTTTGAAAATTTCGCAAGTTATTGGAAATTTACGAATTTCTTAACATGGCAGTATAGGACAAAATTTCACATAATTGTCAATTTTGAGAGATATTTTCATCGTAAAGATGTCAGACTACTTTTGAAATATCATTTAGGATACTGGCATGAATATCACTGACTATGAATTTTCAATATAAAAATTTCTTAAGTTATTAGAAATTTACAAATTTCTTAACATGGCATAATAGGGCAAAATTTCACACAAGCGTCAATTTTGAGGGATATTTTCATTATAAAGATGTCAGACCACTTTTGAAATATTATTTAGGATACTGACATGAATACCATAGAGTATGAATTTTCTAATTTAAGAAATTCGTAAGTTATTTGGAATTTCGATCCTCTTAAAATGGCAGAAGAATACAAAATTGAGCATAAACGGCCATTTTCAGGTTCATAAATATGTCAGACAACTTCAAAATAACATTTATAATAATTGTATGAACATGACTGATTACAAATATTCTAATAGGAAAATTTTGTAAGCTATTCGATTTTTAAGAGTTTATTAACATAACAAAATTGAAAATTTTCCCATATAAATATGCATTTTGAGGATTGTTGCATTGGAAATAGTAGCATGTAAACTAATCTATGAAATTTACTCTAATAAGATAAATTAATAGTTTAGAATAAGATAAATATATCGAAGTGAACGGTGGATAGCCTATTAGGCGGGGATTTCATTCTATCACTGTGTCAAGCATTTTTTCAAATTCATTTCTCTTAACATGATAACTATGTTAAGAGAATGTCCTGTTCTAAAAATTTATGAATAGATATATATATGAGGGGGAACTGAGTCCACCTATGCCAACTAGTTTACAAAGTTAATGGATTATGTGTGGGAAATAAGTACGCTGTAATTTAAAAATTGCAGCTCTTAGAACTTCAAAACTGATAATTTTTAAAAAGTTCTTCTTTTTTCTTTAATATTAGACTGTTTTTTGTTTAATATTAGACTCTTGTTTTATGATAAAACAGTCAAATGATATCGCGTCGTGAAATTTTGCAACGTAATATCTTTAAATGTAATGACTTGATGTATATAGTGCCCCCACCAAAAATGAACAGTTTTTAGAACTCTTTTTAAAAAAAAGTATAACAGCTATGCGGTATCCTTTAAAAAACATTCACCCGGTTTTACTAAAAATAAAATGGCCGACTTTCATCACCAAAGCAGTTAAATCTAGACCAATCAAAAATAGGAGTAGTTCACCTGGTTTTGTTCCGCCGACAAATTTTTTTTTCTTTATTTATATAGATACTTTTGACATTTCTTCAGTAAATTAGATTCTATGCGATTTTTAAACTAATAGGGCTATAAATCAACGCCAATAAATAGAGGGATAATATCAGATAATTTGCTATTCTTATGATTTTGTTAATGTTACAAAAAACATTCTATTATGAACCTATTAAATAAAGAAATAAGAAAAATAAAACGATTAAGTATTTAATAACCTAATTTTTAGCAAGATATTGTTTCAAATTTTTGAAAAGTTTTTTTTTTTTTTGTTTGTTTGTTTGTTTTTACTAAGCAATGCAGTAATTTGAGAAAACATTTAATATGAATGTGCTTTTCCCATTCGTTTTATATGTAATTTATTATTACAAATTTCCGAAAATTAGGATTCTTTCACATGTCTTTATTTTTAATTATTAATTATTATTGTTTAATACATCCCTTGCATAAAAACAGACATAGCGACATTTTGATTTAATCAGTAGCATTGTTAATACGTGAAATATTTTCACACCACTTTCTTTGTAAAATAATTTTCTCCAATATATAATTACTATTTAAAAAATAATAATTATTATTTCAAGACAAAAAAAGTGGTGCGAAAAACAAAGTCGGCACTAGCAATGCAACGAATTAAATTAAAAGCATGGCAACTCTAACATTTTTATTTCTTAAACATATTTAAATGTATTTGTAATTTTATCTAATATGTTAGAAAATAAATATATCTGACAAATAATATACGTTTACTCTAAGCTGTTGCTGAAACTAAGAGCTGTTAAATTCGGAAACACAACATCTTGTTCTGCCTGCAATTATGACATGAGAAACGTTATAAAGCGTAAAATTAATATTCATGACTTGGGAAAGTTGACATATTACGAAATTTTCCACCTTGCTTAAATCATAAGAAGTATTTCTCGAAATCTCATTAAAAGAGTAATTTTAGAAGTTGTTGTTTGGTCACACAGTACAATAGTTTTATTTTTAAATGAAATATATATATCATAAATAAATGTCATTTATGTTTCTTTATTTTAAAAATAAGTTTTTATTTGTTTCCAAGTTAAAATTTATAAAATAAAATATTTGAAAAACAAAAGTAACTTAACACGATTGCTTTTTGAATTAAAAATATTATCAATGTAAATTTCTCCACGAATTAAAAGAACCATCATCCAAAACATTATATGAGAAATAGAAAATTATAACAAAATAAATTAATAAATATGTAAAGGAAAAATAAAATATACTCTATTACAATACAATATACCCTTTCCGGCACACAGTAATTCTATCCATTTCAAATCAACTGCCACCGTAATTCAAGAACGATATTAAAAGATAAAAGATAAATGAAGTTTTACCTCTGTATTGTAAAAGGAAAATACTATGAAAAATTTCTGGGATGAATTTTTGCACTTGCAAATTAAAATTAGGTGCTGCAGGAACTGCAACGCTGTACCGAAAAGGGTTAAAATGCAACGTATTAAAAAAAATAATAATAATTAATATAATCGTAAGTACATGAATGAAAATTTGGCTCAGGTTTCACACCACAATATACAAATCACAATTTTTACTCTGTTTCTTTATTATTGAAGAAAATTTTTAAAGTAGTACTATATGAAAATAGTGTTGTGAAATCTGCGTCAGACCAATGCAGCATGATTTGCATTAAAACTGTAACAAAATATTACGTAGTAAAGGTAACAAAAATATTACTGTTAAATAATTGTGATTACAGTGCGGCCACATATCTTAAAACTAGCAGTGAGGACGCGTCCAAAATGTTGGAGGGATGCCAGCTTGAAATTTGGAAAACATCCAGAAAATCCGCGCTCTGTTATTGCTCATTTTCTCTGAGTTAGATGACTGTCACTCCTATTTTAGCATTGGACTCGGTAAGTTAGCACATGCGCGGACGCTTCCATGGTTTCATGAAATGTGGTCGAAGAATGAAAAGGAATTCGGCTCGTAAACACACCAGACACCTGTAAAACAACATAATTAATGTCGTTTAGTGAGTTTCTTTACAAAACTTTCTTTCCTGTTAAAAGAATAGTTTATGATGTTTGCATCTTGTTTTTTGAGGCGCTGCAAATATTTGTTATACAAATCCAACTTTAATTATATTGCGTTTTAAAAGTCTACTCTGTGTTAAGAGTGAGAAATTGAATTATTCCAAGTGTGTAAACTTAATTTTTACTTATAATTCCTTTCCAGTTTTATTATTCACGTTTATATACATACATTTCTCCTTATGCCCAAAAAATTTTAATAACAGGATAAATGTATAAATTGATAAGTATAAAAATTAGTGTGATGATCTACTATTGCCTTTTAAATATGACGTCCGTTTTAATGAAATTTGTTTCAAAGATTCAAATTAAAATTTTGGAAAATTACTTATTTTAATTTTAATATTCAAGTTTGAATAATTAGGCTATTATAACATAAAATAAAATGAAACAGAAATTCAGCCCCACCAGATATCATTGCGTTGTTAAAATTTGCATAATTGTGCTAAATGGCCAGTGATAAAATGACTAAAAGGCCCAGATTCGTGACATTTTTTAACACCCTTTCTGAACTTTCAATAACAAACCAAATCCTAACACAGTTTTATAGCAGTACTGTTTATCAAGTATTAAAGTTATTACTATTGTTTTGACACTATTGCAAATACTTCTATTAATCTACCTTTAAAACAGACCTATTTTCTCCCAAAATATATAGTAATTTAATCTTGCTCTCATAAATATCTAAAATCATTATTACATAAAATAAATCACTAGAAGAGCAAAATAAAACAGATACTTTAAACAGTAAAAAAAATATTTATTTAGATTTGATACTTTGCTGTAGCAAGATAGACAATTTTACTAGTTTAAATATTCAATTATTGAGCATGGATATTTTTTTTAACATAACATGAATATAATATTAGAATAGCTTTTGATAACAATATTCATAGCGATGTGATACCATTTTTTTTTTACGACATAGTCCCTACGTATGTCTTCTTGACATCTTAAAAGTCTTTATTATTATTTGATTTTTGTAGTCATGCTCTAGAAGAAATAAGAAAAATATATTACTTGCAAAGGGGGGGAGAGAAGTATGTAGAATATCTCCATTCCAATTGTTCTGCCAGCGCTGATAGTCGGCCGAAGATAGATCTCGGAGAAAACGCAGCTAGGTTTCATCGAAGAGATCTGCTTCTTCAGGTTCGGTCTCAGGCTCCAGGGAGAGTCAGGGAAGCCAAAAGCCCCAGTCCTTCTCATCTTGGCCCCTTCTTCATTTTTTGTATTAGCATATGCTAATTCTTTGTTACTGGGAGTGTTCAAAGACACTTTTCCATTGGCAGTTGGTTCCCCCTCACTTTATTATGCACTTATTTCTCATTGGTCGTTCTGCCCCATTATTCCTTTTCATAGAATCCTTGCTTTTTATTTTTGGTTATTTATTTATTTTCCATTTCTGTTTGTTTTATTATACAGTTATTTTCAATGTGATTAATTTTTGTGTAATTCATCACAACATGCCGCTTTCTCCCCCCTGTACGGTAAAAGATGAATGTCCACGCTTTACGAAGGAGTACTGATGTTGAAAGTCCTTGTGTAATCATCAGTTTTGTGAATGTCTTGCACTCTCA